>JAVIAB010000124.1:45266494-45866494 GCA_032433765.1 Megaustenia siamemsis | reverse complement strand
TATAAACAGTGTCTTGTTTTATTTAATTGCTATTGATTGGAATGACTTTTGTTTAATGATCTCAGGTGTATGCACATTGTTATAGCTCATACAAATAAATGTATTTCAGATTCATCAAGAATAATTGTTGGCACAGAAGATGGATTATTTGTTGTAGAATTAATGAAAGATCGTGAGTACCAATCCATTGTAGATTATTATTATTATAAAGAAATGCATGAACAAACATTTTGGGTAAAACAAAATGGTGTGTTTAAAATATGGTGTTCTTTACAACAATTAGAAAGCATGTATTATCTTCAAAATATAATTTACTTTTAGAATTTATAATTTTCCATAATCTGAGATTGAGATAGATCTTGCTTGTGGGATGGTCATTGTAACACCGGTATGAGGACTATCGATTTCTCTTAAGAAAGTAAATACAACTTGCAATCCAACTGCAATTTTTGTTTGCCATCTTTCAAAATTATTTCCTTTAGTGGACTACATAGTAATTGTTTCTATGTTCAGTTTGTTGAAGATCAGTATGGTCTAACCCATGGCTATTGGGCGAAGTGTGGCCCAAAAGACTCTTTTGCGTGGCCAACAGCTCGCTTCTATGGTTTCAATTAATATTTAAATTGTGGGTTTTGGGTAGAAACATCTATCCATTTTACAAATTCTATAGTTCCCTTTAGATGATAGTACAGAGTAGTCTGTATTTGTGTAACAGTTAATTTCCAGCTTCAGAAAATGTAACAAGTTATAATATTTTTGACTACAGATTTAAAAGGCTTTTTATGAAGACCGCATCAGGAAATTAGTTTGTTTGATCCGTCAACTAACGCTATTTATACGGGGATGTGAATTTGATTTACAGCTGGTGACTAGATATTCTGTGGAGTAAGTGCAAAAAAATTTCCTGGTGAACTGAGATCCTAGGGCAGTATGCCCCTAACGTAATGCTGCTTTGATTTAGAATATCTGAACGTCAAAGATAACCTAGAAGACAAAAACGTTAAAACTCTCGACAATAAAAATTTAACAGTACCTCCGAAGTCAGAGAATATCTGATTGTATAGTGGGAGACAATTGAGCACACAGCTGACGATATTAAAAACGGAAAATAGTGATATTTAAAAAAAAGAATTCAGTTGCTGGGACTTTCTAGAGACCTAAAGCTTGTGATCACAAAGAAACAACTAACACAGGCTATTTGAAGGTGACTGCAATAGATTAATAGATCACCATGAGTGTTAAGTATAGGCAATACAATTTTAAAAAAACCTAGATCATGAGATACCGTTACCCCCACCCACCCACCAATAAATAAAAAAGTGATTGTTTATCTGCTATTCAGAGCTTCTTCAGTACCTCACAAATAAACTGTAAACATCACATTGTATAACTTTTGCTAAATATATTTTATTTTCAATATAAATATGCTAACATTTTGAATTTAACCATTTAATTATGATTTACAGAAAAATGTGGAGAATTACATGGAGTAAAAAAAGTAAAGTACCCCTGTCACGCCAAGTGGCGTATAGGGAAATATGGTGTTAGTGACCCTATATTTTACAGACCTTCAGCGCATGATTTTTGGGGTAATGTGGTCGGTATTACGCCCGTGCTGCTTTACTTTCCCAGAAAAAAATCCGGTACCCATTTAAGGCTGGGTGAACCCGGAATCCGTCGGTTGGGATCGAACCCTACCTCTTGTCCTTTGTAGTCCAGTTCACTAACCACTGAGCTATCGTGGCTCCCAATTACATGGAGTGCTTATTTAAAAACAGTAATGAGAGTACTCAGAAAGATGTCATTAGAAGGGAACAAATGAGAGATACTGTGACAACGTGAAAAACAGAGGGTAAACAAGATAAGAAAAAAGCAAAGGAAAAGGGTATGATGGAACACCTATAAAACTGATGAACAATTGCAGGGACAAAATTAAAGGGAGAATGATGATAAATTTATCACGTGAAGAAAGATTGTACTTTTAAAGGACTTGCTAAATGAGAAGAAGAAATGAAGATAAAAACAGCAAAGATTTGAAGTGATTGTTTATACGCTATTCAGAGCTTCATTACCCATAAAAATATTTTTTAATGAGACATTTTGAAACTGTGTAGCTTAAAAAAGATTTTAATGTCATTTTCCTACAAAATTTAGTTTCTTTCTAACCAACATTGATTTGATTTGAATTGATTCTCCAACTAAAGAGTAGGAGAAACTTTTTTTGTGGGAAATAGGGTCACTGAATCTGATACTGAACAAATCACTTTTAAATATGCCAATGGTCATAGAAGATTATAAACTTACATTGACACAAATTCGACATTGACGTGTCATCGCTTGCTTATTAAAAAAGAAGCAGTGAAGACAAAAACACCATTGATTTCAAGTGATTGTTTATACGCTATTCAGAGCTTCTACACTACCTCAGAAATTAATTTAAACATCACATTTTTTTATATTTGCTAAATATATTTTATTTTCAATACAAATATGCTAATATTTTGAATTGAACCACCAAATTGGGATTTACAGATGAATGTGGAGAATTTCATGAAGTGCTAATATAAAAACAGTAATGAGAGCACTTAGAAAGATGTCATTAGAAAGGAACAAATGAGAGATAATGTGGCAACTTGAAAAACAGGATAAACAAGATAAGAAAAAAACAAAGGAAAAGATTATACAGGGACATCAATAATAGAACTGATGAACAATTGCAGTGACAAAATTAAAGGGAGAGTGATGATCAATTTATCACGTCAAGAAAGATTGTACTTTTAAAGGACTCGCTAAATGAGAAGAAGCAATGAAGATAAAAACAGCAATGATTTAAAGTGATTGTTTATACGCTATTCAGAGCTTCTTCATTACCTCAAAAATTAATTTAAACATCACATATTTTTGTTTAAATTATTACTTTTAAAAAAAAAATATTTTTTAATGAGACATTTTGAAACTGTGTAGCTTAAAATAGATTTTAATGTCGTCTTCCTACAAAATTTTGTTTCTTTCTAACCAACATTGATTTGATTTGAATTGATTCTCCAACTAAAGAGTAGGAGAAACTTTTTTTGTGGGAAATAGGGTCACTGAATCTGATACTGAACAAATCACTTTTAAATATGCCAATGGTCATAGAAGATTATAAACTTACATTGACACAAATTCGACATTGACGTGTCATCGCTTGCTTATTAAAAAAGAAGCAGTGAAGACAAAAACACCATTGATTTCAAGTGATTGTTTATACGCTATTCAGATCTTCTTCACTATCTCACTAATTAATTTAAACATCACATTTTTAAACATTTGCTAATTGTATTTTATTTTAAATGGAAATATACTAAACTGCTTTTTTGAATAAATGTACTCCTAATTGTCGTTTACAGAAGAATGTATAGAATATAATGGAGAACTGATGAACATATATGTAGGGACAAAATTAAAGGGAGAGTCATGATCATTTATCACGTCAAGAAAGATTTTACTATTAAAGGATTTGCTAAATGAAAAGAAGCAGTGAAGATAAAAACAGCAATGATTTAAAGTGATTGTTTATACGCTATTCACTTCACTACCTCAGAAATTAATTTAAACATCACATTTTTTAATATTTGCTAAATATATTTTATTTTCAATACAAATATGCTAATATTTTGAATTGAACCACCAAATTGGGATTTACAGAAGAATGTGGAGAATTTCATGAAGTGCTAATATAAAAACAGTAATGAGAGCACTTAGAAAGATGTCATTAGAAAGGAACAAATGAGAGATGGGAACAGGCAAATAATTGCAATGCTGCGGTAAAGCTGGTAGCAAGGAGCCAATGGTGGGGTGTACTAAACACTCCAAGGTATGGTGACAGCTTTACAAATAAAGAACACAACACAATACTGACGTTTCGGCCTGTGGCCTTCTTCAGAATACAGGGACAACGACAACAAGCGGTGAAGCACAATTACTACATGTTAGATGATCAAGTGGGGGGCGAGGAAAGTAGGATGCAGAAATAGGAAAAGAGAGAAATGAGTATTACATGATGAGAGGTATGATGGGCGTCAAAATATATAAAATAGAAAAAGAGAAAAATGTATAATAAATTGTACTTAGCTGAGCTCAGAGCAGGAAAACTATAATCCGTTCTGAAACAAGTCGGAATGACTAAAAGACAGAGAGCGTGTAAAGAAAGCAACCTGTGACCAAGACAGGTCAGTAAGGAGGCAAACGGATCTAATATCGGGAAAACCAAAAGGGGGGGGGGGGAAGGGGGATAGACGAAGACACTCCTGGGACACAACAAGCAATACATATAAATCACTCAACAATGGAAGTGAGAGATCACGCGAGAGGTTAAGAGAAAGAAATTGAATGACACGGCAAAGTAGTGAACTAGGCAAACCGTGAGAGAGATGGACTCTACAGAATGGATGGCCTCGAACTGAAAGAGTTGAGAGGTAGGTCAACGAAAGGAAGGATTGGATACTGGAGGAAGAGATAAGGAGAGGAAGAATAATAAAGCTGGTATAATGAGAAGGGCGATAGAGGGGTGGTCCGGAGGAAGTTAGTCTATCGGGAGGTAGGGAAGTATTAGAGGAGGAGGTATGGAGAGGAGGGATAAGAAGCAGGTATGTGAAAACTGGATAGGGGGAGAGGCGGTAGGTCAGAAGTGAATGGAAAAACAGAAAAAGAGAAAGTCTGGAAGAAGTGGAGCAATAGGGGATGGTGTGCAAAAGGTATGAACCATAGGAGGTAAAGAAGTAGGGAAATGATAGAACAAAGGGGGGAATGAAAGTGGGCATCAGGATAAGGGGGATACTGGAATAGTAGGTATAGATGAGTAGTGACTACAAGTGAATAGAGATGAGAGGGGTGAGCTAGGAGTAGATCAGCAGAGTGGTGGTAGGAAGGACGAGGTATAATAGAGGTGGGCAGAGAGATCGTACGTACAGTCCAGGTGGAGAGGTGATATAGTGATAAAGAGGTAAAGGACATGAAGGTAGTCAGAAGAGAAAAAGGTGTGGGGAGGGGGGGGGTTTAGGATGAAGAAGGCAAGATGGGGGTTACTCAAAGAGGATATGAAAAGCAGGGATGGAAGAAGAGAAATAGGAAGAGAGGTCCATAGGTGGGAGGGTGGAGTCGGAGGCAGGAGGGTCCTCAGAGGGACAGGGATACATTGATGCCACGAGGGGTGAGGCAGCCCCAACGAACGATCAGACGGTGCTCAAGAGTGAGCCGACTGTGGTGATCAGAGGAGCATGATATTAGGCCAGTTACCAAGACATCAGTCTTACCTCGATGGCCCCTCGAGTTAAAGTGGGCTGCTACAGGAGTGTACGCTTCTCGGGTGATGTCATTCAAGTGTTCCCGGCACCTATCGCCGATTCTACGACCTGACTGACCGATGTAGGTCAACTTGCATCGCTTACAAATGATGGCATAAATGATGTTCCGCGATGTGCAAGTGAATCCCTCTCTGATCTCGAAAGGACCATTAGGGAAGAGGACAGTGTCGGTCTGGAGAACGTGGTCACAAGTTTTACATACTCTCCGGTTGCAGCGGATAGTGCCTCGATGGCTGAAGTGGTCAGCAGGAAGACGACCCCTGACAAGAAAGTCTCGGAGGTTCCGGTCACGTCTAAAGGCCACTAGTGGCGGGTCAGGGAAGAGCAGACGAGTAGTAG
Organism: Megaustenia siamemsis; assembly: GCA_032433765.1. NCBI lineage: Eukaryota > Metazoa > Mollusca > Gastropoda > Stylommatophora > Ariophantidae > Megaustenia > Megaustenia siamemsis. The sequence continues at coordinate 45,860,810 of JAVIAB010000124.1, read as the reverse complement.
GGTCAGATCGGAGAATAGGGAGGTAGCGGTGGATGGTCCTAATAGCGGCGTAGTGGTGAGGGTGATGGGTGAGAGCGAGCACTACTCTATCAGAGGGGGGATGAGTAGAGGGGGTAAGAGCAGACTGACGTGAGGTGTGGAGAACTCGACGCAGGGCAGGGAATGAGAGATAATGTGGCAACTTGAAAAACAGGATAAACAAGATAAGAAAAAAACAAAGGAAAAGATTATACAGGGACATCAATAATAGAACTGATGAACAATTGCAGGGACAAAATTAAAGGGAGAGTGATGATCAATTTATCACGTCAAGAAAGATTGTACTTTTAAAGAACTTGCTAAATGAGAAGAAGCAATGAAGATAAAAACAGCAATGATTTAAAGTGATTGTTTATACGCTATTCAGAGCTTCTTCATTACCTCAAAAATTAATTTAAACATCACATATTTTTGTTTAAATTATTACTTTTTAAAAAAAAATATTTTTTAATGAGACATTTTGAAACTGTGTAGCTTAAAATAGATTTTAATGTCGTCTTCCTACAAAATTTTGTTTCTTTCTAACCAACATTGATTTGATTTGAATTGATTCTCCAACTAAAGAGTAGGAGAAATTTTTTTTGTGGGAAATAGGGTCACTGAATCTGATACTGAACAAATCACTTTTAAATATGCCAATGGTCATAGAAGATTATAAACTTACATTGACACAAATTCGACATTGACATGTCATCGCTTGCTTATTAAAAAAGAAGCAGTGAAGACAAAAACAGCAATGATTTCAAGTGATTGTTTATACGCTATTCAGAGCTTCTTCACTACCTCAGAAATTAATTTAAACATCACATTTTTTTACATTTGCTAAATATATTTTATTTTCAATACAAATATGCTAATATTTTGAATGGAACCATCTAATTGGGATTTACAGAAGAATGTGGAGAATTTCATGAAGTGCTAATCTAAAAACAGTAATGAGAGCACTGAGAAAGATGTCATTAGAAAGGAGCAAATGAGAGATAATGTGACAACTTAAAAAACAGGGTAAACAAGATAAGGAAAAGAATATACAGGGACATCAATAATAGAACTGATGAACAATTGCAGGGACAAAATTAAAGGGAGAGTGATGATCAATTTATCACGTCAAGAAAGATTGTACTTTTAAAGGACTTGCTAAATTAGAAGAAGCAATGAAGATAAAAACAGCAATGATTTGTAGTGATTGTTTATACGCTATTCAAAGTTTCTTCACTATCTCACTAATTAATTTATAAATCACATTTTTAAACATTTGCTAATTGTATTTTATTTTAAATGGAAATATACTAAACTGCTTTTTTGAATAAATGTACTCCTAATTGTCGTTTACAGAAGAATGTGTAGAATATGATGGAGAACTGATGAACATATATATAGGGACAAAATTAAAGGGAGAGTCATGATCATTTATTACGTCAATAAAATATTTTAATTTTAAAGAATTTGCTAAATGAAAAGAAGCAGTGAAGATAAAAACACCATTGATTTAAAGTGATTGTTTATACGCTATTCAGAGCTTATTCATTACCTCAAAAATTAATTTAAACATCACATATTTTTGTTTAAATAATGCATTTTCTTAAAAAATACTTTTTGAGACATTTTGAAACTGTGTAGCTTAAAATAGATTTCAATGTCGTCTTCCTACAAATTTTAGTTTCTTTCTAACCAACATTGATTTGATTTGAATTGATTCTCCAACTAAAGAGTAGGAGAAACTTTTTTTGTGGGAAATAGGGTCACTGAATCTGATACTGAACAAATCACTTTTAAATATGCCAATGGTCATAGAAGATTATAAACTTACATTGACACAAATTCGACATTGACGTATCATGGCTTACTTATTAAAAAGAATCAGTGAAGATAAAAACAGCAATGATTTAAAGTGATTGTTTATACGCTATTCAAAGCTTCTTCACTATCTCACTAATTAATTTATAAATCACATTTTTAAACATTTGCTAATTGTATATTGTTTTAAATGGAAATATACTAAAATGCATTTTTTGAATAAATGTACTCCTAATTGTCGTTTACAGAAGAATGTGTAGAATATGATGGAGAACTGATGAACATATATGTAGGGACAAAATTAAAGGGAGAGTCATGATCATTTATCACGTCAAGAAAGATTGTACTTTTAAAGGACTTGCTAAATGAAAAGAAGCAATGAAGATAAAAACAGCAATGATTTGTAGTGATTGTTTATACGCTATTCAGAGCTTCTTCATTACCTCAAAAATTAATTTAAACATCACATATTTTTGTTTAAATAATGCATTTTCTTAAAAATATTTTTTGAGACATTTTGAAACTGTGTAGCTTAAAATAGATTTTAATGTCATTTTCCTACAAAATTTTGTTTCTTTCTAACCAACATTGATTTGATTTGAATTGATTCTCCAACTAAAGAGTAGGAGAAACTTTTTTGTGGGAAATAGGGTCACTGAATCTGATACTGAACAAATCACTTTTAAATATGCCAATGGTCATAGAAGATTATAAACTTACATTGACACAAATTCGACATTGACGTATCATGGCTTACTTATTAAAAAGAATCAGTGAAGATAAAAACAGCAATGATTTAAAGTGATTGTTTATACGCTATTCAAAGCTTCTTCACTATCTCACTAATTAATTTATAAATCACATTTTTAAACATTTGCTAATTGTATATTGTTTTAAATGGAAATATACTAAAATGCATTTTTTGAATAAATGTACTCCTAATTGTCGTTTACAGAAGAATGTGTAGAATATGATGGAGAACTGATGAACATATATGTAGGGACAAAATTAAAGGGAGAGTCATGATCATTTATCACGTCAAGAAAGATTGTACTTTTAAAGGACTTGCTAAATGAAAAGAAGCAATGAAGATAAAAACAGCAATGATTTGTAGTGATTGTTTATACGCTATTCAGAGCTTCTTCATTACCTCAAAAATTAATTTAAACATCACATATTTTTGTTTAAATAATGTATTTTCTTAAAAAATTTTTTTTTTAGACATTTTGAAACTGTGTAGCTTAAAATAGATTTCAATGTCGTCTTCCTACAAATTTTAGTTTCTTTCTAACCAACATTGATTTGATTTGAATTGATTCTCCAACTAAAGAGTAGGAGAAACTTTTTTTGTGGGAAATAGGGTCACTGAATCTGATACTGAACAAATCACTTTTAAATATGCCAATGGTCATAGAAGATTATAAACTTACATTGACACAAATTCGACATTGACGTGTCATCGCTTGCTTATTAAAAAAGAAGCAGTGAAGACAAAAACACCATTGATTTCAAGTGATTGTTTATACGCTATTCAGAGCTTCTACACTACCTCAGAAATTAATTTAAACATCACATTTTTTTATATTTGCTAAATATATTTTATTTTCAATACAAATATGCTAATATTTTGAATTGAACCACCAAATTGGGATTTACAGATGAATGTGGAGAATTTCATGAAGTGCTAATATAAAAACAGTAATGAGAGCACTTAGAAAGATGTCATTAGAAAGGAACAAATGAGAGATAATGTGGCAACTTGAAAAACAGGATAAACAAGATAAGAAAAAAACAAAGGAAAAGATTATACAGGGACATCAATAATAGAACTGATGAACAATTGCAGTGACAAAATTAAAGGGAGAGTGATGATCAATTTATCACGTCAAGAAAGATTGTACTTTTAAAGGACTTGCTAAATGAGAAGAAGCAATGAAGATAAAAACAGCAATGATTTGTAGTGATTGTTTATACGCTATTCAGAGCTTCTTCATTACCTCAAAAATTAATTTAAACATCACATATTTTTGTTTAAATAATGCATTTTCTTAAAAAATATTTTTTGAGACATTTTGAAACTGTGTAGCTTAAAATAGATTTCAATGTCGTCTTCCTACAAATTTTAGTTTCTTTCTAACCAACATTGATTTGATTTGAATTGATTCTCCAACTAAAGAGTAGGAGAAACTTTTTTTGTGGGAAATAGGGTCACTGAATCTGATACTGAACAAATCACTTTTAAATATGCCAATGGTCATAGAAGATTATAAACTTACATTGACACAAATTCGACATTGACGTGTCATCGCTTGCTTATTAAAAAAGAAGCAGTGAAGACAAAAACACCATTGATTTCAAGTGATTGTTTATACGCTATTCAGAGCTTCTTCACTATCTCACTAATTAATTTAAACATCACATTTTTAAACATTTGCTAATTGTATTTTATTTTAAATGGAAATATACTAAACTGCTTTTTTGAATAAATGTATTCCTAATTGTCGTTTACAGAAGAATGTCTAGAATATGATGGAGAACTGATGAACATATATGTAGGGACAAAATTAAAGGGAAAGTCATGATCATTTATTACGTCAAAAAAGATTGTACTATTAAAGGATTTGCTAAATGAAAAGAAGCAGTGAAGATAAAAACAGCAATGATTTAAAGTGATTGTTTATACGCTATTCAGAGCTTCTTCACTACCTCAGAAATTAATTTAAACATCACATTTTTTTACATTTGCTAAATATATTTTATTTTCAATACAAATATGCTAATATTTTGAATGGAACCATCTAATTGGGATTTACAGAAGAATGTGGAGAATTTCATGAAGTGCTAATCTAAAAACAGTAATGAGAGCACTGAGAAAGATGTCATTAGAAAGGAGCAAATGAGAGATAATGTGGCAACTTAAAAAACAGGGTTAAACAAGATAAGAAAAAAACAAAGGAAAAGATTATACAGGGACATCAATAATAGAACTGATGAACAATTGCAGGGACAAAATTAAAGGGAGAGTGATGATCAATTTATCACGTCAAGAAAGATTGTACTTTTAAAGAACTTGCTAAATGAGAAGAAGCAATGAAGATAAAAACAGCAATGATTTAAAGTGATTGTTTATACGCTATTCAGAGCTTCTTCATTACCTCAAAAATTAATTTAAACATCACATATTTTTGTTTAAATTATTACTTTTTAAAAAAAATATTTTTTAATGAGAAATTTTGAAACTGTGTAGCTTAAAATAGATTTTAATGTCGTCTTCCTACAAAATTTTGTTTTTTTTCTAACCAACATTGATTTGATTTGAATTGATTCTCCAACTAAAGAGTAGGAGAAATTTTTTTGTGGGAAATAGGGTCACTGAATCTGATACTGAACAAATCACTTTTAAATATGCCAATGGTCATAGAAGATTATAAACTTACATTGACACAAATTCGACATTGACATGTCATCGCTTGCTTATTAAAAAAGAAGCAGTGAAGACAAAAACAGCAATGATTTCAAGTGATTGTTTATACGCTATTCAGAGCTTCTTCACTACCTCAGAAATTAATTTAAACATCACATTTTTTTACATTTGCTAAATATATTTTATTTTCAATACAAATATGCTAATATTTTGAATGGAACCATCTAATTGGGATTTACAGAAGAATGTGGAGAATTTCATGAAGTGCTAATCTAAAAACAGTAATGAGAGCACTGAGAAAGATGTCATTAGAAAGGAGCAAATGAGAGATAATGTGACAACTTAAAAAACAGGGTAAACAAGATAAGGAAAAGAATATACAGGGACATCAATAATAGAACTGATGAACAATTGCAGGGACAAAATTAAAGGGAGAGTGATGATCAATTTATCACGTCAAGAAAGATTGTACTTTTAAAGGACTTGCTAAATTAGAAGAAGCAATGAAGATAAAAACAGCAATGATTTGTAGTGATTGTTTATACGCTATTCAAAGTTTCTTCACTATCTCACTAATTAATTTATAAATCACATTTTTAAACATTTGCTAATTGTATTTTATTTTAAATGGAAATATACTAAACTGCTTTTTTGAATAAATGTACTCCTAATTGTCGTTTACAGAAGAATGTGTAGAATATGATGGAGAACTGATGAACATATATATAGGGACAAAATTAAAGGGAGAGTCATGATCATTTATTACGTCAATAAAATATTTTAATTTTAAAGAATTTGCTAAATGAAAAGAAGCAGTGAAGATAAAAACACCATTGATTTAAAGTGATTGTTTATACGCTATTCAGAGCTTATTCATTACCTCAAAAATTAATTTAAACATCACATATTTTTGTTTAAATAATGCATTTTCTTAAAAAATACTTTTTGAGACATTTTGAAACTGTGTAGCTTAAAATAGATTTCAATGTCGTCTTCCTACAAATTTTAGTTTCTTTCTAACCAACATTGATTTGATTTGAATTGATTCTCCAACTAAAGAGTAGGAGAAACTTTTTTTGTGGGAAATAGGGTCACTGAATCTGATACTGAACAAATCACTTTTAAATATGCCAATGGTCATAGAAGATTATAAACTTACATTGACACAAATTCGACATTGACGTATCATGGCTTACTTATTAAAAAGAATCAGTGAAGATAAAAACAGCAATGATTTAAAGTGATTGTTTATACGCTATTCAAAGCTTCTTCACTATCTCACTAATTAATTTATAAATCACATTTTTAAATATTTGCTAATTGTATATTGTTTTAAATGGAAATATACTAAAATGCATTTTTTGAATAAATGTACTCCTAATTGTCGTTTACAGAAGAATGTGTAGAATATGATGGAGAACTGATGAACATATATGTAGGGACAAAATTAAAGGGAGAGTCATGATCATTTATCACGTCAAGAAAGATTGTACTTTTAAAGGACTTGCTAAATGAAAAGAAGCAATGAAGATAAAAACAGCAATGATTTGTAGTGATTGTTTATACGCTATTCAGAGCTTCTTCATTACCTCAAAAATTAATTTAAACATCACATATTTTTGTTTAAATAATGCATTATCTTAAAAAATATTTTTTGAGACATTTTGAAACTGTGTAGCTTAAAATAGATTTTAATGTCATTTTCCTACAAAATTTTGTTTCTTTCTAACCAACATTGATTTGATTTGAATTGATTCTCCAACTAAAGAGTAGGAGAAACTTTTTTTGTGGGAAATAGGGTCACTGAATCTGATACTGAACAAATCACTTTTAAATATGCCAATGGTCATAGAAGATTATAAACTTACATTGACACAAATTCGACATTGACGTATCATGGCTTACTTATTAAAAAGAATCAGTGAAGATAAAAACAGCAATGATTTAAAGTGATTGTTTATACGCTATTCAAAGCTTCTTCACTATCTCACTAATTAATTTATAAATCACATTTTTAAACATTTGCTAATTGTATATTGTTTTAAATGGAAATATACTAAAATGCATTTTTTGAATAAATGTACTCCTAATTGTCGTTTACAGAAGAATGTGTAGAATATGATGGAGAACTGATGAACATATATGTAGGGACAAAATTAAAGGGAGAGTCATGATCATTTATCACGTCAAGAAAGATTGTACTTTTAAAGGACTTGCTAAATGAAAAGAAGCAATGAAGATAAAAACAGCAATGATTTGTAGTGATTGTTTATACGCTATTCAGAGCTTCTTCATTACCTCAAAAATTAATTTAAACATCACATATTTTTGTTTAAATAATGCATTTTCTTAAAAAATATTTTTTGAGACATTTTAAAACTGTGTAGCTTAAAATAGATTTTAATGTCATTTTCCTACAAAATTTTGTTTCTTTCTAACCAACATTGATTTGATTTGAATTGATTCTCCAACTAAAGAGTAGGAGAAACTTTTTTTGTGGGAAATAGGGTCACTGAATCTGATACTGAACAAATCACTTTTAAATATGCCAATGGTCATAGAAGATTATAAACTTACATTGACACAAATTCGACATTGACGTGTCATCGCTTGCTTATTAAAAAAGAAGCAGTGAAGACAAAAACACCATTGATTTCAAGTGATTGTTTATACGCTATTCAGAGCTTCTTCACTATCTCACTAATTAATTTAAACATTTGCTAATTGTATTTTATTTTAAATGGAAATATACTAAACTGCTTTTTTGAATAAATGTACTCCTAATTGTCGTTTACAGAAGAATGTATAGAATATGATGGAGAACTGATGAACATATATGTAGGGACAAAATTAAAGGGAAAGTCATGATCATTTATTACGTCAAAAAAGATTGTACTATTAAAGGATTTGCTAAATGAAAAGAAGCAGTGAAGATAAAAACAGCAATGATTTAAAGTGATTGTTTATACGCTATTGAGAGCTTCTTCATTACCTCAGAAATTAATTTAAACATCACATTTTTTACATTTGCTAAATATATTTTATTTTCAATACAAATATGCTAATATTTTGAATGGAACCATCTAATTGGGATTTACAGAAGAATGTGGAGAATTTCATGAAGTGCTAATCTAAAAACAGTAATGAGAGCACTGAGAAAGATGTCATTAGAAAGGAGCAAATGAGAGATAATGTGGCAACTTAAAAAACAGGGTTAAACAAGATAAGAAAAAAACAAAGGAAAAGAATATACAGGGACATCAATAATAGAACTGATGAACAATTGCAGGGACAAAATTAAAGGGAGAGTGATGATCAATTTATCACGTCAAGAAAGATTGTACTTTTAAAGGACTTGCTAAATGAGAAGAAGCAATGAAGATAAAAACAGCAATGATTTGTAGTGATTGTTTATACGCTATTCAGAGCTTCTTCATTACCTCAAAAATTAATTTAAACATCACATATTTTTGTTTAAATTATTACTTTTAAAAAAAAATATTTTTTAATGAGACATTTTGAAACTGTGTAGCTTAAAATAGATTTCAATGTCGTCTTCCTACAAATTTTAGTTTCTTTCTAACCAACATTGATTTGATTTGAATTGATTCTCCAACTAAAGAGTAGGAGAAACTTTTTTTGTGGGAAATAGGGTCACTGAATCTGATACTGAACAAATCACTTTAAATATGCCAATGGTCATAGAAGATTATAAACTTACATTGACACAAATTCGACATTGACGTGTCATCGCTTGCTTATTAAAAAAGAAGCAGTGAAGACAAAAACACCATTGATTTCAAGTGATTGTTTATACGCTATTCAGATCTTCTTCACTATCTCACTAATTAATTTATAAATCACATTTTTAAACATTTGCTAATTGTATTTTATTTTAAATGGAAATATACTAAACTGCTTTTTTGAATAAATGTACTCCTAATTGTCGTTTACAGAAGAATGTATAGAATATAATGGAGAACTGATGAACATATATGTAGGGACAAAATTAAAGGGAGAGTCATGATCATTTATCATGTCAAGAAAGATTTTACTATTAAATGATTTGCTAAATGAAAAGAAGCAGTCAAGATATAAACAGCAATGATTTAAAGTGATTGTTTATACGCTATTCAGAGCTTCTTCACTACCTCAGAAATTAATTTAAACATCACATTTTTTTACATTTGCTAAATATATTTTATTTTCAATACAAATATGCTAATATTTTGAATTGAACCACCTAATTGGGATTTACAGAAGAATGTGGAGAATTTCATGAAGTGCTAATCTAAAAACAGTAATGAGAGCACTGAGAAAGATGTCATTAGAAAGGAACAAATGAGAGATAATGTGGCAACTTGAAAAACAGGATAAACAAGATAAGAAAAAAACAAAGGAAAAGAATATACAGGGACATCAATAATAGAACTGATGAACAATTGCAGGGACAAAATTAAAGGGAAAGTCATGATCATTTATTACTTCAAAAAAGATTGTACTATTAAAGGATTTGCTAAATGAAAAGAAGCAGTGAAGATAAAAACAGCAATGATTTAAAGTGATTGTTTATACGCTATTGAGAGCTTCTTCATTACCTCAGAAATTAATTTAAACATCACATTTTTTACATTTGCTAAATATATTTTATTTTCAATACAAATATGCTAATATTTTGAATGGAACCATCTAATTGGGATTTACAGAAGAATGTGGAGAATTTCATGAAGTGCTAATCTAAAAACAGTAATGAGAGCACTGAGAAAGATGTCATTAGAAAGGAACAAATGAGAGATAATGTGACAACTTAAAAAACAGGGTAAACAAGATAAGAAAAAAACAAAGGAAAAGAATATACAGGGACATCAATAATAGAACTGATGAACAATTGCAGGGACAAAATTAAAGGGAGAGTGATGATCAATTTATCACGTCAAGAAAGATTGTACTTTTAAAGGACTTGCTAAATGAGAAGAAGCAATGAAGATAAAAACAGCAATGATTTGTAGTGATTGTTTATACGCTATTCAGAGCTTCTTCATTACCTCAAAAATTAATTTAAACATCACATATTTTTGTTTAAATAATGCATTTTCTAAAAAATTTTTTTTGAGACATTTTGAAACTGTGTAGCTTAAAATAGATTTCAATGTCGTCTTCCTACAAATTTTTTTTTCTTTCTAACCAACATTGATTTGATTTGAATTGATTCTCCAACTAAAGAGTAGGAGAAACTTTTTTTGTGGGAAATAGGGTCACTGAATCTGATACTGAACAAATCACTTTTAAATATGCCAATGGTCATAGAAGATTATAAACTTACATTGACACAAATTCGACATTGACGTGTCATCGCTTGCTTATTAAAAAGAAGCAGTGAAGACAAAAACACCATTGATTTCAAGTGATTGTTTATACGCTATTCAGAGCTTCTTCACTATCTCACTAATTAATTTAAACATCACATTTTTAAACATTTGCTAATTGTATTTTATTTTAAATGGAAATATACTAAACTGCTTTTTTGAATAAATGTACTCCTAATTGTCGTTTACAGAAGAATGTATAGAATATGATGGAGAACTGATGAACATATATGTAGGGACAAAATTAAAGGGAAAGTCATGATCATTTATTACGTCAAAAAAGATTGTACTATTAAAGGATTTGCTAAATGAAAAGAAGCAGTGAAGATAAAAATAGCAATGATTTAAAGTGATTGTTTATACGCTATTGAGAGCTTCTTCATTACCTCAGAAATTAATTTAAACATCACATTTTTTTACATTTGCTAAATATATTTTATTTTCAATACAAATATGCTAATATTTTGAATGGAACCATCTAATTGGGATTTACAGAAGAATGTGGAGAATTTCATGAAGTGCTAATCTAAAAACAGTAATGAGAGCACTGAGAAAGATGTCATTAGAAAGGAGCAAATGAGAGATAATGTGGCAACTTAAAAAACAGGGTTAAACAAGATAAGAAAAAAAACAAAGGAAAAGAATATACAGGGACATCAATAATAGAACTGATGAACAATTGCAGGGACAAAATTAAAGGGAGAGTGATGATCAATTTATCACGTCAAGAAAGATTGTACTTTTAAAGGACTTGCTAAATGAGAAGAAGCAATGAAGATAAAAACAGCAATGATTTGTAGTGATTGTTTATACGCTATTCAGAGCTTCTTCATTACCTCAAAAATTAATTTAAACATCACATATTTTTGTTTAAATAATTATTTTAAAAAAAAATTTTTTTTTAGACATTTTGAAACTGTGTAGCTTAAAATAGATTTCAATGTCGTCTTCCTACAAATTTTAGTTTCTTTCTAACCAACATTGATTTGATTTGAATTGATTCTCCAACTAAAGAGTAGGAGAAACTTTTTTTGTGGGAAATAGGGTCACTGAATCTGATACTGAACAAATCACTTTTAAATATGCCAATGGTCATAGAAGATTATAAACTTACATTGACACAAATTCGACATGACGTGTCATCGCTTGCTTATTAAAAAAGAAGCAGTGAAGACAAAAACACCATTGATTTCAAGTGATTGTTTATACGCTATTCAGAGCTTCTACACTACCTCAGAAATTAATTTAAACATCACATTTTTTTATATTTGCTAAATATATTTTATTTTCAATACAAATATGCTAATATTTTGAATTGAACCACCAAATTGGGATTTACAGATGAATGTGGAGAATTTCATGAAGTGCTAATATAAAAACAGTAATGAGAGCACTTAGAAAGATGTCATTAGAAAGGAACAAATGAGAGATAATGTGGCAACTTGAAAAACAGGATAAACAAGATAAGAAAAAAACAAAGGAAAAGATTATACAGGGACATCAATAATAGAACTGATGAACAATTGCAGTGACAAAATTAAAGGGAGAGTGATGATCAATTTATCACGTCAAGAAAGATTGTACTTTTAAAGGACTTGCTAAATGAGAAGAAGCAATGAAGATAAAAACAGCAATGATTTAAAGTGATTGTTTATACGCTATTCAGAGCTTCTTCATTACCTCAAAAATTAATTTAAACATCACATATTTTTGTTTAAATTATTACTTTTAAAAAAAATATTTTTTAATGAGACATTTTGAAACTGTGTAGCTTAAAATAGATTTCAATGTCGTCTTCCTACAAATTTTAGTTTCTTTCTAACCAACATTGATTTGATTTGAATTGATTCTCCAACTAAAGAGCAGGAGAAACTTTTTTGTGGGAAATAGGGTCACTGAATCTGATACTGAACAAATCACTTTTAAATATGCCAATGGTCATAGAAGATTATAAACTTACATTGACACAAATTCGACATTGACGTGTCATCGCTTGCTTATTAAAAAAGAAGCAGTGAAGACAAAAACACCATTGATTTCAAGTGATTGTTTATACGCTATTCAGAGCTTCTTCACTATCTCACTAATTAATTTAAACATCACATTTTTAAACATTTGCTAATTGTATTTTATTTTAAATGGAAATATACTAAACTGCTTTTTTGAATAAATGTATTCCTAATTGTCGTTTACAGAAGAATGTCTAGAATATGATGGAGAACTGATGAACATATATGTAGGGACAAAATTAAAGGGAAAGTCATGATCATTTATTACGTCAAAAAAGATTGTAATATTAAAGGATTTGCTAAATGAAAAGAAGCAGTGAAGATAAAAACAGCAATGATTTAAAGTGATTGTTTATACGCTATTGAGAGCTTCTTCACTACCTCAGAAATTAATTTAAACATCACATTTTTAAACATTTGCTAATTGTATTTTATTTTAAATGGAAATATACTAAACTGCTTTTTTGAATAAATGTACTCCTAATTGTCGTTTACAGAAGAATGTATAGAATATAATGGAGAACTGATGAACATATATGTAGAGACAAAATTAAAGGGAGAGTCATGATCATTTATTACGTCAAAAAAGATTGTACTATTAAATAATTTGCTAAATGAAAAGAAGCAGTGAAGATAAAAACAGCAATGATTTAAAGTGATTGTTTATACGCTATTCAGAGCTTCTTCACTATCTATTGACCTTTCGAGCCGTAACCGGCCCATAGGGCGTAGACCAAGATACACCTTCTCCTATATGAATTTTTGTTCTAGCAGTTTCTTTTAAAGATATTTTATCAAATCTCGCCATCTGACTCTGTTCTGTGCAAGCAGTTCTATCTCATTGAGGGAGCCGATTCCTGCTGCTCTTGCCTCTCTCATCAATGTTCTTCTCAGTGTCTCCCTGGGTCTTCCTCTTTTCTTTTACCTGTTGTTTCCCATATGAGGGCTTGCTTTGCTATTCGATTATTATCTCTTCTCATCACATGTCCAACGTATGACCATCGTCTTTTCTTTATTACTGAAGATATTAGTGGTTGATTGGCGATTTCTCTAATTTCCTCGTTTGTTTTGAATTCGTTCCATTCTATACCAAGTATTTTCCTTAGACATTTATTTTCGAATGCGTTCAACTTTGTTTCTATATCTCTTGTTGTTTTCCAGCTTTCACACGCATAAGTAAGGGTTGATAGTACATTTGATTTGAATAGCCTAAGTTTTGTGTTTGTGCTAATGAGTTTTGATTTCCACAACTTTTCAAGGCTTCTGAAAGACATTGCTGCTTTAGCCAGTCTGATTCTAATTTCTTTGCTCGTATCCCCTTCTCGATCAATGTGACTTCCAAGATAGATGAAGTGATCGATCTCTTCTACTGGTTTGTTTTCCATGTATATTTTGTCACTTGTTGGAATTAAACTTTTCATGACTTTAGTCTTTTCATGATTGACCTCAAGCCCAATTTTGCTGGCTATTGATGATAGTTCATTTGTGTTTTCCTGCATCGTTTTTATCTGATTGCTGATAAGAACTATGTCATCAGCAAAGTCCAGGTCCTCCAAATGGTCTCCTTGTATCCATTCGATGCCTTTATTACCAGTGCAGCATTTCTTCATTATGAAGTCCATAACAATTCCAAATAACAAGGGCGATAAAATACATCCTTGTTTAACCCCAGTTTCTATTGGGAAACATTCGCTCAGTCCTTCCTCTGTTCGAACTGCACATGTGTAACCATCATACATGTCTTTGATAATATTTATGATTTTTGATGGTAAGCCATATTGCTTCAGAATTTTCCACAAAGAATCTCTATGAATACTATCAAATGCTTTTTTGAAGTCGATGAAGTTAAGTACAAAAGGTTTTTGCTTTTCAATGTGTTCCTCCAATATAAGTCGTAGAGTGAAAATGTGGTCAAGACAGCTTCTCCCTTTTCTAAACCCAGCCTGTTCTTCACGCATTACTGTATCTATTGAATCCTTTATTCTATTTAGGATGATTTTACAGAATAATTTTGAGGCAACTGACAAAAGTGTCACGCCTCTCCAATTGTTACAATCTCTAAGATTGCCCTTTTTTGGGATCTTAACAATGATTCCTTTTTTCCATTTATGAGGCGTCTTCTCTGTTTTCCAAATGATGTTGAACATTTTTTGGAGATGTATTAAATTATGGCTATCAATTGCCTTGAGGATCTCAGCTGTTAACTTATCCTCTCCAGCAGCCTTGTTATTGGTCATTAGCTTTAAGGTGGTTTCTATTTCACTCAAGGTGAAGTCATCTAAATTTACATCTAATTCTGCTGCTGGTGTTTCAGCTTCAAAATCTATTAAACTGTGAGGTAGTGGACGGTTAAGAATTTCTTTGAAGTGTTCCGCCCAACGGGCTTTTATCTTCACTACCTCAGAAATTAATTTAAACATCACATTTTTTAATATTTGCTAAATATATTTTATTTTCAATACAAATATGCTAATATTTTGAATTGAACCACCAAATTGGGATTTACAGAAGAATGTGGAGAATTTCATGAAGTGCTAATATAAAAACAGTAATGAGAGCACTTAGAAAGATGTCATTAGAAAGGAACAAATGAGAGATAATGTGGCAACTTGAAAAACAGGATAAACAAGATAAGAAAAAAACAAAGGAAAAGATTATACAGGGACATCAATAATAGAACTGATGAACAATTGCAGGGACAAAATTAAAGGGAGAGTGATGATCAATTTATCACGTCAAGAAAGATTGTACTTTTAAAGGACTTGCTAAATGAGAAGAAGCAATGAAGATAAAAACAGCAATGATTTAAAGTGATTGTTTATACGCTATTCAGAGCTTCTTCATTACCTCAAAAATTAATTTAAACATCACATATTTTGTTTAAATTATTACTTTTTAAAAAAAATATTTTTAATGAGACATTTTGAAACTGTGTAGCTTAAAATAGATTTTAATGTCGTCTTCCTACAAATTTTGTTTCTTTCTAACCAACATTGATTTGATTTGAATTGATTCTCCAACTAAAGAGTAGGAGAATTTTTTTTTGTGGGAAATAGGGTCACTGATCTGATACTGAACAAATCACTTTTAAATATGCCATGGTCATAGAAGATTATAAACTTACATTGACACAAATTCGACATTGACATGTCATCGCTTGCTTATTAAAAAGAAGCAGTGAAGACAAAAACACCATTGATTTCAAGTGATTGTTTATACGCTATTCAGAGCTCTTCACTATCTCACTAATTAATTTAAACATCACATTTTTAAACATTTGCTAATTGTATTTTATTTAAATGGAAATATACTAAACTGCTTTTTGAATAATGTACTCCTAATTGTCGTTTACAGAAAAATGTATAGAATATAATGGAGAACTGATGAACATATATGTAGGGACAAAATTAAAGGGAGAGTCATGATCATTTATCACGTCAAGAAAGATTTACTATTAAATGATTTGCTAAATGAAAAGAAGCATGAAGATAAAAACAGCAATGATTTAAAGTGATTGTTTATACGCTATTCAGAGCTTCTTCACTACCTCAGAAATTAATTTAAACATCACATTTTTTTACATTTGCTAAATATATTTTATTTTCAATACAAATATGCTAATATTTTGAATTGAACCATCTAATTGGGATTTACAGAAGAATGTGGAGAATTTCATGAAGTGCTAATCTAAAAACAGTAATGAGAGCACTGAGAAAGATGTCATTAGAAAGGAGCAAATGAGAGATAATGTGACAACTTAAAAAACAGGGTAAACAAGATAAGGAAAAGAATATACAGGGACATCAATAATAGAATGATGAACAATTGCAGGGACAAAATTAAAGGGAGAGTGATGATCAATTTATCACGTCAAGAAAGATTGTACTTTTAAAGGACTTGCTAAATTAGAAGAAGCAATGAAGATAAAAACACCATTGATTTAAAGTGATTGTTTATACGCTATTCAGAGCTTATTCATTACCTCAAAAATTAATTTAAACATCACATATTTTTGTTTAAATAATGCATTTTCTTAAAAATACTTTTTGAGACATTTTGAAACTGTGTAGCTTAAAATAGATTTCAATGTCGTCTTCCTACAAATTTTAGTTTCTTTCTAACCAACATTGATTTGATTGAATTGATTCTCCAACTAAAGAGTAGGAGAAACTTTTTTTGTGGGAAATAGGGTCACTGAATCTGATACTGAACAAATCACTTTTAAATATGCCAATGGTCATAGAAGATTATAAACTTACATTGACACAAATTCGACATTGACGTGTCATCGCTTGCTTATTAAAAAGAAGCAGTGAAGACAAAAACACCATTGATTTCAAGTGATTGTTTATACGCTATTCAGAGCTTCTTCACTATCTCACTAATTAATTTAAACATCACATTTTTAAACATTTGCTAATTGTATTTTATTTTAAATGGAAATATACTAAACTGCTTTTTTGAATAAATGTATTCCTAATTGTCGTTTACAGAAGAATGTCTAGAATATGATGGAGAACTGATGAACATATATGTAGGGACAAAATTAAAGGGAAAGTCATGATCATTTATTACGTCAAAAAAGATTGTAATATTAAAGGATTTGCTAAATGAAAAGAAGCAGTGAAGATAAAAAACAGCAATGATTTAAAGTGATTGTTTATACGCTATTCAGAGCTTCTTCACTACCTCAGAATTAATTTAAACATCACATTTTTTTATATTTGCTAAATATATTTTATTTTCAATACAAATATGCTAATATTTTGAATTGAACCACCTAATGGGATTTACAGAAGAATGTGGAGAATTTCATGAAGTGCTAATCTAAAAACAGTAATGAGAGCACTTAGAAAGATGTCATTAGAAAGGAACAAATGAGAGATAATGTGGCAACTTGAAAAACAGGATAAACAAGATAAGAAAAAAACAAAGGAAAAGAATATACAGGGACATCAATAATAGAACTGATGAACAATTGCAGGGACAAAATTAAAGGGAGAGTGATGATCAATTTATCACGTGAAGAAAGATTGTACTTTTAAAGGACTTGCTAAATGAGAAGAAGCAATGAAGATAAAAAACAGCAATGATTTGAAGTGATTGTTTATACGCTATTCAGAGCTTCCTCACTATCTCTCTAGTTAATTTAAACATCACATTTTTAAACATTTGCTAATTGTATTTTATTTTAAATGGAAAATACTAAACTGCTTTTTTGAATAAATGTATTTCTAATTGTCGTTTACAGAAGAATGTCTAGAATATGATGGAGAACTGATGAACATATATGTAGGGACAAAATTAAAGGGAAAGTCATGATCATTTATTACGTCAAAAAGATTGTACTATTAAAGGATTTGCTAAATGAAAAGAAGCAGTGAAGATAAAAACAGCAATGATTTAAGTGATTGTTTATACGCTATTCAGAGCTTCTTCACTACCTCAGAAATTAATTTAAACATCACATTTTTTTATATTTGCTAAATATATTTTATTTTCAATACAAATATGCTAATACAGGGTGTTTATAAAGTCTCACTACACTTGGTATCTAGGTCAATTTGAAAAAAAAATGTTTTATGACGTCATCACAATATGTGCTCCCACTGTCAATGAAATTTGTTGAATAAGTTTATTGCTACTGGAAATGTGGAAGATGCTCCACGATCTGGTAGGCCTGCTGTGAATGATGAAATATGTTTAGATATACAAGACAGAATCCTTAAAAGTCCAGACAAGTCATAAGAAAACTGTCGCAACAAGTGAACTTACCATTGAGCACATATTGTGATGACATCATAAACATTTTTTTCAAATTGACCTAGATACCAAGTGTAGTGAGACTTTATAAACACCCTATATTTTGAATTGAACCACCTAATTGGGATTTACAGAAGAATTTCATGAAGTGATAATCTAAAAACAGTAATGAGAGCACTTAGAAAGATGTCATTAGAAAGGAGCAAATGAGAGATAATGTGGCAACTTGAAAAACAGGATAAACAAGATAAGAAAAAAACAAAGGAAAAGAATATACAGGACATCAATATAGAACTGATGAACAATTGCAGGGACAAAATTAAAGGGAGAGTGATGATCAGTTTATCACGTCAAGAAAGATTGTACTTTTAAAGGACTTGCTAAATGAGAAGAAGCAATGAAGATAAAAACAGCAATGATTTGTAGTGATTGTTTATACGCTATTCAGAGCTTTTTCATTACCTCAAAAATTAATTTAAACATCACATATTTTTGTTTAAATAATGCATTTTCTTAAAAAATATTTTTTGAGACATTTTGAAACTGTGTAGCTTAAAATAGATTTCAATGTCGTCTTCCTACAAATTTTAGTTTCTTTCTAACCAACATTGATTTGATTAGAATTCAACATCTAACTAAACAGTAGGAGAAACTTTTTTTTAACGGGAAATGTGGTCACTGATCTGATACTGAACAAATCACTTTTAAATATGCCTATGGTCATAGAAGATTATAAACATGTATGACACAAATTCGACATTGACGTGTCATGGCTTGCTTATTAAAAAGAAGCAGTGAAGATAAAAACAGCAATGATTTGAAGTGATTGTTTATACGCTATTCAGGGCTTCTTCACTATCTCACTAATTAATTTAAACATCACATTTTTAAATATTTGCTAATTGTATATTGTATTAAATGGAAATATACTTAACTGCTTTTTTGAATAAATCTACTCCTTAATTGTCGTTTACAGAAGAATGTGTAGAATATGATGGAGAACTGATGAACATATATGTAGGGACAAAATTAAAGGGAGAGTCATGATCATTTATCACGTCAAGAAATATTTAAATATTAAAGGACTTACTAAATGAAAACAAGCAATGAATATAAAAACAGCAATGATTTAAAGTGATTGTTTATACGCTATTCAGAGCTTCTTATTACCTCAGAAATTAGTTTAAACATCACATTTTTTTTACATTTGCTAATTATATTTTATTTTCAATACAAATATGCTAATATTTTGAATTGAACCACCTAATTGGGATTTACAGAAGAATGTGGAGAATTTCATGAAGTGCTAATATAAAAACAGTAATGAGAGCACTTAGAAAGATGTCATTAGAAAGGAGCAAATGAGAGATAATGTGGCAACTTAAAAAACAGGATAAACAAGATAAGAAAAAAACAAAGGAAAAGAATATACAGGGACATCAATAATAGAACTGATGAACAATTGCAGGACAAAATTAAAGGAGAGTTCTTCTTCTTCCTTCTTCTTTCCTTCCTCATCTGCCTTTCAGCGTCGGGGGAGATATAATTTGCGGTCTTTTGCTCTTATGTTCGCCTCTGCTGCTGTTATGTTTCCTAGTGCTTCTAATATTCCATCGATCCATCTTTTTCGTGGTCGACCCTTGGGTCTGTTGTTCTCACAACGTTTGTTGAAGGCTCGTTGTGTTGTGTTTTGTTCTTTCTGCCTTGTCACGTGGCCGAACCATTTTATCTGTTGTTTCCTTATATATCTATGGCTGGGGCTATTCCTAGCTTTTTTCTCAGTTCTACATTTCTGATCTTATCTCTCAGACTGTTTCCTGTCATTCGTCTAAACACATTTCATCTCTGTAGAGGTTATTTTTCTTATTGTTCTTGCATCTAGAGTCCAGGTCTGGCATTGGTAGCACAACGTTGGAATGAAGATTGTATTGTAGAGTGCTCGTTTTGCCTCCAGAGTTATTTCCTTGTTGGACAATAGTGGTGATAACTGTCCGATGATTTGACAAGCTTTGTTGCATCTTGATTCTATCTCTGCTGTTTGGGAATTGTCGTTTGTCATTAGACTTCCTAGGTATTTGAATTCCTCTACTTGTTTTAGTTGTCTGCCTTCTATAGTTATGTTGATGTTCTGTTTATTTTTGGCGACATTCATGACTTCTGTTTTGTTGATGTTGATTTTCATGTTGTATTTTGTTCCTAAGATGTTGAGTTTGTTTAAGTGTTCTTGTAGGTCTTCTATGTTTCATGTATTAGTGCCTGGTCGTCTGCAAATAGAAGCTCGTTGATCTCCTCTGTCTCTGATGGGTTGGCTAGCTTGCATATATGGTCCATGTATGTAATAAACAGTAGGGGGATAGTACGCACCCCTGTCTTACACCTGATCTAACTTCGAAGTGGTCTGTGTAGCCTGTTGCTGTTCTGACCCTGCAGCTGCTGTTGGCGTAGAGACTTTTAATAATGTTGGTTAGATGTTGGCTTACTCCGTATGTTGTTAGTATCTCCACAGTTGTTCTCTGTTTACTCTGTCGAATGCTTTTTCCTGGTCAATGAAGGCTATGTATAAGTTTTGGTTGTGTTCTGTCGTTTTTTCTGCAAGCTGTTTTAGTGTGAATAGTGCGTCGGTACATCCTCTGTTTTTTCGGAACCCCATTTGAGAATCGCTTAACTGTAGTTCTATTATTGGTCTCAGTCTTTTTTCCAAGATTTTGGCGTATAGCTTTCCTACATGGCTGAGCAGAGATATACCTCTATATTGATTGCAGTCTCTTTTGCTACCTTTCTTTTTCCATATTGGTATGATGATTGCCTGTTGCCAGTCTTCTGGGGCTTGTTGTTGGTGCCATGCTGCATTAAATATTCTGTGCAGCCATTGCATTCCTGTTTCTCCCGCTGCTGCTATTATTTCTATTGGAATGTTATCTATCCCTGGTGCTTTGTTTCTTGGTGCATATTTGATTACTTCTTCTATTTCCTCTTTCATGATGTTGGGTTCAGTATTTGTGAGTTCTAGTGTGGTTTTTGTTGTCTTATTGGTAGTTGGTATGTTTAACAGGTCTTCAAAATATTCTTTCCATCTCTGTTGCATACATTGGTTATTTGATATTGGCTGTCCGTCTTTGTCATTTATCAGCTCAGTAGGATCATGGTTTTCTTTTCTCGCTCTTGTGGCTTTTACTGCTTTGTAGAAATCTCTTGTGGCTGTCTTGAAGTCCCTGCTCATGTTTTGTCCGAATTCTGTCCAATTCTTTTGCTTAGCTTCTTTGATCAGCATTTTAACTCTTTTTCGAACTAAGGCATATCTTTCATATTTTTCTTGGTTCTTGTTCTCCCTCCAATTTTTAAACAGTTTCTTCTTTTCTTTAATTGCTTCTCTGATTGTTTCGTTCCACCACGGGTGCTCTTTTTCCCTTCTCTTGTTCTTAGCTTCGTTCCACAAACTGTTTTAGAGATGTTGGTTACTGTTTCCTTAAATTGTTTCCACTCTTCTTCTACTGTGCCTACTTCGTTAGGGAGTTTCTTGAATTCCTCTCTGAGTTTTTCTTCTAGGGTTTTCCTTGTTTCTTGATCGTTTAATTGTTTTATTTTTATTGTCTGTTCTTTTCGCTTCTTTTGTTTGTTTTCGTGTTTTCTCTTTATTTTGGCTGTCTTAGTGTGATCATAACCATCTTGTGATCCGTGTCGTCTGTAATATTTGGGATTGCTCTACTGTCGGTTACTCTTTTCTTGTTCTCTTTTCTTGTTAGTATAAAATCTATCTGGCTTCTGCATGTTGTGTCATTCCATTTGTACCAGGTGTATACTTGCGACTCTCTGTGTTTGAAGAATGTGTTGGTGATAAATAAATTGTTTTGATTGCATAGTTCCAGCAGTCTGCTTCCGTTTTCGTTTATTTCAGCTGTTTTATCGCCAAAGGGTCCTAAGATGTCACTGTTCTCACTGTTGCGTTTCCAAGCCTTCCATTAAAATCTCCCATCACTAACATGTCGTCGCTTTCGTCAATCTTGTTAAGGGAGAGTGATGATCAATTTATCACGTGAAGAAAGATTGTACTTTTTAAAGGACTTGCTAAATGAGAAGAAGCAATGAAGATAAAAACAGCAATGATTTGAAGTGATTGTTTATACGCTATTCAGAGCTTCTTCATTACCTCTGAAATTAATTTAAACATCACATATTTTTGTTTGAATAATTCATTTTCTTAAAATATATTTAAAAATGAGACATTTTGAAACTGTGTAGCTTAAAATAGATTTTAATGTCGTCTTCCAACAAATTTTAGTTTCTTTCTAACCAACATTGATTTGATTTGAATTGATTCTCCAACTAAAGAGTAGGAGAAACTTTTTTTGTGGGAAATAGGGTCACTGAATCTGATACTGAACAAATCACTTTTAAATATGCCTATGGTCAATGAAGATTATAAACATACATTGACACAAATTCGACATTGACATGTCATGGCTTGCTTATTAAAAAAGAAGCAGTGAAGACAAAAACAGCAATGATTTGAAGTGATTGTTTATACGCTATTCAGAGCTTCCTCACTATCTCACTAGTTAATTTAAACATCACATTTTTAAACATTTGCTAATTGTATTTTATTTTAAATGGAAATATACTAAACTGCTTTTTTGAATAAATGTACTCCTAATTGTCGTTTACAGAAGAATGTCTAGAATATGATGGAGAACTGATGAACATATATGTAAGGACAAAATTAAAGGGAAAGCCATGATCATTTATTACGTCAAAAAAGATTGTACTATTAAAGGATTTGCTAAATGAAAAGAAGCAGTGAAGATAAAAACAGCAATGATTTAAAGTGATTGTTTATACGCTATTCAGAGCTTCTTCACTACCTCAGAAATTAATTTAAACATCACATTTTTTTATATTTGCTAAATATATTTTATTTTCAATACAAATATGCTAATATTTTGAATTGAACCACCTAATGGGATTTACAGAAGAATGTGGAGAATTTCATGAAGTGCTAATCTAAAAACAGTAATGAGAGCACTTAGAAAGATGTCATTAGAAAGGAGCAAATGAGAGATAATGTGGCAACTTAAAAACAGGATAAACAAGATAAGAAAAAAACAAAGGAAAAGAATATACAGGGACATCAATAATAGAACTGATGAACAATTGCAGGGACAAAATTAAAGGGAGAGTGATGATCAGTTTATCATGTCAAAAAAGATTGTACTTTTAAAGGACTTGCTAAATGAGAAGAAGCAATGAAGATAAAAACAGCAATGATTTGTAGTGATTGTTTATACGCTATTCAGAGCTTCTTCATTACCTCTGAAATTAATTTAAACATCACATATTTTTGTTTAAATAATTCATTTTCTTAAAATATATTTAAAAATGAGACATTTTGAAACTGTGTAGCTTAAAATAGATTTTAATGTCGTCTTCCAACAAATTTTAGTTTCTTTCTAACCAACATTGATTTGATTTGAATTGATTCTCCAACTAAAGAGTAGGAGAAACTTTTTTTGTGGGAAATAGGGTCACTGAATCTGATACTGAACAAATCACTTTTAAATATGCCTATGGTCAATGAAGATTATAAACATACATTGACACAAATTCGACATTGACATGTCATGGCTTGCTTATTAAAAAAGAAGCAGTGAAGACAAAAACAGCAATGATTTGAAGTGATTGTTTATATGCTATTCAGAGCTTCCTCACTATCTCACTAGTTAATTTAAACATCACATTTTTAAACATTTGCTAATTGTATTTTATTTTAAATGGAAATATACTAAACTGCTTTTTTGAATAAATGTACTCCTAATTGTCGTTTACAGAAGAATGTCTAGAATATAATGGAGAACTGATGAACATATATGTAGGGACAAAATTAAAGGGAGAGTCATGATCATTTATCACGTCAAGAAAGATTTTACTATTAAATTATTTGCTAAATGAAAAGAAGCAGTGAAGATAAAAACAGCAATGATTTAAAGTGATTGTTTATACGCTATTCAGAGCTTCTTCACTACCTCAGAAATTAATTTAAACATCACATTTTTTTACATTTGCTAAATATATTTTATTTTCAATACAAATATGCTAATATTTTGAATGGAACCATCTAATTGGGATTTACAGAAGAATGTGGAGAATTTCATGAAGTGCTAATCTAAAAACAGTAATGAGAGCACTGAGAAAGATGTCATTAGAAAGGAACAAATGAGAGATAATGTGGCAACTTAAAAAACGGGGTTAAACAAGATAAGAAAAAAACAAAGAAAAAGAATATACAGGGACATCAATAATAGAACTGATGAACAATTGCAGGGACAAAATTAAAGGGAGAGTGATGATCAGTTTATCACGTCAAGAAGGATTGTACTTTTAAAGGACTTGCTAAATGAGAAGAAGCAATGAAGATAAAAACAGCAATGATTTGTAGTGATTGTTTATACGCTATTCAGAGCTTTTTCATTACCTCAAAAATTAATTTAAACATCACATATTTTTGTTTAAATAATGCATTTTCTTAAAAAATATTTTTTGAGACATTTTGAAACTGTGTAGCTTAAAATAGATTTCAATGTCGTCTTCCTACAAATTTTAGTTTCTTTCTAACCAACATTGATTTGATTTGAATTGATTCTCCAACTAAAGAGTAGGAGAAACTTTTTTTGTGGGAAATAGGGTCACTGAATCTGATACTGAACAAATCACTTTTATATATGCCAATGGTCATAGAAGATTATAAACTTACATTGACACAAATTCGACATTGACGTGTCATCGCTTGCTTATTAATAAAGAAGCAGTGAAGACAAAAACACCATTGATTTCAAGTGATTGCTTATACGCTATTCAGAGCTTCTTCACTATCTCACTAATTAATTTAAACATCACATTTTTAAACATTTGCTAATTGTATTTTATTTTAAATGGAAATATACTAAACTGCTTTTTTGAATAAATGTACTCCTAATTGTCGTTTACAGAAGAATGTCTAGAATATGATGGAGAACTGATGAACATATATGTAGGGACAAAATTAAAGGGAAAGTCATGATCATTTATTACGTCAAAAAAGATTGTACTATTAAAGGATTTGCTAAATGAAAAGAAGCAGTGAAGATAAAAACAGCAATGATTTAAAGTGATTGTTTATACGCTATTCAGAGCTTCTTCACTACCTCAGAAATTAATTTAAACATCACATTTTTTTATATTTGCTAAATATATTTTATTTTCAATACAAATATGCTAATATTTTGAATTGAACCACCTAATTGGGATTTACAGAAGAATGTGGAGAATTTCATGAAGTGCTAATCTAAAAACAGTAATGAGAGCACTTAGAAAGATGTCATTAGAAAGGAGCAAATGAGAGATAATGTGGCAACTTAAAAAACAGGATAAACAAGATAAGAAAAAAAACAAAGGAAAAGAATATACAGGGACATCAATAATAGAACTGATGAACAATTGCAGGGACAAAATTAAAGGGAGAGTGATGATCAATTTATCACGTGAAGAAAGATTGTACTTTTAAAGGACTTGCTAAATGAGAAGAAGCAATGAAGATAAAAACAGCAATGATTTGAAGTGATTGTTTATACGCTATTCAGAGCTTCTTCATTACTTCTGAAATAATTTAAACATCACATATTTTTGTTTGAATAATTCATTTCTTAAAATATATTTAAAAATGAGACATTTTGAAACTGTGTAGCTTAAAATAGATTTTAATGTCGTCTTCCAACAAATTTTAGTTTCTTTCTAACCAACATTGATTTGATTTGAATTGATTCTCCAACTAAAGAGTAGGAGAAAC
Source organism: Megaustenia siamemsis (assembly GCA_032433765.1). Taxonomy (NCBI): domain Eukaryota; kingdom Metazoa; phylum Mollusca; class Gastropoda; order Stylommatophora; family Ariophantidae; genus Megaustenia; species Megaustenia siamemsis. The sequence goes on along the minus strand of JAVIAB010000124.1, from coordinate 45,834,596 downwards.
TTTTTTGTGGAAATATGGTCATTGAATCTGATACTGAACAAATCACTTTTAAATATGCCTATGGTCAATGAAGATTATAAACATACATTGTCACAAATTCGACATTGACATGTCATGGCTTGCTTATTAAAAAAGAAGCAGTGAAGACAAAAACAGCAATGATTTGAAGTGATTGTTTATACGCTATTCAGAGCTTCCTCACTATCTCACTAGTTAATTTAAACATCACATTTTTAAACATTTGCTAATTGTATTTTATTTAAATGGAAATATACTAAACTGCTTTTTTGAATAAATGTACTCCTAATTGTCGTTTACAGAAGAATGTCTAGAATATGATGGAGAACTGATGAACATATATGTAAGGACAAAATTAAAGGGAAAGCCATGATCATTTATTACGTCAAAAAAGATTGTACTATTAAAGGATTTGCTAAATGAAAAGAAGCAGTGAAGATAAAAACAGCAATGATTTAAAGTGATTGTTTATACGCTATTCAGAGCTTCTTCACTACCTCAGAAATTAATTTAAACATCACATTTTTTATATTGCTAAATATATTTTATTTTCAATACAAATATGCTAAATTTTGAATTGAACCACCTAATTGGGATTTACAGAAGAATGTGGAGAATTTCATGAAGTGCTAATCTAAAAACAGTAATGAGAGCACTTAGAAAGATGTCATTAGAAAGGAGCAAATGAGAGATAATGTGGCAACTTAAAAAACAGGATAAACAAGATAAGAAAAAAACAAAGGAAAAGAATATACAGGGACATCAATAATAGAACTGATGAACAATTGCAGGGACAAAATTAAAGGGAGAGTGATGATCAATTTATCATGTCAAAAAGATTGTACTTTTAAAGGACTTGCTAAATGAGAAGAAGCAATGAAGATAAAAACAGCAATGATTTAAAGTGATTGTTTATACGCTATTCAGAGCTTCTTCACTACCTCAGAAATTAATTTAAACATCACATTTTTTTATATTTGCTAAATATATTTTATTTTCAATACAAATATGCTAATATTTTGAATTGAACCACCTAATTGGGATTTACAGAAGAATGTGGAGAATTTCATGAAGTGCTAATCTAAAAACAGTAATGAGAGCACTTAGAAAGATGTCATTAGAAAGGAGCAATGAGAGATAATGTGGCAACTTAAAAAACAGGATAAACAAGATAAGAAAAAAAACAAAGGAAAAGAATATACAGGGACATCAATAATAGAACTGATGAACAATTGCAGGGACAAAATTAAAGGGAGAGTGATGATCAATTTATCACGTGAAGAAAGATTGTACTTTTAAAGGACTTGCTAAATGAGAAGAAGCAATGAAGATAAAAACAGCAATGATTTGAAGTGATTGTTTATACGCTATTCAGAGCTTCTTCATTACCTCTGAAATTAATTTAAACATCACATATTTTTGTTTGAATAATTCATTTTCTTAAAATATATTTAAAAATGAGACATTTTGAAACTGTGTAGCTTAAAATAGATTTTAATGTCGTCTTCCAACAAATTTTAGTTTCTTTCTAACCAACATTGATTTGATTTGAATTGATTCTCCAACTAAAGAGTAGGAGAAACTTTTTTTGTGGGAAATAGGGTCACTGAATCTGATACTGAACAAATCACTTTTAAATATGCCTATGGTCAATGAAGATTATAAACATACATTGACACAAATTCGACATTGACATGTCATGGCTTGCTTATTAAAAAAGAAGCAGTGAAGACAAAAACAGCAATGATTTGAAGTGATTGTTTATACGCTATTCAGAGCTTCCTCACTATCTCACTAGTTAATTTAAACATCACATTTTTAAACATTTGCTAATTGTATTTTATTTTAAATGGAAATATACTAAACTGCTTTTTTGAATAAATGTACTCCTAATTGTCGTTTACAGAAGAATGTCTAGAATATGATGGAGAACTGATGAACATATATGTAGGGACAAAATTAAAGGGAAAGCCATGATCATTTATTACGTCAAAAAAGATTGTACTATTAAAGGATTTGCTAAATGAAAAGAAGCAGTGAAGATAAAAACAGCAATGATTTAAAGTGATTGTTTATACGCTATTCAGAGCTTCTTCACTACCTCAGAAATTAATTTAAACATCACATTTTTTTATATTTGCTAAATATATTTTATTTTCAATACAAATATGCTAATATTTTGAATTGAACCACCTAATTGGGATTTACAGAAGAATGTGGAGAATTTCATGAAGTGCTAATCTAAAAACAGTAATGAGAGCACTTAGAAAGATGTCATTAGAAAGGAGCAAATGAGAGATAATGTGGCAACTTAAAAAACAGGATAAACAAGATAAGAAAAAAACAAAGGAAAAGAATATACAGGGACATCAATAATAGAACTGATGAACAATTGCAGGGACAAAATTAAAGGGAGAGTGATGATCAGTTTATCATGTCAAAAAAGATTGTACTTTTAAAGGACTTGCTAAATGAGAAGAAGCAATGAAGATAAAAACAGCAATGATTTGTAGTGATTGTTTATACGCTATTCAGAGCTTCTTCATTACCTCTGAAATTAATTTAAACATCACATATTTTTGTTTAAATAATTCATTTTCTTAAAATATATTTAAAAATGAGACATTTTGAAACTGTGTAGCTTAAAATAGATTTTAATGTCGTCTTCCAACAAATTTTAGTTTCTTTCTAACCAACATTGATTTGATTTGAATTGATTCTCCAACTAAAGAGTAGGAGAAACTTTTTTTGTGGGAAATAGGGTCACTGAATCTGATACTGAACAAATCACTTTTAAATATGCCTATGGTCAATGAAGATTATAAACATACATTGACACAAATTCGACATTGACATGTCATGGCTTGCTTATTAAAAAAGAAGCAGTGAAGACAAAAACAGCAATGATTTGAAGTGATTGTTTATATGCTATTCAGAGCTTCCTCACTATCTCACTAGTTAATTTAAACATCACATTTTTAAACATTTGCTAATTGTATTTTATTTTAAATGGAAATATACTAAACTGCTTTTTGAATAAATGTACTCCTAATTGTCGTTTACAGAAGAATGTCTAGAATATAATGGAGAACTGATGAACATATATGTAGGGACAAAATTAAAGGGAGAGTCATGATCATTTATCACGTCAAGAAAGATTTTACTATTAAATTATTTGCTAAATGAAAAGAAGCAGTGAAGATAAAAACAGCAATGATTTAAAGTGATTGTTTATACACTATTCAGAGCTTCTTCACTACCTCAGAAATTAGTTTAAACATCACATTTTTTTACATTTGCTAAATATATTTTATTTTCAATACAAATATGCTAATATTTTGAATGGAACCATCTAATTGGGATTTACAGAAGAATGTGGAGAATTTCATGAAGTGCTAATCTAAAAACAGTAATGAGAGCACTGAGAAAGATGTCATTAGAAAGGAACAAATGAGAGATAATGTGGCAACTTAAAAAACAGGATAAACAAGATAAGAAAAAAAACAAAGGAAAAGAATATACAGGGACATCAATAATAGAACTGATGAACAATTGCAGGGACAAATTAAAGGGAGAGTGATGATCAGTTTATCATGTCAAAAAAGATTGTACTTTTAAAGGACTTGCTAAATGAGAAGAAGCAATGAAGATAAAAACAGCAATGATTTGTAGTGATTGTTTATACGCTATTCAGAGCTTCTTCATTACCTCTGAAATTAATTTAAACATCACATATTTTTGTTTAAATAATTCATTTTCTTAAAATATATTTAAAAATGAGACATTTTGAAACTGTGTAGCTTAAAATAGATTTCAATGTCGTCTTCCTACAAATTTTAGTTTCTTTCTAACCAACATTGATTTGATTTGAATTGATTCTCCAACTAAAGAGTAGGAGAAACTTTTTTTGTGGGAAATAGGGTCACTGAATTTGATACTGAACAAATCACTTTTAAATATGCCTATGGTCAATGAAGATTATAAACATACATTGACACAAATTCGACATTGACATGTCATGGCTTGCTTATTAAAAAAGAAGCAGTGAAGAAAAAAACAGCAATGATTTCAAGTGATTGTTTATACGCTATTCAGAGCTTCCTCACTATCTCACGAATTAATTTAAACATCACATTTTTAAACATTTGCTAATTGTATTTTATTTTAAATGGAAATATACTAAACTGCTTTTTTGAATAAATGTACTCCTAATTGTCGTTTACAGAAGAATGTCTAGAATATAATGGAGAACTGATGAACATATATGTAGGGACAAAATTAAAGGGAGTGTCATGATCATTTATCACGTCAAGAAAGATTTTTACTATTAAATGATTTGCTAAATGAAAAGAAGCAGTGAAGATAAAAACAGCAATGATTTAAAGTGATTGTTTATACGCAATTCAGAGCTTCTTCACTACCTCAGAAATTAATTTAAACATCACATTTTTTACATTTGCTAAATATATTTTATTTTCAATACAAATATGCTAATATTTTGAATTGAACCACCTAATTGGGATTTACAGAAGAATGTGGAGAATTTCATGAAGTGCTAATCTAAAAACAGTAATGAGAGCACTGAGAAAGATGTCATTAGAAAGGAGCAAATGAGAGATAATGTGGCATCTTAAAAAACAGGGTAAACAAGATAAGAAAAAAACAAAGGAAAAGAATATACAGGGACATCAATAATAGAACTGATGAACAATTGCAGGGACAAAATTAAAGGGAGAGTGATGATCAATTATCACGTCAAGAAATATTTAAATATTAAAGGACTTGCTAAATGAAAAGAAGCAATGAATATAAAAACAGCAATGATTTGAAGTGATTGTTTATACGCTATTCAGAGCTTCTTCACTATCTCACTAATTAATTTAAACATCACATTTTTAAACATTTGCTAATTATATTTTATTCTCAATACAAATATGCTAATATTTGAATTGAACCACCTAATTGGGATTTACAGAAGAATGTGGAGAATTTCATGGAGTGCTAATCTAAAAACAGTAATGAGAGTACTCAGAAAGATGTGATTAGAATTGAACAAATGAGAGATAATGTGGCAACTTGAAAAACAGGATAAACAAGATAAGAAAAATCAAAGGAAAAGAATATACAGGGACATCAATAATAGAACTGATGAACAATTGCAGGGACAAAATTAAAGGGAGAGTGATGATCAATTTATCACGTGAAGAAAGATTGTACTTTTAAAGGACTTGCTAAATGAGAAGAAGCAATGAAGATAAAAACAGCAATGATTTGAAGTGATTGTTTATACGCTATTCAGAGCTTCTTCATTACTTCTGAAATAATTTAAACATCACATATTTTTGTTTGAATAATTCATTTTCTTAAAATATATTTAAAAATGAGACATTTTGAAACTGTGTAGCTTAAAATAGATTTTAATGTCGTCTTCCAACAAATTTTAGTTTCTTTCTAACCAACATTGATTTGATTTGAATTGATTCTCCAACTAAAGAGTAGGAGAAACTTTTTTTGTGGGAAATATGGTCATTGAATCTGATACTGAACAAATCACTTTTAAATATGCCTATGGTCAATGAAGATTATAAACATACATTGTCACAAATTCGACATTGACATGTCATGGCTTGCTTATTAAAAAAGAAGCAGTGAAGACAAAAACAGCAATGATTTGAAGTGATTGTTTATACGCTATTCAGAGCTTCCTCACTATCTCACTAGTTAATTTAAACATCACATTTTTAAACATTTGCTAATTGTATTTTATTTTAAATGGAAATATACTAAACTGCTTTTTTGAATAAATGTACTCCTAATTGTCGTTTACAGAAGAATGTCTAGAATATGATGGAGAACTGATGAACATATATGTAAGGACAAAATTAAAGGGAAAGCCATGATCATTTATTACGTCAAAAAAGATTGTACTATTAAAGGATTTGCTAAATGAAAAGAAGCAGTGAAGATAAAAACAGCAATGATTTAAAGTGATTGTTTATACGCTATTCAGAGCTTCTTCACTACCTCAGAAATTAATTTAAACATCACATTTTTTTATATTTGCTAAATATATTTTATTTTCAATACAAATATGCTAATATTTTGAATTGAACCACCTAATTGGGATTTACAGAAGAATGTGGAGAATTTCATGAAGTGCTAATCTAAAAACAGTAATGAGAGCACTTAGAAAGATGTCATTAGAAAGGAGCAAATGAGAGATAATGTGGCAACTTAAAAAACAGGATAAACAAGATAAGAAAAAACAAAGGAAAAGAATATACAGGGACATCAATAATAGAACTGATGAACAATTGCAGGGACAAAATTAAAGGGAGAGTGATGATCAATTTATCATGTCAAAAAAGATTGTACTTTTAAAGGACTTGCTAAATGAGAAGAAGCAATGAAGATAAAAACAGCAATGATTTAAAGTGATTGTTTATACGCTATTCAGAGCTTCTTCACTACCTCAGAAATTAATTTAAACATCACATTTTTTTATATTTGCTAAATATATTTTATTTTCAATACAAATATGCTAATATTTTGAATTGAACCACCTAATTGGGATTTACAGAAGAATGTGGAGAATTTCATGAAGTGCTAATCTAAAAACAGTAATGAGAGCACTTAGAAAGATGTCATTAGAAAGGAGCAAATGAGAGATAATGTGGCAACTTAAAAAACAGGATAAACAAGATAAGAAAAAAAACAAAGGAAAAGAATATACAGGGACATCAATAATAGAACTGATGAACAATTGCAGGGACAAAATTAAAGGGAGAGTGATGATCAATTTATCACGTGAAGAAAGATTGTACTTTTAAAGGACTTGCTAAATGAGAAGAAGCAATGAAGATAAAAACAGCAATGATTTGAAGTGATTGTTTATACGCTATTCAGAGCTTCTTCATTACCTCTGAAATTAATTTAAACATCACATATTTTTGTTTGAATAATTCATTTTCTTAAAATATATTTAAAAATGAGACATTTTGAAACTGTGTAGCTTAAAATAGATTTTAATGTCGTCTTCCAACAAATTTTAGTTTCTTTCTAACCAACATTGATTTGATTTGAATTGATTCTCCAACTAAAGAGTAGGAGAAAACTTTTTTTGTGGGAAATAGGGTCACTGAATCTGATACTGAACAAATCACTTTTAAATATGCCTATGGTCAATGAAGATTATAAACATACATTGACACAAATTCGACATTGACATGTCATGGCTTGCTTATTAAAAAAGAAGCAGTGAAGACAAAAACAGCAATGATTTGAAGTGATTGTTTATACGCTATTCAGAGCTTCCTCACTATCTCACTAGTTAATTTAAACATCACATTTTTAAACATTTGCTAATTGTATTTTATTTTAAATGGAAATATACTAAACTGCTTTTTTGAATAAATGTACTCCTAATTGTCGTTTACAGAAGAATGTCTAGAATATGATGGAGAACTGATGAACATATATGTAGGGACAAAATTAAAGGGAAAGCCATGATCATTTATTACGTCAAAAAAGATTGTACTATTAAAGGATTTGCTAAATGAAAAGAAGCAGTGAAGATAAAAACAGCAATGATTTAAAGTGATTGTTTATACGCTATTCAGAGCTTCTTCACTACCTCAGAAATTAATTTAAACATCACATTTTTTTATATTTGCTAAATATATTTTATTTTCAATACAAATATGCTAATATTTTGAATTGAACCACCTAATTGGGATTTACAGAAGAATGTGGAGAATTTCATGAAGTGCTAATCTAAAAACAGTAATGAGAGCACTTAGAAAGATGTCATTAGAAAGGAGCAAATGAGAGATAATGTGGCAACTTAAAAAACAGGATAAACAAGATAAGAAAAAAACAAAGGAAAAGAATATACAGGGACATCAATAATAGAACTGATGAACAATTGCAGGGACAAAATTAAAGGGAGAGTGATGATCAGTTTATCATGTCAAAAAAGATTGTACTTTTAAAGGACTTGCTAAATGAGAAGAAGCAATGAAGATAAAAACAGCAATGATTTGTAGTGATTGTTTATACGCTATTCAGAGCTTCTTCATTACCTCTGAAATTAATTTAAACATCACATATTTTTGTTTAAATAATTCATTTTCTTAAAATATATTTAAAAATGAGACATTTTGAAACTGTGTAGCTTAAAATAGATTTTAATGTCGTCTTCCAACAAATTTTAGTTTCTTTCTAACCAACATTGATTTGATTTGAATTGATTCTCCAACTAAAGAGTAGGAGAAACTTTTTTTGTGGGAAATAGGGTCACTGAATCTGATACTGAACAAATCACTTTTAAATATGCCTATGGTCAATGAAGATTATAAACATACATTGACACAAATTCGACATTGACATGTCATGGCTTGCTTATTAAAAAAGAAGCAGTGAAGACAAAAACAGCAATGATTTGAAGTGATTGTTTATATGCTATTCAGAGCTTCCTCACTATCTCACTAGTTAATTTAAACATCACATTTTTAAACATTTGCTAATTGTATTTTATTTTAAATGGAAATATACTAAACTGCTTTTTTGAATAAATGTACTCCTAATTGTCGTTTACAGAAGAATGTCTAGAATATAATGGAGAACTGATGAACATATATGTAGGGACAAAATTAAAGGGAGAGTCATGATCATTTATCACGTCAAGAAAGATTTTACTATTAAATTATTTGCTAAATGAAAAGAAGCAGTGAAGATAAAAACAGCAATGATTTAAAGTGATTGTTTATACACTATTCAGAGCTTCTTCACTACCTCAGAAATTAGTTTAAACATCACATTTTTTTACATTTGCTAAATATATTTTATTTTCAATACAAATATGCTAATATTTTGAATGGAACCATCTAATTGGGATTTACAGAAGAATGTGGAGAATTTCATGAAGTGCTAATCTAAAAACAGTAATGAGAGCACTGAGAAAGATGTCATTAGAAAGGAACAAATGAGAGATAATGTGGCAACTTAAAAAACAGGATAAACAAGATAAGAAAAAAAACAAAGGAAAAGAATATACAGGGACATCAATAATAGAACTGATGAACAATTGCAGGGACAAATTAAAGGGAGAGTGATGATCAGTTTATCATGTCAAAAAAGATTGTACTTTTAAAGGACTTGCTAAATGAGAAGAAGCAATGAAGATAAAAACAGCAATGATTTGTAGTGATTGTTTATACGCTATTCAGAGCTTCTTCATTACCTCTGAAATTAATTTAAACATCACATATTTTTGTTTAAATAATTCATTTTCTTAAAATATATTTAAAAATGAGACATTTTGAAACTGTGTAGCTTAAAATAGATTTCAATGTCGTCTTCCTACAATTTTAGTTTCTTTCTAACCAACATTGATTTGATTTGAATTGATTCTCCAACTAAAGAGTAGGAGAAACTTTTTTTGTGGGAAATAGGGTCACTGAATTTGATACTGAACAAATCACTTTTAAATATGCCTATGGTCAATGAAGATTATAAACATACATTGACACAAATTCGACATTGACATGTCATGGCTTGCTTATTAAAAAAGAAGCAGTGAAGAAAAAAACAGCAATGATTTCAAGTGATTGTTTATACGCTATTCAGAGCTTCCTCACTATCTCACGAATTAATTTAAACATCACATTTTTAAACATTTGCTAATTGTATTTTATTTTAAATGGAAATATACTAAACTGCTTTTTTGAATAAATGTACTCCTAATTGTCGTTTACAGAAGAATGTCTAGAATATAATGGAGAACTGATGAACATATATGTAGGGACAAAATTAAAGGGAGTGTCATGATCATTTATCACGTCAAGAAAGATTTTTACTATTAAATGATTTGCTAAATGAAAAGAAGCAGTGAAGATAAAAACAGCAATGATTTAAAGTGATTGTTTATACGCAATTCAGAGCTTCTTCACTACCTCAGAAATTAATTTAAACATCACATTTTTTTACATTTGCTAAATATATTTTATTTTCAATACAAATATGCTAATATTTTGAATTGAACCACCTAATTGGGATTTACAGAAGAATGTGGAGAATTTCATGAAGTGCTAATCTAAAAACAGTAATGAGAGCACTGAGAAAGATGTCATTAGAAAGGAGCAAATGAGAGATAATGTGGCATCTTAAAAAACAGGGTAAACAAGATAAGAAAAAAAACAAAGGAAAAGAATATACAGGGACATCAATAATAGAACTGATGAACAATTGCAGGGACAAAATTAAAGGGAGAGTGATGATCAATTTATCACGTCAAGAAATATTTAAATATTAAAGGACTTGCTAAATGAAAAGAAGCAATGAATATAAAAACAGCAATGATTTGAAGTGATTGTTTATACGCTATTCAGAGCTTCTTCACTATCTCACTAATTAATTTAAACATCACATTTTTAAACATTTGCTAATTATATTTTATTCTCAATACAAATATGCTAATATTTTGAATTGAACCACCTAATTGGGATTTACAGAAGAATGTGGAGAATTTCATGGAGTGCTAATCTAAAAACAGTAATGAGAGTACTCAGAAAGATGTGATTAGAATTGAACAAATGAGAGATAATGTGGCAACTTGAAAAACAGGATAAACAAGATAAGAAAAATCAAAGGAAAAGAATATACAGGGACACCAATCTTAGAACTGATGAACAATTGCAGGGACAAAATCAAAGGGAGAGTGATGATCATTTATCACATCTAGAAAGATTGTACCATTAAAGGACTTGTTAAATGAAAAGAAGCAATGAAGATAAAAACAGCAATGATTTGAAGTGATTGTTTATACGCTATTCATAGCTTCTTCATTACCTCCGAAATTAATTTAAACATCACATATTTTTGTTTAACTAAATTCATTTTCTTGAAATATATTTTAAAATGAGACATTTTGAAATTGTGTAGCGTAAAATAGATTTTAAAGTGGTCTTCCTACAAAATTGACTTTCTTGCTAACCAACATTGATTTGATTTGAATTGAATCTCCAACTAAAGAGTCGGAGAAACTTTGTGTGTGTGTGGGAAATAGGATCACATGATGTGAGAAATGACCACATTACTTTCAAATATTCCAGTGGTCATAGAAAAATATAAATACATATTGACACAAATTCCACATTAACGTGTCATGACTTGCTGATTAAAAAGAAGCAATGAAGACAAAAACAGCAATGATTTGAAGTGATTGTTTATACGCTATTCAGAGCGTCTTCACTACCTCACAAATTAATTTAAACATCACATATTTTTGTTTAACTAAATGAATTTTCTTCACAAATATTTTAAAACGAGACATTATGAAACTGTTTAGCTTAAAATAGATTTTAAAGTGGTCTTCCTAGAAAATTGAGTATCTTTCTAATCAACATTGATTTGATTTGAATTGAATCTCCAACTAAAGAATAGGAGAAACTTTTGTGTGTGTGGGAAATAGGATCACATCATGTGAAAAATGACCACATTACTTTCAAATATTCCAGTGGTCATAGAAAAATATAAACATATATTGACACAAATTCGACATTGACGTGCCATGGCTTGCTTAATAAAAAGAAGCAATGAAGATAAAAACAGCAATGATTTGAAGTGATTGTTTATACGCTATTCAGAGCTTCTTCATTACCTCAAAAATTAATTTAAGCATCACATATTTTTGTTTAAATAATGCATTTTCTTAAAAAATATTTTTTAATGAAACATTTTGAAACTGTGTAGCTTAAAATAGATTTTAATGTCGTCTTCCTACAAAATGTAGTTTCTTTCTAACCAACATTGATTTGATTAGAATTCAACATCTAACTAAACAGTAGGAGAAACTTTTTTTTTAACGGGAAATGTGGTCACCTGATCTGATACTGAACAAATCACTTTTAAATATGCCTATGGTCATAGAAGATTATAAACATGTATTGACACAAATTCGACATTGACGTGCCATGGCTTGCTTAATAAAAAGAAGCAATGAAGATAAAAACAGCAATGATTTGAAGTGATTGTTTATACGCTATTCAGAGCTTCTTCATTACCTCAAAAATTAATTTAAGCATCACATATTTTTGTTAAATAATGCATTTTCTTAAAAAATATTTTTAATGAAACATTTTGAAACTGTGTAGCTTAAAATAGATTTTAATGTCGTCTTCCTACAAAATGTAGTTTCTTTCTAACCAACATTGATTTGATTAGAATTCAACATCTAACTAAACAGTAGGAGAAACTTTTTTTTAACGGGAAATGTGGTCACCTGATCTGATACTGAACAAATCACTTTTAAATATGCCTATGGTCATAGAAGATTATAAACATGTATTGACACAAATTCGACATTGACGTGTCATGGCTTGCTTATTAAAAAGAAGCAGTGAAGATAAAAACAGCAATGATTTGAAGTGATTGTTTATACGCTATTCAGGGCTTCTTCACTATCTCACTAATTAATTTAAACATCACATTTTTAAATATTTGCTAATTGTATATTGTATTAAATGGAAATATACTTAACTGCTTTTTTGAATAAATCTACTCCTTAATTGTCGTTTACAGAAGAATGTGTAGAATATGATGGAGAACTGATGAACATATATGTAGGGACAAAATTAAAGGGAGAGTCATGATCATTTATCACGTCAAGAAATATTTAAATATTAAAGGACTTACTAAATGAAAACAAGCAATGAATATAAAAACAGCAATGATTTAAAGTGATTGTTTATACGCTATTCAGAGCTTCTTATTACCTCAGAAATTAGTTTAAACATCACATTTTTTTTACATTTGCTAATTATATTTTATTTTCAATACAAATACGCTAATATTTTGAATTGAACCAACTAATTGGGATTTACAGAAGAATGTGGTTTAAAAAAGAATGTTTAGAATACCATGGATAACTGATGAACATGTAGGGACAAAATTATCTTGAATGAAGATTGTACTTTTTAAGGACTTGCTAAATGAAAGAAGCAGTGAAGATAAAAACAGCAATGATTTGAAGTGATTGTTTATACGCTATTCAGAGCTTCTTCATTACCTCTGAAATTATTTAAACATCACATATTTTTATTTAAATAATGCATTTTCTTCAAAAATATTTTTTAATGAGACATTTTGAAACTGTGTAGCTTAAAATAGATTTTAATGTCGTCTTCCTACAAAATTTAGTTTCTTTCTAACCAACATTGATTTGATTTGAATTCAACTTCTAACTAAAGAGTAGGAGAAACTTTTTTTCCCCCAGAAAATAGTGTCACCAGATGTTATAAATGACCACATCATTTTCAAATATTCCAACGGTCATAGAAAAATATAAACACACATTGGCACAAATTCCACATTAATAGTTCATGACTTGCTTATTGAAATGAAACAATGAAGATAAAATCAGGAATGTTTTGAAGTGATTGTTTATAAGTTATTCAGAGTTTCTTCACTACCTCAATTACCTTAATTGTAAACATCACATTTAAAAACATTTGCTAATTCTATTTTATTTAAATGGAAATATATTATACTGCTTAATTGAATAAGTGTACTCCTAATTAGGGTTTACAGAACAATGTGTAGAATACAATGGAGAACTGATGAATATATGTAAACATACATTGACACAAGTTCCACATTAACAGTTCAAGAGTGCTTATTGAAAAGAAGATAAGAACAGCAATGATTAGAAGTGATTGTTTATACATTATTGATAGATTCTTCAGTATCTCAGAAATTAATTGTAAACATCACATTTTTTAACATATGGTAAATGTATTTTATTTTAAATGTAAATGCACTCAAATTTTGAACGGAATAAATGACTCCCCTTATTGTAGTTTTTGAAAAAAAGTAATGAGAGTAATGACATGGAAAAATATAAAGACTAAGTTGTCGCATATTCTGCATTCATAGTTCAAGACTATCTAAATGAAAGGAAATAATGAAGATAATAGCATCAATGATTCAAAGTGATTGGCTATACGCTCTTCAGAGCTTCCTCGCTACCTCACAAATTAAACTCTAAATTTCATATTTTCAAACATTTGTTAAATTAATTTTCATACATAAGCGTATGCCATATTTCTTTATTATTTTTATGTGCATATTTAGCGGTTTTTACAACTTTGCTATACACTGTTTGTAAATAAGTATTTTTCTTCCCAAATACCATAATAGTATGTAAAATTGCCATCTTTACGAGTTGTGTAAATTGTTGTCCCATTTGATATCAATTACCATTTCTAATCTTCTCTTTGTAGCATTTTTATAGACTATTAGATTTGATTATAGATTGTTAATTTTATCAATAGTGATTTTTAAATTCTTGACTTTTAAATGCTTATTCTGATTCAAATATTCAACCCTAAAATATTTAGAGCAGTTCTCTTTGAATAGAGCCTGTAAGTTTATTCTCTTTTATCAACAGGATGAATTTTTTATTACAATTTTGAAAATATGTTATTCCATAATAGTTACAGGAAATATTTTGTTCTTTATATTGCATCTCAGCATTAGCTGTCCAAGTTGTGATCATTCCTGTTTTGACTAGTGTGGATGTGTTCTGTTTTAAATAAATGTTCATGTTAGCAGCATATATTTAAATTGGTTGAACTAGCGTTGTGTTTTTCTTTCAGAGATCTTACGAATTGGTGACAGAAGTGAGAGGAAGCAGGTGTTCCAGGTTGATATGTTGCTAGAACAGCAGCTTGGGTATATTGTGTATATAAGTGGTAAGATATTTTTTGTCACAAAATTTCTAACTTTTTAGCTGTAATTATAATATATTCTGACTCGCATTTCAAAGAGCTTATTCATGTATATAAACTTTTTAAACTGAGGCATAAACTATGAAACGTCCGAAACGAAATATTTCAAACGTAGACCTGATACAGAATGGTTGAACGCATTCGAAAATAAATATCTAAGGAAAATACTTTGTTTAGCGTAGAACGAATTCAAAACAAACGAGGAAATTAGAGAAATCGCCAATCAACCACTAATATCTTCAGTAATTAAGAAAAGACGATGGTCATATGTTGGACATGTGATGAGAAAAGATAATAACTGAATAGCAAAGCAAGCCCTCATGTGGGAAACAACAGGTAAGAGAAAAAGAGGAAAACCCAGAGAGACACTGAGAAGAACATTGCTGAGAGAGGCAAAAGCAGCTCCCTCAATGAGATAGAGCTGCTTGCACAGAACAGAGACAAATGGCGAAATTTGATAAAATATCTTTAAAAGAATTGAAAACTGCTAGAACAAAATTCAGATAGAGAAGGTCTACGCCCTATGGGCCGGCTACGGCTCGAAAGGTCAATAGAATAGAATAAGCTATGAAGATTGTATAACAATAGATGTTCATTAATTATTATTGGCTTCACCTAAAATTATATATCTCTATTATTATTTTTAGTTCCTAATTGTAAAGATTTTAATTATAAAATAGACAGATTCATTTTGCATCAAAAATCACATGACAATTAAATGTTAATACCCATTGCTAATGATGCATGCAAGTGAAATTAAGATGTTAGGAACTATTGTCTTGTTAGTTTTATTGGAAAAAAATTGGAACGATTGGAACAAAACTGAGTTTAAAAATGTTTCCTAATTGGGTGACATTTGTGTTTTATGGGTTTCTTGAGAACAATAGAGAAATAAACATTAATAATAATTAGAAAGATTATATAAAGATTGTCCGGTTAGCGCAATCGATAGGCGGTTGGCTTACCACGGCAACAGCCGGGGTTCGTACCCTGGCGAGGACACCTGGGTTTTACTAATTCCCTAAAAATTAGTAGGAGCCGCGATAGCTCAGTGGTTAGTGAACTGGACTACTACGGACAAGGGGTAGGGTTTCGATCCCAACCGACGGCTCCGGGTTCACCCAGCCTTAAATGGGTACCGGATTTTTTCTGGGAAAGTAAAAGCAGCACGGGCGTAATACCGACCACATTACCCCAAAAATCATGTGCTGAAGGTCTGTAAAATATAGGGTCACTAACACCATATTTCCCTATACGCCACTTGGCGTGACGGGGGGTACTTTACTTTTTTTTTTATATAAAGATAAGCAAATTGATTATTCATATACAGCAGTTTTTATTTCTGTGATTTTAATATGGATAAACAGAAAGGGACAAACTATATAATGTCATAATTTGAGTCTAAGACATTTTAACTAGATAGTCTCTTATGCCATAGATAATTGTATACTTCTGTAATTTACTATGCATGGGAATCTACAAGTAAAATATTTCATGTTATAATGCTTGGTTTGATTTGCTTTTCTTACTTGAAATGTGTATAATGCATCCTTTGGGTACCTTCTGAAGTACACTCTTTTCTCTTACTTAGGTAAGCAAAGGCATATAAAGCTTCTTAACCAATCTTCACTAGAAGGCCATGAAAATGAACCGCTGAAGATTAATGAGACCAAAGGGTGTCACATATTTTGCCATGGGGAAATACGGCAACCTCATGGTGGTAATTCATGTTGCCTGTGTGTAGCCATTAAACGTACAGTCCAGGTTTATGAAATCAACAAGACTAGGCAGAAGTATCGTAAAATGAAGGATATTCAAGTGAGTATACTGTTTTGGCTTTAATATATTAATTTATTAAGGCAAGAAAAGTATAATATCAAAATGCTTATAAGATTTGTGAAAATATCTTTAGTAGATAATTCAACCTAATTAAGGACATATAAAATGCAGCTTCTTCTCTCAATAATTGGCAAAGAAATATTAGTTACCATTTTACCTAACAGGTTCTGGTTTTAGAAAATGAATCATTGTGGTCCCATTTAGAGTTGATATGTCAGTTATTACTTTGTATCATGTCTAATAATTTAGTCCATTGAGACTAGTTTAGTCTATTTCAAGTTGTAATATTGCTGCAAGTTGTAATATTGTCTATGTAATATTTCAAGTTGTAATATTGTCTTTAAAAAAAAGTCTGTTTAAGTCATATTGTTTGTTGCTGTTTCAGTTAAGAAATGCTTAAAATATTTTTCTTGTCATTTCTCTGTTTGGTGTAAAAAATAAAAAAAATAAAATAATAATAAAATGTTGGTGTGTAACAGTTGGAAAAATGTTAGATGGCAGCATAATGTTATTGTTGGTTGGTTAATATAATTCTTTTAAAAATTTCTCTCGTTTTTCTTTGGTCCCACTCTTGATTTACATTGACTAGCTATTTAGTTAATTATTCTTAAACTCATTTAGATTACTAATAATTTTGTTTATTAGAATTTGTTAAAATTTTGACTATCTGCATTTTTTAATTGAAAAAAAAAGTGAAAAGTAAAGTTTCCCTTAACACCTTGCTAGGCGTATGAGGAATATGGTGTTAATGACCATATTTTTCTATGACCATAGCAACAATTTTGGGTGATGTGGTTGGTATCAAACCAAGCTGCCTTTACTTTCCAGAAAAATCTCTGGTACCCATTGTTTGAGGCTGGGTGAACCCCAGAGCCTTGTTGGTAAAAAAAAAAAAGTGCCACTTCTGAGAATCGAACCTGGACCTTTCTGATCAGGAAGTGAGCACACTAATCACTCAGCCACCGAGGCTTCTACTTCAGCAGTAGCCACACATAAACTCACACATGTCCATGACTACAAATAAAGATGCACACCACACTAAAACTATTAAATAACTGTTTCTGGACTTAATTTTTGACTCAAAAAAAAAAAATCAGATTAGACTTAGATTTGGGCTATGGTATGTCACCCTCAGTCTAAATTTAAACCAGACTGAAAATAAATTATAAAGTAATGTATTTGTTAATTATGGTTCATAACAATAATGTCTACCTTATATTTTTGCTGTAGCTCTTCTAAGCTTTTTAAACTATTTACATTTTACATGAAGTATTGTTGATGGTTTGTGTGGTACATTAAAGTTGTCTTCCACTTTCAGGTGCCTGGTCAGGTACAGTGTATAGAAATGATAAGTGAACGACTTTGTGTTGGTTATCCTTCATGTTTTGCTATTTATTGTGTGCAGGGAGATGCTGCTCCCATAGGTAAGTTTGATATTATAGTTGTGTAAAAATTGTTTGAATTTATTGTTGATAAATGTTTCTTATCTACGCATTGTTGTTTTAAATTAAATGTATGAGACAATATAAGTGTAATCTTAGACTGTCAGTAATTAGCGTAAACTTGTAGGTGAGAATTCATGCACCTCATAATGCTGTGGACATGTGACACTTATGTGTGGGATATGGCAGAATTGCCAAAGACAATTCTGTATGTTTAGTGACCTATTGACAGAAATGTAACTTGGTTAGCACTCAGTTTTAAAGATACCTGCCAATGCGACATGTAGCAGTTTAATATCAAAAGTGAAAATCTGGAAGCACGTGCCACAGAAATGGCTCATACTGATAAAAGGTGACATGAAAATCTGAGATGCTAAAAGACAACAAACATTTAGAAAAATACATCTAGACCTCCAGATTTTACACATTGCAAAAAAGTAACAAAAATGAAGTCATGGTTAAAACACCAATATCATTTTCATCATTCAACTACATCTTTTTATATGCGTACAGGACAAGACTGTCATTCTAAAGTATGACTATTCAGTTGTAGCAAATGTTGCACTCTAGAGTAACCTATAATGACACATCGATTTATCTCCCAAGATAGAAAACCTATTAGATTATTTTAAAGCGCTGGAAACAGTCAAACATGTCCTAGTTTAAAGTAAGTGAGGGACTCGAAAGATTGGGAAAAGAAAACAGTGAAAAGTGTCATAGAACAGGGATGAATGGAGAGACCTTGTCCAAGGCCTATGCACCCAAAAAGGTTTTTTTTTTATTGATTGGTTGTAATTTAAACACAAATAGAGATGTTTGCATATTATTAGTATAGTTCATATTATACCAATAAAATGAAAAGAAGCAATGAAGATAAACAAAACAGCAAAGATAGCAAGTGATTGTTTTCAGCTTTCATCATTATCAAGTGCCATCTCCGCATTGAAGGTTGAATACCATGGACCACCATTCCGTTCTGTCTCTTGCTTTGATGGTGCAGGTTGTCATAGGCTGACTTGTCCGTTTTTTGATGTTACTGATCTGCATTAGTCTTGGTCTGTCTTTGCCTCCTTTACCTTGTATTTTACCTTCCAAGATTACTTTTAGTAGGCTCCTATGTCTTTTAACATACCCCATAAATCTCATTTGTCTTGTTTGAATTGTGTGTAGTAGTTCTCTTTTTATTTTTAATTGTTTTAAGACTTCATCATTTGTTTTCTTTTCTTTTCATTCAATTCTTTCGATTCTTCTATAAATCTACATTTCAAAGGGTTCAATTTTCTGTTGTTTTCATGTCTAATGTCCATGTTTCTACACCATACAGGGATATTGAGAAGATATATCATTTTGCTATTCTTGGTTTTAGCCCATTTGTTATTCTATTTTATGTTAGTATATTTTTTATGGCTTTAAAATTACTATATGTCATTCCTATTCTTTTGTTATTTGAGTTTTAGATTTTTCATCATTGGTTATAGTATGTCCAAGGAAGTTGTAGCTCTGAACTGTCTTCAGGCCTATTCCTTCAACTTTGATATCCACTTGTAGGTTTTGAGTATTATCTTTGTTTACGATCATAGTTTTAGTCTTTTTGATATTCATATCTAATCCATATTTTTTGCTTGTCATGTTTATTTCGTTAAGTAATTCTTGTAGATCTTCAGGATTTTCTGCTGGTAATAAATACAGTGCTATCAGCATATCTTAGGTAATTGATTATCTTTCCATTAATATTTAGGCCTGGCATCTCTATGATGTTTTTAAAGATTTGCTCATTGTATAGATTGAACAAATGTAACGCTTTAAACACTTGGGCACAATAACATCAGATGGAAGATGCACCACAGAAATAAAAAGCAGATTAGCTGAGGCCAAAATAGCATTTCAGAAAATGAAAAACATCTCATGCAAAAAATCTATGTCAATAGAAGTGAGAAAGAGAGAACATCAGTGCTGTATAGAACCAATTCTGACCTATGGAAGCAAATCATGGACAGTAGACAAACAAATGAAGAGACGATTAGAGGCCACAGAGATGGGATTTCTCAGAAGAATGTTGAAAGTTCCCTGGACAGCTAAAAAAGACAAATGAGGACATTCTCAAAGAGGCCAACACAAAAAAGGAGCTCCTGCAAAACATCAGAAAGAAACAATTAACATTTTTTGGTCACATCATGAGAAGAGGAAAGTTGGAATCCTTGGTTACAGCTGGCAAAATACAGGGAAAGAGACATCGCAGATGACAAAAAGAGAAGATACTAGATAGCTTCGAGTCATGGCATGGAAAACAATCAACAGAATTGATACAATGCACTGTGGATAGAAAATTGTGGGAGGACATGATCACCTACGCCAACTGATCACCTACACCAACCAGTATGGCACAAGATGATGATGAAACTAGTATTCTTGCTTTGTTATCATTGCGACTTTCAAGATACCCTGGTTCCTGCTATAAAAAGTTTGAGGTTCTCCATGTAACTTTTGTGCTATACAAAAGTTGTGTATTTCAGCAGGTCCTACAGCCGCAGGAGTTATGGCTCACTTCTTTAGCTAATCTGTTTCTGAAACAAGAAAGTGCTTTGTAAGAGTTGAATTTATGGTTTGGTCATCTTTTAGTTCTGACACTGCTAATCAACCGTTTGGTCTGTTGACTCTACTTCTTGTAGTGTTAAAATGACATATATTGTCTTCTTTGTTATAATTTTGTTTAATGAACATAATATAGTCTGGATAACACATTGCTATCCTGAGTTGGTGTTCTTGATCTTGTCCACAGCAAGATGAGCTAAGTGTCTATGAAAGATAAAGTTTTAAAAAATCATTATAGAAATACATTAATTGTGTTCTTCTTTTATTAAGTCATTTCATTAGCACATTTTAGCTGGATAATATTTTTAAATATTTGTACTAGTTAACTATGACAAACAATGAATTGTAATTTAAAAAAAATTGCACTTATAGTTTTTTTTTCTCACTTAAAAACACTTCTATATTTTCTTATCAAAAATAAGTGTTACACATGACTTACTTCATAAATTTTTTGTTACCCTTTTTTCATTGTTTTTTATAAATTAAACCACAATAAGAAACTAATATTCTTTCATAACTTCTCATGTTCCTACAATTTATTGGTATCATTATTGAAGGATCAAACTTGTGTAGTACATATTTTTGTTGAATATTTTGCCATTTGGTGTATTAGCAATTTCTATGTAGTCTATCATATTTACTTTTCTCTGTTCAGCCTTAGTCAACATAGAAGACAGTACATTAAGCTTCCTGGTGCAAAATCCCATTGATGCCATGTTTGCTGTGGAATTGGTCCAGAATGAGTACCTTTTGATATTCAGCAGTAAGTGTTCACACATATTTTATTTCTGTACAGCTAGAACAGTATATATAGTTATAATTTAAAATGCATGATTTGATAGTACTCAACAGCAAAGTTAAGTGCAGGTAGTTGTATTTTCCTAGACTGCAAGAGCATGCAAAATAGTGTAGATGAAAAGTTTCTCAAAACCCAAATTATAAAGCCTAACAAGTCTCACTTCTACATAAAACTATTTCATTATTTTGGTTGATAAAACATAAGATTTTTAAGTCTGCTCACAGTGAATGTAGAAGGAATACACAGAATGCTGAAGTAGTTTTTGATGCTTTTATTCAGTATTTTAAAGAGAGAAGATAGAGTGTGAGAGAAAGAAAGAGAGATTTTTCTTGTGCCATTTTGCGCATTTTTTGTAATTCATTATCTATTTTGTTGTATTGAGTAGTATTCTTCATTGTGAAAAGGCCATGGTGAACTCTATGGGTGAGAGTTCTAACCCCTGATACAAAAGCGTTAGCAAACATTGTTTTATGCTATCTCCCACAACTCTCATTGCTGATAATCCCCTGTAAACTCTTGCTATCATATTGTCAGTACTTTGAGAGGTTATGATCAAATTTCACTCCCTAGTGTGTCAAGATATGGATTCTAATCACCTTTTTGCCATACACTTTTACAACTGACATGTTGTGTTAACAATATGGTTATTAAGGGAGAAACATGCCACTGCTGAGGGGCCTCTGTAACCTCGTTGGGAAAACCACTCGATTGGGCTACCAATGTTCAGACAACCTGTGCTCGATTCACGCTGGAAGCAGTGTGAATTGTACTCGTGGTTGGAAATAAAATACCCCCATGATCGACCCAGTCATTGGCAGAAATGGGTACCAGGGTATTACTCTGGGAAGGTGAGGAATGTCGCCTCGCATCGAGAGTTTCGATGCTTGAAGCGACACTATCCAGAAGTCTCCGAACACTTCTGGATAGGCGGCCGAGCACATATGGGTGAAAACTCGCGTGCTAAGACGCCGATTCAAGTCTCGTACCCTGTCTTTACCTTTACATGTCACTGCTGCTTTTCCTGGGTAGACTAGAGATTTGGAGCTGTACCTTGCAACTGAGTTTGCTCTGCAGAGACTTGCAGATTTTATTCCTGTCTTTGCCCTGTTGAGCTGTAAATGCTATAGTGCACACACTATGAATAGGACCAGACAAAACAGCAAATTATGCCTTAAAAATGTGGTTTCTGCCAGTACAGATCAACTGCAGACCTGAATATCTACATAGCCTGGGAATTTGACGATGCTCTACAAGAAAAGAAACACACATTGACAGTGGTCGGACACACATTGACAGTGGTCGGTTACACATTGACATAGAGAAGGCTAACTCTTTCTGAACCACTAATCGGCACATCGGCTTGGACCGAGTGCAGTTGAATATTTTAAAGTATAGTAACGATTCTGTGTAAATATTCACTAATATTTTTGTTCTATATCTAGAAGAAGCTTCATAATTACTTACTTTAATTACAATATGGTATTTTATTTCTTTTGTAGATATTGTGGTTGAATTTTCAATGTAAATATGTGTTATTTTTTTCTGACAAATAGTGGCCACACCATATCTTGTGCCTAATTTCAATATTTGTTGACATAAATGCATCAAGTAAAGTGTATTTTGAAGAACTTTGGATTAGTTTGTGTATAAATTTGAGAACGCTTCTAGTCAAGGAAAAATATAGATAAGTAAAATATGATATTTTGAATTGAAAATTATCTGCCTTTGAATATTTTTATACTAATTATAATAGATAATATATTTTTTCCTTCAGACATCATCGATAAATTGCAATTTTCATTTTATTCAACCATTTTCCTTTCCGGTGATGTATAACATATACCGCATTTAAATATATTATTGTGTGAAATTGTAAAATGAAAAGACGTGATGGAATTTTCCTAAATTGAAAATTGATCTGGTCCAAACCTATAGGAAACCTGAAGTCCTCCAATGTCTGGAAAGAGTTAAACTGTATTTCTCAATATCTACAAGACAGAACAGCCAGAGTACAAGTACACGGAAAACAGTAAAAAAAAAAAAAATTGAACAAGGTGTCCCATTAGGCAGAATACATCGCTTTTTCTAATCTTCATAAATGACATTATAGAGGACATTCCATCCAGAATACGCTCTGTAATGTATGCATATGACCTGGATACGGGTACGAGAAGAATCTATGCCATTGGCCAGCTCCAGAATACAAGATGACCTAGGAAAACTTGAAAGATTGATGAACACCTGCCTGCTACCCATTAATGAAAAAAAAACTACGTACACAATTTTCAGTCTATCGAGAACACACTCTCTGCAAATTTGAAGATAAAAGACAACACACTTCCTATTGACCAAAACTTAACATATCTTGGCGTCACAATGGATCGCAGAATGACATGGATAAATCAGAGAGACAAAGACAAAAGCACCAGGAAATGAACAGATATTATGAAGAAATTAGCAGGAATGGACTTTGGAGCAGACAGCAATAGCTTGAAATGACACAGGAAACCAGAGTATGGAGTCACAGCCTGGGCTGCAGCTTCCAAATCACAGCTTAGCAAAATTAACAGAACACAATTGTGCAAATATTGATGTCTACCATCATAAATCTGTTTAACTTCAAAACACAGTCACAGCCATCAGTTTATTTTTTCATAGTTGTTGGAGTATATGTTGACGGTAGTGGCAATCGCAGCAGACAGCAGGAAATACTGTGGCCGGCCCAACCTCTTGCAGTCAGTGAGTATTGTTTATTTACTGCAAAATATATTTTTCAGTGTTTCACTGATCCAATACAATTTATGATTGGATCAGTCTTTGTAAAAATAATTATTGCAGAAACAATTAAACACTTTTCTTTTGTTGATAAAGGTACTATAACTAAATTTTGCCAAATTCCCCAGTATGCAAGTTTGGTAGAAAGCATGTTATTTTTGTCATTAGTAGGCTGAGTCTAAACTGATTATGGGTTCCAGTAGTGAGAAGTTAACTGTGTTGATATTTTTGCACCTTTGTGCTTTTCTGTTAATAATGTTTAAAGATGATACGTTGTGTATTTGAAATTGAATTTAGGAAAGATTAAGGAGTTAGTTATATTTTTGTTCACTTCAGAATTAGTTGAGTAGAGTGAAAGAATTAAATATCTAAATATTAATGATTAATCTAGCTGAAACATTGAAGCCATCCATGTCATGTTTTTATTTATAGCATTAAAATTGTAAAAAATATATTTTAATGTTAACATTACGCTAGTATGATCATGTGTACTCACATTATAAAACAGTACAATAAACCTAGATAAAATATGTATCTGTGCTATAATAGGGAGTCAAACACTGTTTCAACTTGTTTGTTAAGTTATAATTATTAATTTTTTAAGTGCAGCCGTTATTTTACAAACGCGTTTTAAAGTCATGTCACATTTTTTGGTGGAGTTATTTCCCTTTTCTTAAGATCCATAGAGTTAAAATATTTGATATAAATCAATATCTAGGACTTTCGGTTTTTACCAACAGGTTATTATAATGTATAATGCTCGGTTTATACACACTGGCTATGTGTGCAGTAATTTTGTTTAAGTTTTGGTATGAAGTCTACATCAGTTCTTTCAACTACTCATGGAACAGGTCTTGAGCAAATCATTTCATTTTGTTCCTGTGTTGAACTGGTGTTTCCCTTTATTCATATCCTAGTTCTTATTTTTCGTGAAGGTAGACCTTTACAGTGCAGAGCATTTGGTATTAGCATATACCCATAAAATCTAACATATTGAAATATTGCACCATTTTGTAATATAGTTCATGAAGTTATTTTTTACTCATCGTTACAGGTTATGCATCTCCCTACCTGGCATGCTACTCAGAAAACTCCATATTTATTTTTGATGTCAACACCTCTGAGTGGGTGCAAACACTGTGCCTCAGAAAGGTAGAAAGTTAATTGTTTCTTATGCCTTTAAGTACATTTATCTGTTAGATTTACAGCACTTTTTATGGATTATGTGGTTGTACTATCACAGCACTTTCTCTGAAATAATCTGGTACCCATTTAACCCTTTGAGGACCAAAGAACATGTGTCCCAAAGTAAAATCTTGATCATGTACGTAAACCAATATTATTTAAATAATTTTTTTCAGCAAACATGTAATTCAGAATGTTTTTTTTTAAATTATTATATATTTATATATATATAAACTTTATTACTTGAAACCTGACACAAATGTCATCTGCCAAGAGAAATTTTCGTGGCAAGTCATACATTTTGGAGCACAGCATAAGTATTTCTACATAGCATATTGTTTGTTACATGTTTGTGATGTCATATTTTCATTTTATGGTAAGTAAATTATAGTTTTTTTGTGTTTTGCAATAGAATATTGTAATGATATCCCATAAAAATAAGAAAAAACATAAAGGGACGTTGGTGTCATGGATACATTTTCAAAAAAATTGCAAGTTCTTGTTATCAGTGTTTTTTTAATATCTGCTTTTGTATTTTACTTATTTTTAATCAATACAAATATGTCAAGAAAAGGGTGCAAGCAGTTTAAACTGAAAGATGACAAAATTTAGTAGCAGAAAATAGTGATAATGAAGATCAATCACGTAGAAATAACATTAATTATGACAGAGCATATAAAATAAGGCATATAATGGATCATCTGGACAATTCTTTTAAAAAGGACCTGCAGAAAAGATTGCAGTAAAGTTCCCTGAAATTGTCATAAAGTACAACAGAAACATGGGCTTGATGACCTTATAGATCAGCACAAGGTGTGCTATAAATTTGATGGTAAATCAACAATAAAGTACCACCTCTGTCTATTTTTCTCTATACTGATAAAGCTGTCATGCCTATATCATTTGCACAAAACCTCACAAAAATAAATTCTTTGGGTCCTTTACTATCCTACCTCGAGTACAGACAGGTCATAGCTCAATCTTTGATTATCAATTATTTCTCTTCAAGGAAGAGGGCCATACCTACAACAGTTAGATGAAAAGTACAAAATATTTATTTCTTAAACATTTTCTTGTCTTCACATCATCTAGTGAAAGCGAATGCACATAAAAAATGTGTGAACTGTGCTAAATGTAACATTGAAAATCTCACTAACACTTGCACTACATCTAACATTCACTTATGCTAAACAAAATACAGAATTTGCTTCACAGAATCATCATCATCATCAAGTACCGTCCCTGCTGGTGTTGGTGATCAAAGTCTCTTCACAACTTACGAATTCGACAGTTATTTATCATTTCTGTTGTTGACCTCCCAAGCCATTCTCTTAAGATGTCTGGTAACTTTGTAGCCATTTGACATGCACCACCTATTCAACGAAAGCAGAACACGCCAAACAGAGGACGTATTCAATAAACCCTTGCATGATGTATCAGACGACTTGATGTTGTTTGATTCCCCGTCTGGATCTAATTGTTTATCATCTCCTTGAATGCGTGTACTGATAGCAGCAATGATGGCCTATCAAGGCCCCGTCAATTTTTATCTATGAATGTCATGTGCAAGCTTTTACGTGGTCACCCGCACTTATGTGTACCGCTCTCCACAGCGGCAACTGTAACACTCGGGCCAGGGTGACTTTCACCTGCTGCAATACTATGTCACTACCTGTTGAACTCATGCAACCTGACCTACTCTCTGTCAGCCTCGACAGCTAACGCTGGTCTGGGCACTGGACTGGTTTCTTGAATACTGCCTTCAACAGGACTCTACCATCCACACGTTAATTTTCCGGACATGCGCCACTCTCATCTGTGATCATTATAATGAATTACTTCGCGTTGGTTTGCCGCTGTAACATTCCCAGAAAGATCTGAGGACTTCATCTTTTCCGTGTCTGTAAGATTCGTTCGTCACTACTATGGTTAGTGACCACAACACTGATACCAAACACTAATTCAAAGTCCACTCATAACAAATGACAAGCGTTTATTAACTGACACCTTGACAAATAGTACAACAATTAAAAAGCCAGCGACTTACTTTGCACTTGACTTTCACACATGTAAAACATTGCAGGCACTTGTCAATAAAGCCGTGCCATCCTCATTCACACACTCTGTTTGTCCATACTGAAAGACTCCACTTCATACGTAACTAGAGACTAGAAACTATAGTCTGGACACAAAAACTGCCTCGACATGCAACACAAGATTGCCTTCTATATTACTATTGCTGTGACTACTGTTAGACTATTGCTGAGGCATAAAACAACACAACTCTTAACAAACTACCACTATGGTCAACTCCTGGACCAAAAACTCCACTAACAGGCGAACCAGGTAACATTAACCCCATGGTTACCGTCTCAGCGGCCCTATTCTACAAGCCGTCCGTCTGAGTCCGTAGCTACTTCTCATCTGACTATCTTTCCTGTATCCTGAATATCTCTCATTCCCCCAGCCAATCAAAACTCTCCTGATCGACGCTCACCCATACATGGGACTCTTATGTATTTTTTTGTCTATCGTTCACTCTTCTCTCTTTCCCGTGACTCCCCTCTCATTCACTCATCATTACCTAATCCCGACCCACTGCTACAACTTTTCTCTTTGCTTCCCTCTATCTGTTCGGCCCTAAATTTTCCCAGTTGTTACAATATATTCCAGCTGTTCCCTTTTCCTTTACATGGCCAAAAAATGATTGTTTCTTCCTAATTTTGGAAATTAGCTCTCTTTTTGCTTTGCCTCTTTCAGAACATTACTCTTCTTTGCTGTCCATGGTGTTCTCAACATTCTTCTGTTAAAACCACATTTCTACAGCCTCCAGTGATTTTCTTGTCTGTTGTTCTATCGTCCATGATTCACATCCTTATGTTAAGACTGGATCTACATAACATTTAAAAATTCTTTTTTTTGTTTGTCAAAAACATTGTTGGATTGTACATTAACTTCCTCCTTTTTTGCCTGAGCCATTTTGTATCTCACCTCTGTTGTACATCTACCATCTGAGGTTAACAATGTTCCCAGATATTTAAATTAATTTACCTGTTTTAATATTGTTCCACTTGTCTTTATTGTGCATTGCAGTGATGTCATTTTCTTTGTTCACTGAATGTCATAGCTAAAAAAACTTATTTACGCATTTTTATTTATTGAGATTATAGTATTTTTATTAGATTATCTTTATGTCCATTGTTGTTGTTTTAATTGATTTATGTACTGTTATGATGAGTTAAATGAAGCTGAAGCCAGTATATAAATGTTATAGTCCGTTCAGAATCGTTTGCCGAGATGTTATGATTTATAATTCAAAAAGTTCTTGATGATTTCACATGATTTTTGGCATACGGTGTTAAAATGTCCATGTCACGAGAACATATGTGTTACTCGATGTCTAGCTATAACGGTTTCTTAAAGCGGCGAATTCCTTTGATCTTTGCCCATGTAACTATTATTTTGACCCTAATCAAAATGTTTTACAGTAATCTAGTGCAACGATGACCCATAGGCGTGTCCATAAAATTTACTGGGTGGCAAGTATACAAATTTTAAATTATATATAGAACTTTTGTTCGTAGAGTCAATTTGATATAGTTCCATGCTCTTGGTGTGAGTTTCCCAAATGTTGTCGCTGCCTTTCAAATACGTACATTTAGTTCCTCATCTAAGGAAAGTGTGGCAGTAATAGTGGATCCAAGATAGCTGAACTTCTGTACTGACTCAAGCAGGCTTCCATTCAAAGTAATGGTTGTTGGTTTGCTTATAACATATTTTGATTGCTTGGGTGGTCTTGAACAATAAACTGTTTAACAAATCAACTAGGAAATTTTGCAAATCAAACTATTTATCTGTAGACTTAATCAGAGTAATGATCATTCAGAATCAGACGAGTCAAATAGGTCGATTACTGCTTTCGGCTGAACAAACAACAAACCATCCTTTTTCCAATATTCCTCTTCTTGTCGTAACACATGATCCTCACATTTTACCCAGTAGTCTTTATTTATATTTGATAGAGCCTGATTTGTAAGTGTCTCAACATCGCATAATTTGAAAGTTTTATTTGTATATGCTACGTGTCCTTTAACTTTTGCCCAAACTAGTTCTATAGGATTTAAGTGTGCATGATATGGAGGTAGTCTCAAACATCTATGGCCATGTTCTTGAATTAACTTGTCTATTTTAAATATCTTTGTACGTTGTGTCTGTTTTACAAGGCTAAGCAATTCGGGTTTCAAGTAGCTGTCGTTAACTTGTATGTGTTCTTTTATGAGCCACGTTTTGATTGCATCTTTTGTACTTGATGATGTTGGGATTCTATCTTCTACGTTAACTACGTTATGGTATGAAGCATTGTCCATTATCAGACAAGAAGGTCGATCTAATATTGGAAGGATACTTTTCTTGATCCAGTCTTTAAATATGTGCCCATTCATTTCGGAGTGGTAGTCTCTATTGTCTATGGATTTTGAAATGAAAACGAGATGAGCATTCTGCAACAACCCATTATGTCTGCTACCTGCATGTGCAACTATCAAACGTTGCCCTTTACTGCTTGGTACTGATCTTTTAATACTTCCATCTGCTAACTGCCATTCCTTTTCATTTGTATGATGAGCGTTGATCCAAGTTTCATCTAAATAAACAATATCATAATCATTTTCGCGCATTTCCTTCACTTCACGTAAATACTTGCTTCTAAGAGCTACTAGATGTGGCTTCTCACAAATAATGTTTTTTCCACCAGCATACTTTCTAAAGGTGAAGCCTGCACTTCTTAATATTTTCCATAATGAAGTTTTTGATATTTCAATGTCGTTGTTAGTTTTCAGCCAAAGCTTCAACTTTCTAAGTGTCACTTCTTCGTTTATATCAAACATTCGACAGATTTCTCTTTTTACTAGGTCCTTATCAAAACTGTCTAATGTTTCTTTCCTTCCTTGCTTTCTTGCATTTGTTGGCAATAAATATCCGCTTCCTTTAACTATTCGATCAAATGAACGTTTACACAAACCTAAAATATGCATTGTTCTCTTCTCAGGGTTTGATAAAGAACAATAAAGATGTCCCTTTTTACGCTCTCTGCAGAAGTATTGATAAATCTTTATAGCAATGTTATGCTCAGTAAAATATTTTGCCTTCATATTCATTCTCACATAGACTTGCAGAAGATAATATGGATAGTGCCGCCTCCTTTCTGTAAATATTGAGATTTGCCTCTGAATTATGACTCGAACTCGAGTCTACGGCCGTGATTTTGACGTCACATAATTTCCGTTTTCGGCTAAAATGTCATTTTGTGCTAAACGGGAAATTTCATATGTAACATTTCTTTATAAAAATTTATAGTGGAAACATAACTATTTTAGGACGGTGCGCATTCAGCCGTGAAGGTCATGCCTATATGTTAAAGAATCAGCTGTGAGATGTAAGCATCCACATAATCCCGCCGGTGTTTATAATATCGATTAACTTTTTTTTAATATAGGTTAAATAAGGCATCTTTGAAACTGGATCACATTTCTTTGATAAAAAAAATATTTTTATAGCGACATTAGTATTCTAAACCTAACTTCAAAAGATCAATGCAAATGAACAATAAGTTTTTGAAAAAAATAAATTAATGTCTAGGCAAACGAATCTGAACGGACTATAGAAGCGTATCTACATAGTGCTTAATTGTGGGTGTTGTTCGTTATGTGTATTTGCAAACATGAATTCAATTGGTTACAATTAGTGTGGCCGTATTTCTCAATGATTTTGTCAACATGGTACACCTTTTTCTTATTCATATTCTTCACAAGTTGTAACAATTCGGGTTTTAAATATGTGTCGTCAAATTGACATTTTCATTCGCAAGCCATGTCCTAATTTGCTCTTTTGTATTTGATGCAGTAGGCACTTTGTCCCATCTTGAATTCCCTAAGGAAGTGCTGATATAGTAAAACAGTAACCTTTTGCATAGTTATAAATTTGCATTTCAAACTCATTGTAATTTAGATATAAATGTTGGTATTTAAAGTCAACAAATTGTCTACTGAGTCTTCACAAAATTAATAAAGATACGCCTTCCCTTCGGTAATTAATGCCCAGGCCGTGGTGCGTCATGTCGTTCAATAACAATTCAGTTTTGTGCACGGGATTTTCCTGAACTTAGTGTTTCTGCAATAGCCAAACTATTTTACGTGAACGACCGCACCAAATTAATGTATATATCCTAAAATGGTGTCAAATTCGAACAGGGTGAATTTAATATAGCCTAAAGAAGAAAACTTTTAAACTAGATCAAATTTCTCAGAGCAAAAAATATTTCTATAACGACATCAATATTATAAGATTACATGCAAAAGTTGAAAGCAAAATAACAAACGGTTATCACGTAAAGCTAATTCAAGTGTGGTTATGAATTTCTGAACGGACTATAGTCAATTTAATTGATTTGCAACCCTTGCTGACCACAGGGTTAAGTCCCTTAAAATTATATAAAATCTACACATCTCTTTCATGTAATAATGTTGCTTTATCTTAAATAGACATCAAATAGGGTCGTTTTAATGCGTGGGGCCTTGTTTTATATATAACAATGACCACTTTAGTTCTGCTTTCGAGGATAACTCTACTAAGACTTTGCAAAACAAATTATTACGTATCACATGGTGATGGGGAGTTTCCCAAGATGTCGTAAAAAATTACATCAAAAGTTCTTGTTACTGTTGCATGTTTTTGCTTTTCTAACAATAAAAAAGCTATCAGGACTAATAATTGAATATACTATTCATCGTTCTGTGAAGCTTCACTGCTGACAATGTTCATTTAAGTTAAGAAAATAATAAAAAAAAAAGTCATCATCTATCGCAATCATTACCGGTAAAAAGTCAGAGTGACTTACATATTTAAACTTGATTTTGAGAAAACTACACTTTGTCAAGAGATTTAATAATAACATCCATAAAAACTATGTAGATCACAATTCATTTACCTTTCAATAGTGTCTCTGCGACGGGCAGTTATTTTTTTAAAGCATATTTCTTTTTTCCAATAATACAGTAGAAATACTAGATATCTAGGTTAGGTTAATTCTGCACATGCGCAAAATTAAAAATCAGCTGCTCTCTAAAAATGCCATTATAAATTATTACTAATTTATTTTATATGCTATAAAAGAGAATAACACAAAATTGTCAAATTAATATAATTAAATTCTGTTTTAAATGCTTGCAGAAGATGTAATCTAAAAAACATTTAGGAACTATATTTTACTACAGTCATTGATCATGCACTACACTAAAACAAGGGACACAACTAAAAGTTTCGTAACAAGGTCCCATGAATAGCTAATAACTTTGTATTACTTATAATCCCTTGTGGTCCTGACAAGGTTATTGGTAGTTGAACGAAAGCATTTGACTGGAAACAAACCTAACCTCTTGTCCTTTGTATTCCTCCAGTTCTCAAACCATTGAGCTACCATGATAGTCTTTTTTAGCAGTGGACAGTTTTAGTGAAAGTTGATCATGATGATTGAATATACACATTCATGAAATTAGTTAGTTCAAACATGTTTTTAAACAAAAGCATACTTATTGGTTTTTTTTAATGTTTGTGTGTTTATTAGTTAATATTTTGTTGTTGTTGCATAACAGAAAGTAGTTTTTAAATTTATGTATTTAAACAAATGTTTAGCACATATATAGACGAGCATGTATTGAAACATGCTTATAAATGGAAATTTAAAAAATTGAGCAATCACAAACAGTATATTTACTTTATATCATATATAATTGACTGTAGTCATATGAATGGAAAAAGTATGCTTGTTGTTTGTGCCATTTGATGGTTATCTAAAATACATTTGATTATATTTAATATTTATTGTATTGCACAGACTAGGCCTATCAATAAAGATGGCTCGCTAAATCTCCTCAACAGTGTTGACTCTCAGCATATTGTATACTTCAAAGATATTAAATCAGGTTAGATTTACCACTGACTGCATGGGGGCATTGATTGATCTATTTGTATTTTTAA
The DNA here is from genome assembly GCA_032433765.1 of Megaustenia siamemsis. Lineage (NCBI taxonomy): Eukaryota > Metazoa > Mollusca > Gastropoda > Stylommatophora > Ariophantidae > Megaustenia > Megaustenia siamemsis. The sequence continues at coordinate 45,801,126 of JAVIAB010000124.1, read as the reverse complement.
AAATTTGTTTCTTATTATACAGCAAAATATTGTTAGTAGAGATATATCTGTAATTATTTGATTGTTACTAAAATGAGAGAGTGAGATATTTTTGCAGTGAAAAATTATTTGAATATGTTGTTTAAATATTATTAATGGGTGGGTGTGTTTTTAAACAAAATTAATTTCTTTATTGCTACTAAACATATTGACTATGCTTATCATATTGTGTTAAACAATTAAAAATAAGTTGCCTATTTAAAATTATTTTTTTTTTTTTTTTTTTTTTTTTTTTTTTTTGGTAATCTGTTATAGTTAATATAGAGACAAAATTAATTTGAAATCTTAACTTTTATAATAATTAGCTATAAAGATAAAATGTTAATATTAAAATCACAGTTGTTTAAAATGTTACCTACTGCACACTTAGTATGTGTAAAACATTTTCTACCTATGTATGAGCAACTGCAGAAAGTTTTAGTTTTGTTAGTTCATCATCATTGAGTGCCGTCTCCACATCGAAGGTTGGCTACCAAGGAGTGTCATTCTGCTCTGTCTTTTGCTTTGATGGTGCAACTTGTCATTGACTGTCTTGTCCATCTTTTGATGTTACTCGTTTATGTTAGTCTTGGTCTGCCTCAGCTTCTTTTAACTTTTATTTTCCCTTCCAAGATTACTTTTAGTAGGCTGCTATGTCTTTTAATATGTGCCAAAAATCTCTTTGTCCTGTCTGAACTGTGTTTAGTAGTTCTATTTTCAATTTTAGTTGTTTTAAGACTTCATCGTTTGTTTTGTTTGCTTTCCATTCCATCCAATTCTTTCTATTCTTCTATAAATCCACACTTCAAAGGCTTTAGTTTTCTATCCTGTTAGTTAATGAAGACAAATATTACTAGTGATTCTTCTCTTTGGTATTTAATGTGTTACGAAAAACTTTAACTGGATATAATCGTTACAAGAAAGCATTTCTTGTTACAGAAGAAGACAAGCTATCTGTGATGGAAATCTTCAAACAGAAGAGCAATAGAAATAAGCGCAGATTTTCTGTCAAAACCCACCAAGAGGAAAGGGCTAGCAAAGCGTAAGTATAACCTTTTGTAAAAAATTTGAAGTATTTTTTTTTAAATTGTGATTTTTAGTTTTATATTAAAAAAAAAAAATCGTTTTAACTGATTCAATTCTTAATTTTTGATACTTCCAGTGGTGCTAGATATCGCTTAGAGATCCTAGTGTTTTTTACCATCCATCTATATTCTGGGTAAGGTGTTCGATCTTATCCAATCTGTCTGTCTACTTTGCTTGTTTTATAAATGTTCTTTTCAGTGTCTCTCTGTGTCTCCCTCTTTTTCTGTATCCTATTGTTTCCCAAAGAAGAGTGTTTTGAAATTCTTTTGATATTTCTTCTCTCATCATATGCGTTGTCTTGTCTCAACACATTGCTCGACATATGTCCATCTTCTCTTTCTAACTGTAAATGATGATTGTAGATGATAGGCATTTCTTTTATCTCTATATTAGTCTTGAATCCATTCCATTGTATACAATGGTTCTTAGACTTTTCATCATCAAGTACCATTCATTCTGGCCAAAGCAAAAGAGAGCTAATTTCCAATATTAGGAAGTAACAATCATCATTTTTTGGCCATGTAATGAGAAGAAAACAGCTGGAATATATTGTAACAGCTGGAAAAATTGAGGGACGAAGAGAGGCCCGGTACTTGATGATGATGATGACCATACATGCTGGTATAGGTGCTCATGACTCTCCACAACTTTCAATCTTGACAGTTATTTATAATTTCTGTTGTTGACCTTCTGCCAAGCTATTCTCTTAAACAATCTGGTATCTTTTCTCTTTGCTTCCCTCTATCCCTTAGCCCCTTAATTTTCCCATTTGTCACAATATATATTGCAGCTGTTCTCTTCTCCTTTACATGGCCAAAAAAATGAAGATTTTTCTTCCTTATATAGGGAATTAGCTCTCTTTTTGCTTTGGTCTCTTTCAAAATGTTTTCATTACTCTTCTTAGTTGTCCATGGCATTCACAACATTCTTCTACCACATTTCTACAGTCTCCTGTAATTTTCTTGTCTGTTATCCATGATTCACATATGTTAAGACTGGCTCTACATAACCTTTAAAAACTCTTTTTAATGTTTCTGTTGTCAAAAATGGATTGCACAGTATCTTTTTCATTTTTTGAAAAGCTGCTTTTACCTGAGCAATTCTGCATTTAACCTCTGTTGTACATCTACTATCTGAGGTTAACATTGTTCCCAGATATTTAAATTCATTTATCTGTTTTAATATTGTACCACTTGTCTTTAGTGTGCATTACTGTGATATCTTTTTCTTTGTTGCTACCATTACTTCTTGCTATTGAAGTTGAGTCCTTTATTTTTTTCTTCTTCACTATAATGTCTAACATTTCTTACAACTCATTTTCTCTCTTAGAAATTAAGACTGTATTAGCATACTTGAGGTTTTTTATATTATGACCATGAATTATTTTTCTTGGCATGTCCCATATGGATCTTAAAATAATATCACTATACATATTTGGCTTTTGCTAAGCTATAAAGCCAGTTAGGGTTGCATTATATTGAGTTATTGAGTTATTTGCGGGTCATCATCATTGCACTCCGAACATGTCCATAGGTGCTCAGATCCCCTCCTCAGCAATTCCCTCAGTGTCCAGCGACTGACGACTCCAGTTCTATGTTGGTTGATAAGTCTTCTTACACGGCCACCAAGTTTCTCATTTCTGGCTGTGCCCATCTTAATTCCCATTTCCATCATCCGAAAAAGTGACGTTGATCTGTGTTTGTCGAAGTCCTGTGCTCTTCCCACATCTCGGAGTGCATTGATGATGTCCGCCCGATCCATCGGTTGCCCGTCCTCAACGACAGCGCAGCTAGCCAACCTGTCCGTTCTTTCATTTCCCCGTACTCCCGCATGTCCAGGGACATAGACAAAGGTGACCTTATGTATTTTGGATTTCTGCAACGACTCTACCCATTGCATGCATACAAAGCCCGCCTCGACTTTTTTTATCATGCTCATCGAATCACTCAGTATACATGCGTGGATGTAGTCTTGTGACTCTAACCATTTGAATGCCTTGGTCACTGCCATCACCTCCATTGTTGCATTATAATATTATAATAATGATTTGATTTTTCATTTCTCTCATTTTAACAATGTAAGACATTTCAGCAAGGTTAATTTTTATAAAATAAACTTTGACGCATTACACTTTATTTTAAAAATAAGTTATTGCATTATTACTTTTGACAAAAAAATACATATCTATGATAAATTTAGGCTTTTAGTAGTAAATTAGTTAATTATAGAAAGATTGTTTTAATACAATGAGGGGTTTTAAAAAAAAAAAATTTAATTCCATTGAGTATATTTTTAGTTTATACAGTAGGGTATCTGTTTTGTTGTGTCAAAATAGAATATATTTTTGTTTTATTAAAATAGGATATATGTTTCAGCATATTTGATAGACATATGTCTTGTTTAGACCAACTAGGAATAAGGGTTGGTGAAGAATTACATCAGATTTTTACAACAAAATATATCACAATCACCAGACTTGTAAAAAGGGTGTGAAAAAAAAGGCCTTCACAATACCTGTACCAAATGACATTGAGACATGGACAACATATACTCATCAAGAACATTAGCTCAAAGTATTCCATCTGCACAGCTTATGAAGAATCATGTGTCCATTGCTTATTTTAAGACTGCAAAAATGTCCTGCTTAACCAGTGTTGTTTGGAAAAGTTGGGACATGTGACTCATGTGGAAGATGACAAAATTCCAAAAGATATTCTGTACAACAGGCATGCTACCTATTGATCAACCAGCACTACATTTGAAAGATAATTACTTGCACGACATAAAACAATTCAACATCAACAGTGAAAATCTGAAAATGTGCCAGGGATTTACAGAAATGGCGCACACTGGAAAAGAGAGACATGAAAATTGGAAACAGAACAAGTCATGGTAAGAAAAGAGAAGACACAAAAATGAAGCCACAGCAAAAGTACCAATAGCTATATCTATTTTATATGCTGATGCAAATGTCATTGTAGGCATTATGACTTTCAGTCATAACAGATACTGTGTTCGTTCTTGAGGGACATACTATGACACATTGATTTATCTCTCTTGAGATAGAAAACCTATAATTATGTCTGTATGATGAATACCTGCTAATTGTAGCTAAAAGAAGTTAATGGTTAAAGTGAATATATACAATGAACAGTTCCACAGATTACCAGTGATGGAAGTTAAAACTCTAATCAAAGGAAAATGTAGAAATGAATAGAGAACAAGAACAGAATTGTCAATATCCATGAGAAAGCACCTCTACACCTTAAGAGAGAGCAGCTATCCACAATCTTAAGAACAAAACAGGGTAGACTGAAAACTGCATGTTACGCCAGTCCTGTATTGTACATGCCAGGCTGGTCTTCAGACTCCAGAATATGTCCTAAAAAAGTTAGAAAGTACAGAAAGCTATGAACATAAGTCTGGCCCCTCAAAAAATGTTCAATAGACAAGCTATGGGGCGCATGTCCTGCTGATAGCTAGATTCATGGAGACCATGAATAGTTGGAGTAGTGTCTGGATGGTTCTGATTCACTGATCCAGATGCAAGCCATCAGCTATGAGTCACTTACAGCTCTGTTGCTCTCATGTGCCTTGACTCCCTATGATGTTTTATTTTAGCTAATTAGGTATCTTCCCTATTGTTTGTTAGTTCAATAGGTTATCTATTTTTTGTCTTAAAAACAGAATAACTCACTGTAGATTGTATCTTAAATTATCTATAATGATTAAGATATTTGTGGATCTTTTTGTTGTTTCACTGTTTGGTGCATTTTATTATTATTAGGTATTATGTACTACACTCTTTTACTTAATTTGTTCACCATTGTTAATGGGAGTTGACTTAATGTCTTCAGATCACATATCTTCAACTTGTAAGTGCACACCAAATTTATTATTCTGCTGCCATATGAATACGTGATCAGCATTAAAGGAATGTCTTTATTTGCCTTGAGTCTTGATTGTTTTTGTGCATTATTTTTCTGAAACTACAGAAGAAATTGATATGACAGCATGTTTGGATATTGTGACTCAAACACTAACTCAAGAAATAAATTACTGAAAAAAAAGGAAATTTTGCACCATCACATCAGTTCTGTGTGGTTTGAAAATATTCATACATCTTCTTGTGTAGGATTTAGTTGGTGGTCAGAAAAATGAACACTTTTTTGGAGAAAAAGCTGAACAATTGTGTAGAACAGAAGGAAAATAAATCTCCTTTCACAGGTATTACAAAGAAAATATGCAAGAAATTTGAAAAAAGAAATCTATGGAACACTTAAAGAAGGGGGGCATTAGCTGTACTGATGTTACATCTGAAGAGAAGTATCAAAAAGTTCTTCTTAAGCTAAGCTTATTGGTTGATTAATTATTAAACCAACAGCCCCTTCCCTTTGGCTCACTGTGGGGAAGGATGGCAAGGACTAATGATCACATTGTCCATTACCATCTTTGTCTCAGAGGTTCTTGATGCTGGATGAAACTAAGCAGCAGCTCACAAACACTTGTAAATATCACTACATCCAATGATTGAAGGCATTGATTTAAATTGAATGCTAAAATAGTTTAATTTTTTTAAAATAAGCACAGAAGATTTTTTTCTTGTTTCTGCTTGAAGTTAAATGTTATGACAGCATGAAAATAGGTAGCAGTGCAAATCGAGGAAGTGAAACATGATTTAAAAAAAAAAATATTTCTTGTAAATTAATAACCTTTTATTTTATTTTTTCTTGTTCTCTCTGCTACTCAAAAGGAAAAAAAAGACAAAGTATGCGGAACAGTAAATGTGGTCCTCTGATATAAACCATTTCATTTTACTATTTTATGATTTTTCATAAAATTTTCCTCAGCATGCACTTCAAGTAGGATAAGTTAAATAGCAAAAAGGTGATCAAATGTAACTGTTCTCACACACATTTTTTTCTTAAATCTTCAGTTACATTATGATAGATACTATTATTTTGCAGGCATCCGCTTATTTATTACTGAGTGATTTCACTGCTTTGGAGAGTACATCAGTTTTTGTTGTGGTGTAACGTATCACCTTCAATGTGTACAGTTTTGTTGTTCAGACACGTGTTTAATTCTTTCCTTCCCTATGAGTTGTATTTTATTTAGCTAGTTTCAAGTACCCTTTTTTAAAAATACTGTAATAATGAATCAGAGGTAAATTTATGCCATAGCGTTACTATCATTGGAGAGTATGGCCCATTGCTCTCTCCCTGGATGGCTTTCCCATGAGTTTTATTTTATTTTAGCTGTTTTCAAGCACCCTTTGTACTTGTGTAGGTGCCATCACAATGGATGAAAGGTAATAGTATCCCATAGTCATTGGAGAGTGTGGCCCTTTACTCTCTGCCTGGATCCTTTTTCTTCCCTGACCAAAGGTTATGTACCTATTTATATATATTATTTTTATAGATATTATTTATCAACGTATTACTACTTTTTGTTTTTCAGTATTTCAAGCACTTGATTGCCAGCACAGTTTTGATTTATTACTCCCTGATTAACCAATTGCTTATAGTTTTTCTAAGATTATTTATGTTAAATTTACTGACAGATTTTAAATCCAGAGCTTCATTTCATTATTCCTCTTGGTTGTCATCATCAGGTCACATGTCTCTAGCCAAATCTCCTACTTCTTCTGTTGTCATGTTCAAGGTCTCCTTGAACCAGACCACCTTTCTTTTTGGTCTGATGCATCACCCATGAACCACGCCTTCCATTATTATTCTTTCCAACCCCTGTGACTTTTGATGTAGCCATAGTATTTTTTGCGTACAATGGTATTTATAAGCCAGTTTTTTAATGTTTAAATCTTTTAATATGTCTTATTTGCTGTTTTTTATTATCCAAGGTACCTTAAGCATTTTCTGTAGCATTTTGTTTCATATTAATTGATTTTCTTTCTTGCCGTTTGCAAAATTGTTTATGATTCACGACAATATGTTGCTAACAGGAAAATACATGTCCTCAGTAATTTTAATACTACTGCCTTGATGTGCCAAATGTTCTTCATGTTTAATTTTTGTGTTGCTATTGCTAATCTTCTTTTGATCTCTTTCAGGCAGACTCCATTGTTAGTTACTACAGGCCCCAGATATTCATAGTTTGTTACAATTTCAAGTTCTTCACAGTTTCACAATGATTTTAGGTTGGATCTTTGCTTTGTCAGTGGAGATTATCTTAGTTTTCTGTATGTTTAGTTAGAGGTTTTGCTTTTCACTGTGTTTTTAACACACTCAGTTGTCTCTTTTTAATCCTGCACTGTTTGAGAGGAAGACTTGCCATCACCTCTTGGTTGTATTCTCTTAAAATAACAACAAGATTCTTTTCTCTTTACTTTTATCCATATTTATATTACTTAATTAAAAACAAGAGTTTCTTATTCACTGAACACGAAAAATGTTATTGTTATTTCTAGAAAAATGTAGCATGTTTGTCGTTTAATCTATGCCACACAGACCTGAAAGGCGAAGCAGACAGATTTCAGGTCCCTTGAATTTCAGCCACATTGCTCATGTGGGTCCCGGGCAGCTCATGCCTGCCTCACAAAACCCACCACCATCTCAGTAAGAGCAGCATTTTTATCTCTTGTCACAGTATAATCCTTTTATAGGTGTTAATTGTTTACATGGGAAAGCAAGTACAACATAAATGTCTGCCTGCTTGTAAACATTTACATTTTCTGTTCAAAGTAAGGCTAGTTAAAATTTGGTTCAAGAAATTTAGGTGCTTGAGATGTGATTTTAATGGTGTCCTTTAATATTACAATATAAAGCACAAATACATAGTTTTTATCACATTCCACTAAAAAATGTGAATAACTGTGAAACTTTGATAAATGGTGTCATGGATAGCTGAAACTTAAATAAAGTAATGCCATAATAGTTGGATTATATTTTTACAGACAGTTGATTATTTCTTATTGAAAATCAGTCACTCTGGGGCCCCCATTCCTCCATAAATGGGATAATGCCATAAAGATTTTTTTGTATGGATAGTTCTGAACTTCAAAATATTAATTTGTCTAATTGTATTTAAAATATTTATATTGGGAAACACAAATAAAAAAGAAATTGAATTAACACATTTTTAGTATAGCTCCACATTACTGCACAGAAATATTGGCAATGTTCCTATGAATATGTGTTTTTTCGAACAAGTAGTTTTTTTAAAATTATTTTTTTGTTTGTTAAAGAGTATGGTATGGTAAATGAAGCCGATAGCAATTACAGTTGGGTCATGAAATGTTAGTGATTTCATTATATAAGCCACTATGAGGTGGGGTGGCCAATTCTCATATATCTCTGCTATCCATTTAAAGAGGCTGGGTGGAACCCAATAGCCGTTTAGGCTTGAAAACTTTAACCTGAACTAGAATTTGAACTTAGAACTTTTTACAGAGTAAAGATATAGTAATCCTAGATTACGATACATATCTATGAGTGATGTTTTCACGATACCGTTATAAAAATCATTACTTCTTAAATATTACATTTTTTGTTTCAGAAATAGTATTTTCTTTGTTTTTGCTGTAAACTGTGTGTTTACCCAAGCAGACACATGGAAATTGCATGCTATAATAATTTCCTTTGTTATGATACGTTATGGCCTAAAAATTGAACACATCACACTATGGCTACCAGAAGTGTTAAGTTGTCTATTCATATGGCCACCGTTAAGTCTGTCAATCCAGCCATATGTTCAGCTCCCCCAGAACATCATTCGCTGGCTATTCCTTGTTACAAAGATTTGTTTGATGTCTCGCCGATAGTGAGAGAGATTTCCCCCGTCATGAGAAGAAAAAAAAGGGGAAAAAAATTTCTTGAAAATTATAAACAAAACAGTTCCCTTCCTATGATACCATCATACTTTTTACGACACACTTGAAAAAAAAAAATACAAAATACTACACTTTTATGCCTTTGTCATCATTGATCACAAATGTGGCAAAGTGCTAAGTGAACATATCAAAAAGATCAGTTTATATTTATAAATATGACATTTTCATATAATCTGGACAAAAAAAGTAGATTAGGGATTATTAATCTGAAGTATTTTTAAAGCTTCTCTATTTTGAAAATAAAGGAAATTGGGAGCCATAAAAGTAAACTGAAACTGGTGACCAATTGACACTGGGAATGTGTCAATGTAGGAATGTCATTTCTTGTTTTTTAATTACCAGTGTTTTATTTATGTGCCAGTATTTAAATTAAAATTTGAAAATAAATGTCTAAGGAAAATGCTTGGTATAGCGTGGAACAAATTCAAAACAAACGAGGAAATTAGAGAAATCGCCAATCAACCACTAATATCTTCAGTAATAAAGAAAAGACAATGGTCATATGTTGGACATGTGATGAGAAGAGATAATAACCGAATAGCAAAACAAGCCCTCATGTGGGAAACAACAGGTAAGAGGAAAAGAGGAAGACCCAGAGAGGCACTGAGAAGAACATTGATGAGAGAGGCAAGAGCAGCAGGAATCCGCTCCCTCAATGAGATAGAACTGCTTGCACAGAACAGAGACAAATGGCAAGATTTGATAAAATATCTTTAAAAGAATTGAAGACTGCTAGAATAAAAATTCAGATAAGAGAGGAAGTATCTTGGTCTACACCCTATGGGCCGGTTACGGCTTGAAAGGTCAATAGATAGATAGATTTAAGTGCAGGGCAGCCTTTGCTGCAAAAGTATACATGATTATACTATGTCATAGTTTATATTTGCACCAAAACAGTACTTCATAAAGAAAAAAAGGTTGGTTTATCAAAATTATAGATGTAAGTTAAAATCTTGTTTTCCCATAATAACTTGGAAGTGGAATGCTTATAAATTATTTAGTACACCAAACTGCTGACACATGCCTGATAGCTGTGCACTTAGTAGACTAACACTATTTATTGTCCTTTTAGTACTATTTTTTATTATGCTTGCATTTTACAACCATTTCTTAAAGAAATCACCCTGTCTGCCACCCTACTCTCCACATCCCTTTTTCTTAATAGCTTTGTTTATATCTTTAGTTGCATTTTTGTAATTTTAGCTATCATTTTTGTGGCAAATATTGCTACAGACTTTTTTCTTGATGCAGTAATATAGATACACCCTTTTATATTAGTCCAGTTAGTATTAATTAGCACATCATTTTACATGCTTTTTCTAAAATAAGTTGATTTTTTATTTAGTTAATTATTTTTTTAAGAAGATTTTTAATGGTAATTGTTTTGTGGATAAGTCCTGTTTAACCAGTGTGTAGAATCTTGATTTAATTAAATAATTTGTTACTATCACCAGTTTATGATCTTATGGTCTGAGTGAATTTTATGTAAGGACCATTTCATGTTTCTTTTATCCTAATTGCATAAGTAATAGTTTTTTAAAATATGAGTCAGCTTTCCCCTTGATTTTATGTTTTTACTTGTGATTGTTAACATTAGCATTAACAGCCATCATATTTTGGCCATGTCATGAGAAATGAACAGCTGGAATGTGTTTATGACAAGTGAGATAATTGAGGGAAGATATAGAGGAAAGCAGAGAGGAGATATAGCAGACAATGTTAGAGAATGTTTTGTAGAAAGTGAATAACAAAATTGATAAACAGCTGATATGATCACATGTGCTAGCAGGAAAATACAGTATGAAGATGATAATAACTTTATGTCCTCATAAAAACAGATGCAGTAGTGCCTCATCTTCTTCTATCTTTCAACTCCCTATGGAGCAAAGGTCTTCAACACTTTCCAAGCTGTTCTGTTTCTTGCCATTCTTTTAAGATCATGCCATGTCTTCCCCATCATCTTCATCTCTGTTTCCTTCTGTCTTCTCCAATAATATTTTGGTCTTTCTCTTTGTCTTTTCCTTGTGGTTTCCACAGTATATGCCCTATCCAGCACCATCGTCTTCGCTGCATCTCTTTATCCACTGGTACTTTTCCATAACCACTTTTCTATGTTAGTGATTTTGTCCTGCCCTTTCCATCCTTTTATTCTGTGCAAGCATCCATAAATGAAGGTCTGTATCTTCATGATTGTCATTTTTGTTGTTTTCCATGTTTCACTGACATTGTCATTTTTGTTGTTCTCCATGTTTCACAGACATAAAATAGGACTGACTTAACATTGGAGTTGAAAATTATTATTTTTGTATTTAACTTAATTTCTTTTGATTTCCATATGTTTCCTAGTGCAACAAATGCTTCTCTTGCTTTTTGTATCCTTATTTTGGTATATATGGGGCAATTGAATCACTTAAACAGACAGCTGACTTCATGAGGGAGTCTGGAATCCTACCCTGATTGAGTCTTGATTGCAGAGAGAGAGAGATTTTGGTATTATTCTCTATTCCTCCTTCTTTATCTATATTACTGCCCATATATATGTAAAATTTTATGTCTAGTTGAGGTATTTCTCCAATTACTATTTGGTTACTGCCGCCTGAATTAATTTTCATGATTTTGGTCTTATCTCTGTTTATTTTCGGTCCCACTGTTTTGATCTCTCATTAAGTATGCTCATTTTATCTTGCATCTGTAGATGATTATGTGATAGGAGAGTTATGTCATCAGCAAAGTCTAAATCATTATGTTGCTTTGTCAGTGACCAATGGATTATATTTCTGTTGTTCTGAGTTACTTTCGTGATACAAAAAGAGAAATGGAGATAGAAGGCATCCATACCTTACTCTTGTTTTTATTTCTAATGCTTTTGTAAGCTGCCTTTTGTGCACAACACTACATTTCATTCCTTCATACATTGTTTTCATCAGATTAATAAACTTTATGGGGATTCTATAATGACTCGACAAATGCAAATTTTTCCTGGCACTGATAGTAGCATAATTCCCCTATAATTTGTGCACTTCTGTAAAATTCCTTTGTTTGATAGTTTGATCGTGTAAACCTTTTATCCAGTCTTTAGGTATTTCTTCCCTCTCCCAAATTTTATCTAGTAGATTGTGTAACATCTTGGTAGAGGTGTTAATATCTGCTTTGATAGCGTCTGAAGGAATTTCATCTGGTCCTGTCGCTTTACCACTTTTTAATAACTTGATGGCTTTCATTATTTCTTCCTTGCCTGTCTTTCCACAATTAACGTGTAACTCTTCTTCTGCTGATAATATATCTAGAGGGCTATTTGGGACAAGTCTGTTCAAGAGTTCTTCAAAGTGCTCCTACCTTCTCTTCATTTGTTCCCTTATATTACTAAACAGATTTCCTTTATTATCTTTAATAAAGACATTGATCTGTTTGTATGTTCAGCTTAATTTCTTTGTGCTATCTTACAGTTCTTTTTAATTTCTTTTATTTGCTGCTTTCTCTGCCTCTTTAGCTAGTTCATCTATATATATTTCCTCTTATCCCTTTTAATGAATTTTCTCACTTCTTTGTTCATCTCTGTGTGAGTTGTTGCTTTTGTACTTCTCGTTTTGCTCCTATATATGTCTGCTTTCTTATTCTTTCTTTCTTTAATTTTATCCAGGGTCTTTGCTGTCATCCATGCCTTATTTTGGCATTCTCTTTTCCCCAGGATTTCTTCACGTCTACTTCCATATATCCTTTACCTGTTGCCAATGATTTTCTATATTTATTAGAAACACAGGAAGCACATGAGCGCAACGCAAGAGCATGCAACAAAATCATCTAATGCATTTACGGGTTACATTATTTCTTGTATAGTTAGAATGTAGAAGCATCATTATTCTAACACCGGAGAGTAATTATCATCTTTAATTTAGCATTCTGGAATATTTTAAGTTAGAGTTGTTCTATGTATGAGGCTCCACTGTCTGCCACTTGCTTTATACCTCCACGTTGTAGTGATATTTCATTGTGTTCTTGGTATCAACTGGAAGGACAAAGAGACAAACATCCTCACTCGCACAGGCCTGTCGAACATATACAAACTGCTCAAACAATGTAGATTATGCTGACTTGGCCACTAACGCTGTATGAAAGATGGCCGCCTACCGAAAGATATACTCTATGGACAACTAGCAGATTGCAAAAGAACTAGGGGTACCCAAGACTCTGATTTATAGACGTATGTAAATGAGACAAGAAGACTGAACATAAACCCTGCAAGTTGGGAAGAAATAGCTGCAGACCACAATCTTTGGTAACCACACTCTGAAACTCCAACTCAAGCAAGAAGCAGACAGATTCATTGAAAAAGAAAATACATTGTAAAAGAAAAGAAAAAATAAAATTTTTAGGGGAAAAATAGCATTTTTAGGGGCGCTGCAAAATCCATTGTCAAATATGACTGACAGAAGCTACTACTAATGTCTGGATACTCATTTAAAAAAAAAAACTTTTTGTTTTGATTACATTTTTACCATCATCTCCCATCCCCATTTGATGCTTATTTTTTTCCAATTACTTATATTTTTTAAAACATACAATATCATCATCATGATGTGCCATACCGGTTGGCGTAGGCGATCAGATCCTTCCACAATCTTCTGTCTACAGTGCATCGTATCAGTTCTGTTGTTGACTGTTTTCCATGCCATGAAACCAAGCTATCCAGTATTTTCTCTCTTTGTCGACCGCGATATCTCTTTATTTTTCTTTTGCCAGTTGTAACCAAGCATTCCAACTTTCCTCTTCTCATGATGTGCCCGAAAAATGTTGATTGTTTCTTACTAATTTTGGATGCATATAATATGTGTATGTTCATTATTATTTTGCATTACATTTTAGAGAATCACTTTTAATATAGTAAAAATTCATGATTGTATTGCTTTAATTCTATTAATTTTTATAATTGCTTTGGCTGAATGAATATAACTATCTTTTATAACATCCTCACTGTACATTGGGCACTTAGTTTTAATAACAGATTGTGAAGTTTGCTGATTACGTAAATGTGCACACATCCATATTATCCTTAGTAGCAATCATTAGTGAATTTTGTTTCTCAGTGATACTTGTATTAAACACTACTAGATCAGTGGTTCAATCTTTTTTATTCACATCAATCTCTATTTAGTATTTTATGGCAGTTGCACAGACTTTGTGTATGCCTAAACTATCTTCACTTCTAACAGACTGAATGGACTGCATAGAGAAATTCCAGTTTGCTTTAGTTATATTTAAAATATGAACAAACTGTCAGAAAGTAGATTACACCAATTTTTATTCACAGTATTTGAAACATATTTTCCACTTTCAATGTTTCACATTATTTGCGTGCAATTCACATTATATGTGTGTAATATCAATATCCTGAGAATGAAAGAGCTGTGAAGGAACAATTGAAAAACAACAAATCTAAAGAATTAGTAAACAAAATAGAGTATAGCTTAAGACATATGGATATCATTATTTTATTGCCAGTGTGTGAATCTCATTGATTAAAGAACAAAAATAGCACAGAAGTAGACAATATATTTTCATAGTAGCATTTTATGTAGATTATTAATTTTTCTAGACAATCATTGTAGCTGTCAAATATGCTTTGGCTTTGTGTGTTTATATATTTTTTCTTATGCTGAGTGTCTTTGCATACATTATTTATATTCATATGTAGAATAATTATGTGATTGCTGAAGTATTTCTTTGTTTTAAGATATGTCAACAGAAACTACTCATTATTAATATTACACTGTTTACTAGCAGTGTATTATATAATGAATTATCAGTTGAACTTATCATTATCATATTATTACTTTAAACAATGATAATATACATAATATTGATTTTGTTTTGTTGACTGTATTATTGTCTTAAATTGAAATTACATATATTTGTACTCTTCTTTTTCCTACTTAGCTGTATGATTTAAAATGGTTTTGTTTTGTACATAATTTGTTAATTGCACTCAGGTCCTTCATGGTGTCCTTTGTTTATTTACTTATAGACATCTTGATACTCGTTAATTTGCTTGCTAAATCATGAGAAATCAGTTTTATGTTAGCCTTGAGGTTTCAAAACAAGTGCTTTTTTAAAAATGGTTATTAAATTGTGCAAGATATGTAATCCTTTATTATTAATGAGAGAAGAGATGACATAATGGATATTGATACACATTTTCAGAAGTGACAGACGGTCAAGGATTATATCCCCTCCTTCTAATTTTAGCCATATTGCTCATATGGGGCCAGATCAAGGTCATCAGGTGCTAATAGATCTGCCAAAAGTAAGTGACCATTATAGTATTTTACATTAACATTTAATCTCTTTGTGGAGGAATCAGTTTAGGAAAAAACAAATGTCTCTGACCGAAGAATTCTTTATAGAAAGAAAAGTAAATTAAATATTTATTTTTTAAATATTCCTAACAGTTGCTTTTTTTTTCAACCAATTAGCATATATTTATTTATTTATCAAAATACCCATATTCATTAAACATTTGTTTTGATCTAACAATAAAATATAATTGTATGTAAAACAGTAATGCAAGGTTAGCACCGGAATTTGTTTGTGTTAACATTTATAAATCATAAGATTTGCTGAACTAGCCCTACTTTGTGCTAACAAATGTTATATCTATGTTAGATAAACCCACGTTTTTTTATGATCTAACTTTATTTCACTGGATCAACTATTATCTCCAGTGCTCAGAAAACATCAGCCTAGCCGCCATCTTTCCAGAAGTCATTCAAGGACCACTGATGTCACCTGCTTTGTTCAATATATACACTGCCAGTTTATTGTAATTGAATAGTTTTGGACCAGGTCACATGCTCTGCCTTTTTTTTTTAATTTAATTTTTTTTTTTGGGGGGGGGGACGTTCGTCAGCTTTCACCTCTGACAAAATCCTTAGAGACTAGGAACTGAATTTTGCGTGTTAATCCGTTTTTCCCTGGCAGCTGTGTGTGTGCACAGGGGTACCTCGCCGCACCACAGGCAGATAACTCTGTCTTCGGAGGTACTCATTTTTTCCATCCGTGAATAATTGACATTTCAAGTCGGGCCTCGTTGCTGAGACCAGGGATGTTTGCTGCGGAGAGAAATCATAAATAAAAATCCCATCTGGTGCAGTTGGGATTTGAACCCACAATCTCTCTGTCTCTAGGCTGGCATTTTGCCTCAAGATCAACCAGTCCCCCACTCAGCTTTGCAAATGATGTTATAACATAAAATAAAATGGCTAGGCAATTACAAGAAAGTATTAATCAGATAGCAACTTGGTACAATGTCTACAAAGCACTCATTAACCCAAACAAGGATTCTGTGCTTCAAGGCTTCACTGAACAACAGAATAAAGACACCCTCCTAGTTATTAACTGCAATAGTGTAACCATTGGGATTAGCCTGAAGTATTTGGGAATACCATTTGATCGGATCCTTTCTTTCAATCAACTAATGAGTAATGTTCAATTTAAAAGGCAAGTAGAGGTGTCAGCTTCACCAAGATAACGACCAGAGCGAACCTCCATCAATCGTTAATATTCTTACTTATGCAGGCTGTAGTACTCTCAGTACTGGATTATGGTTTGGGTATGCTTTCTCATCAACTTAGAGACTAGATTGGAAAGGGTTTTGATTAAGGGACTATGTCCTTTGAATGCACCAGAAATGCACTTATCTATGAGGTACCTACTTGACATATGAGTGTAACATAGATCAGTTCAGGTTCGGACTTATTTGATACATAAATCATTATTTCCTTTCAGAATGGGTGCGACCAAGGGCAGAAGCCTCAGGTGTGTAAAAACCCTGCAGAATATTTGATATGAATGACATTAGGGCTGGCAAGGATTAGATAGAAACAACAACTAAAAAATAGAGGCTGACCAGTCTTCATTCAGCACTGCAGGGAGTGTTGCAACTGGGCCTGTGGAGCTACCAAGGTCATAATAAGGGCACCCATAGAAAAAGTGTAATCACCTCAGGCCCTCATCATTACACAGATGGTTCTGTATCCTGTGGACTGCACGGTGGTGATGTTTTGTGGCCAACTAGCATGGTGGTGAAATAGTTAGGGAATCTGAATTATGGTATTATGGTGTCCAGAGTGAGAATGAAAGTAGAAGTAGCATTGGCGGTGATAACATAGTTGGTTACATGGAACGTTGATTACACAGTTTTGGTGACAGACTCGCAAAATATGCTGAAGAAGGTTGACAGACAGTCTCTGCGGCATGAGTGGATGCAGCTCTTGGATGGCTTCAAAGTAAGTATGCTAATCTGGGTGTACTGTCCAGGACATGCTCATGCATGTGGCAGTGAAATAGCTTATAAACTCGCTGGTAGCTCTAGCACCGTGACCTTACTCTGGACAAAGAGGACATTGCCAAGTTAATGTATGCATTGAGAGACTGAGGAGTCTAAAGGTGGAAAGGAGTCTGGTCGATCCAGAGAAATTTTTGGGAAAATCAGATGCATCTACAATCAAACACCTTACTGGAACAATCAGTCTGCCTGCACTTTGTGAAATACTGGGACAGGCGGTGGATTGTGCATGGGGATGCCCTGACTGCAAAGAAACTGATTCCATGAGTAAAATAGAACTATTTTCTAAACCATTCCATAATCCTGCTTTCAAAGGCATCACATTCCTGCAGGTGACCTACTTTCACTCCTCTTATGAATGAAAACATGTTACTTCAGTGGTGTTTGAATCACAGTAGTAAACTAACTGTATATCAACAGGTAACTTGTTTGATTCAAAGCCCAAGGGGTCCCTCAGCTTTAAGGATTCAGCTTTATAGCAGCTTCGCATCTCTATGCAATTTGGTGCCTTTACTCCTTAACTGATTCAAAGCAGTACAATGTGCATTTATTGCACAAAAACACTACTTATATTAGTGTTATAAGAATCATGGTAGGCATGCTTTCTTATAACAATTCAGATCACATTTCTTTTTAAACGTCACTAAGATTCAAGTTTCAGCACAATTTTAATTAACAAAAATATTATTTGGTTAGACTGGAGCAGCTGTTGGAAGTGAAGAAATGCAGAAGGTGAAAAGCATGTTCCAGCCACAACTCAAATCTATACACGAAGCTCAGCTAAGAGGTGGACGATCAACGAGCACTCAATATAATGGTAAGCATCACTGGTACATCAGTTTTATACATGTCTTAATGCTATAGTTTATTGTGTGATTTTGTTCGAGATAAAGGAACGAGCAATGCCATATACATCATAAGATCTTTAGTAGAAAGAGCCATAGTGGTGAAATCTATACCTATGTTTCATAGATTATACCAAAGCATTTGACAAAGTAAAGCACCAAGAAATTAAAAAAATTTTTAGAAGGCATAAACGTAGACAGCAAAGATGTAAGAATAATAAAGAACATGTACTGGCAACAAACAGTGGCCATAAGAACTGGAAATCAATTGGGAATGTTTCAACAAATAAAACAGGGTGTTAGAGAAGGCTGTGTGCTGTCAGCAGATTTGTTTAATATTTATAGTGAGATTATTTTAAGATCCATAAGGGGCATGCCTGGAATAACAATTGGAGGTTATTATATAAATAATCTAAGGTATGCCATTGATACAGTCTTAATTGCTTAGAGTGAAAATGAGCTACAAGAAATGTTAGACATTATAGTGAAAGAAAGCAAAAATAAAGGACTCATCCTTAATAGCAAAAAGACATCACCTCAGTGCAAAAAAAAACTAGTGGAACAATATTAAAACAGGTAAATGGATTTAAATATCTGGGAACATTGTTAACCTCAGACGGAAGATGTACAACAGAGGTGAAATGCAGAATGGCTCAGGCAAAAGCAGCTTTCCAAAAAATGAGAAAGATACTGTGCAATCCATTTTTGACAATAGAAACAAGAAAAAAGAGTTCTTAAATGTTATGTAGAGCCAGTCTTAATATATGGATATATATGGATGTGAGTCATGGACAATATGACAACAGAAAAGAAAATCACTAGAGGCTGCAGAAATGTAGTATTACAGAAGAATGTTGAGAATACCATGGACAGCTAAGAAGAGCAATGAAAACATTCTGAAAGTGACCAAAGCAAAGAGAGAGCTAATTTCCATTATTAGGAAGAAACAATCATTATTTTTGTTACCATGGTCAATGATAAGGGAACAGCTGGAGTATATTGTGACAACTGGGAAAATTGAGAGACGAAGAGATAGAGGGAATCAAGTTAGAAAAGATACCAGACAACTTAAGAGAATGGCATGATAGAAGGTCAACAACAGAAATGATAAATAACTGTCGAGATCGAAAATTGTGGAGTGACATGATCACCTACACCAGAGGCCGTTACTTGATGATGAATATTTAATTGCTCTACTTGCATCTGGGCAATTGTTTTAAAATTGTTTTTTTTAACAATCCCATGTTATTTTCAAATTTCAGCTTCATATGAATTGTTGAAAATCAACATCGCGCAGCTGTAAGATAATAAACGGTGATTGTAAATTACATTACGGAGCTAGCAGTCTTTATTTGACAGTTCAAATATGTATGTTGTTCAGTTATTAAGGTGCCTATTAAAAATTGATTCTATTGTAGTGTGTTCCACAGTAAATATTAATTTCTTAGATCATGATTTGTATTATAGAATTTTATTATAGTAACACTGCATTTGTATACTTTATTTTTAGGAAGTAAGTTAAGGTCCTGTGCTACCAAAACCAAAAGAAAAGTAAACAAACCTGATAAATATAATAAAGGGTTTAATGTATGTGAACATGGCTGGTATTGTACTTTTCATGTGTCCAGCACAGCGTTTCTTATGTCACTTACTTTAAATTGTAAAGGCAATGTTTGAAAATTGCGGTGTAGAAATGCTGAAAAACTTATGGTAAAAATATAATTATGTAGATAAATGCAACTTATAATATAAAAGAAAGTTTGTTGACACCCATGGCCCACAGTTTGTGGACCACTAATTTATGCTAAAGAGAGCCTACTGGTTTCTGGTTATTGTATTTTTTGTGCTGCTCTAAGCATGTATGCAGCAGTTTATGGTTAATATGTTTCATTACTGCAGCCTATTACTATTATTTGTTTCATTATACAGAAGAAGAAAAAAAACTTTAGTAGATTTTTTTGTTAGACATTATTTTTATTTAACTTTATCTGTTAAATCTATTCACCTTCAATTTCTTTATTTAATTCATCATCATTGGTTGCCATCTTTGCATCAAAGGTCGGCCATTCCACTCCGTCCCTTGCTTTAATGGTGCAGGTTGTCATAGGCGGATTTGTCCATCTTTTGATGTTACCCGTCCATGTTAGTCTTGATCTGCTTCTGCCTCTTTTACCTTGTATTTTCCTTTCCAAGAATACTTTCATTAGGCTACTGGGTAAGTAAAAAAAAAAAGTAAAGTACCCCCGTCACGCCAAGTGGTGGCGTATAGGGAATATGGTGTTAGTGACCATAAATTTTACAGACCTTCGGCACATGCTTTTTGGGGTAATGTGGTCGGTATTATGCCCGTGCCGCTTTACTTTCCCAGAAAAAAATCCGGTACCCATTTAAGGCTGGGTGAACCCGGAAGCCATCGGTTGGGATCGAACCCTACCCCTTGTCCTTTGTAGTCTAATTCACTAACCACTGAGCTAGGCTACTGGGTAAGATGCCCCAAAAGTCTCATTTGTCTTGTTTGATTTGTATTTAGTAGTTCTCTTTTCATTTCTAGTTGTTTTAAGACTTCATCATTTGTTTTTTTTTCTTCCATCCAATTCTTCTTATTCTTCATAAAAACCTACATTTCAAAGGCTTTAATTTTCTGTTCTGTTTTCTTGTCTAATGTCCACGTTTCTGCACCTTACAGGTGTGTTGAGAAGATAAACATTTTGCTATTCTTAGTTTTAGCCCTGGTGTTATTTTTTTTAATTATTAGTATATTTTTCTTAGCATTAAAATTGCTTTTTGCAATTTCTATTCTTTTGTTTATTTTATTGCTCACTACTTATTCATGTCTATTGCACAGGCAGTACTGTGAGCAGAGGAAATGAAAGCGTGCCTAGACGTGGCAGAGGTAGTGGTAGATCTCTTCCAGCTAATGTCCCAGGAAGGGGAAGTGATCAGTATGGTGAATCACCACCTAAACAAGAACAGAGCAGCTTTGAGAAGGAAATATCTACACAAATTTTCGAAGTAAGTGCTGATTTAAAAAAAAATATATATGCTGAATCATATTGATCGTATTGAATGGATAAACTTGAAAGAAAATGTAAGCTTTCTATACATTTTAAACAAAACCATGAACTTAAGTTAAGGCTCCAAAGTGCAGCCATCATTGTCTTTGTCTGACAAAGCTAAAAACAAAAATGCAGAATGATTTTTTTAAAAGAGCAATAAAATGCATGGCTGAAATCTTTCAGATTAATTTTTTAAAAATTCTTTAGTGCAGACATCTTGTTGGAAATAGTTGCAGTAGTGCACTAAAAGAAGCTTTTTTCATAAACAAATGTATAATGTTTTATTTGTGTTCGCCAGCTTTCACCTCTGGCGAAGTTCTTAGAAACTAGGAACTGAATTTTTGCATGTTAGTCCATTTTTCTCTGGCAGCCATGTGCATAGGGGTCCCTCGCTGCACAGACAAATAACTTCGGAGGTACTCATATTTTTTCTGTTGAGTAATTGACGTTTCAAACCAGACCTTGCTGCTGAGACCAAGGGTGGTTGCTGCAGAGAGAAATCACAAATAAAAATCTCAACTGTTGCAGCCGAAATTTGAATTTAAACCTCTTTGTCTCGAGACCAGTGTCTTGCCTTGAGACCAACCAGTCCCCATGTATAAATTAAAATTCACTTGGATAAATCATTTTTGGAAATTTGTTGTATATTTTACCTAGTGTGAATGATGCATGCATAGTGGACATCTGTTTTTTCTCTCTCCATTTTTATGATGTTATATGGATTTATCCAAAGTAATTTAATAGAAACTTTTTTTCGCTTTAGAATTTTATAAGTGTATTTATTTTGTGTTTTTTTAAAAGTATATTGTAAATCATAATCTCTTATTCTTGCCCGTTCTTTTTACAGCATAGATAGAGAGATTTTCTGAGAGATATGTCTTGTGCATACGATGCCCTCAGCAGTATGTTACTAGTTACTATTTTCTGTTTGAATTAGGATCTTTGCTCAAAATTACAATTATATTGTGAACTTCAGAGACTTTTCGGTCATAGATATATTTGAAATTATTTTTCATTGTGTTTACTTCATTCTTACATTTTGCACAGATGATTTTTGTATAAGATTCTCTTATTTGCCTCTTTTCCTTTTATGCTGTATTTCTTTGCTACCTTTGTTACTTGTTCTTTAAATTTTTTGCAATTCATATGTTCTGTATGATATATAATCAATTTTCCAAATTTTCACTGATTGTAAAACAACGCACAGAACTTGTCGTGCTGCATGTCCTTTGCAGAATGTTGCTCTTATTACAACCTGTCTGAAGGAGTCTCTGTCTCTAGCCAAGTAAAGTGATGTTTCAGGCAAAAAAAAAAAATGACCATAAATCAGGAAATGATTCGATCCATAACCGATTCCCATTTCTCTTCTTGTGTAAACACACTGCTGCAGCAAAAGTTCAAAGAAAGTTTGATTTTCAAAACTCAAGGTGCTACATTTAAGTGGTAGTAATTTTTACTACAGAATCATAACAATGTGAGTCACAGGTATATGAATTGCAATCTAGGGTTAATGGTGATCTTTTCTTCTTACTGGTATTATGAGTACATTCAGCCACTCTAATATGGTTTAGTACTCAGATAAAAGTAGCTTGCCATAGTGTATCTGTAGTAAATGTTGAAAGTAGTCACAGATGGGAACTGAATGTCAGGTAGAATCTGAAGGTAAACATGATGCACAATCACTCATCAACCAGAGCTACTGTCCCTCCGTGCAACCTGCTCCAGAATGAAAGCATACTTTGAAATCACATTGAATACCTTGTGCTAGTTACTTAGATACTTTGACATTACTCCTCTTTGCCTGTGGTCTTTAATGGTACTTTATTTTGGCAAGATTAAGATCGATACTTGGACATTGCATAAGCTAATTTGTGGCTTGTGATTTGACATTATGTACAATCTATCTTAACAAAATAAAATTACACATTATCCAATGCTATGCACCAACCAACGATAAGGATGATTTAGTTAAAGATGATTTCTATAAACAGCTACAAAGTCGGATTGCAAGACGAGCCAAGGATATTATAATCTTGATGGGAGACCTAAATGCTAAAGTAGGATCAGACAACAGAGGCTTTGAAGAGATTATGGGAAAACATGGACTTGGAGATATAAACAAGAATGGAGAGATACTTGTGGATTTCTGCACCCTTAATCAAGTGAGCCTAGGAGGAACAATATTCTAACATAAAATAATACACAAAGCTACATGGGTGTCACCAGATCATAGAACAGAAAATCAAATTGATCTATCTATCTATTGACCTTTTGAGCCGTAGCCGACCCATAGGGTGTAGACCAAGATACTCCTTCTCTTATCTGAATTTTTGTTCTAGCAGTTTTCAATTCTTTTAAAGATATTTTATCAAATCTCGCCATTTGTCTCTGTTCTGTGCAAGCAGCTCTATCTCATTGAGGGAGCTGACTCCCGCCGCCCCCGTCTCTCCCAGCAATGCTCCCCTCAGTGTCTCCCTGGGTCTTCTTCCTTTTCTCCCACCTGTTGTTTCCCACATGAGGGCTTGCCCTGCCATTCGGCCACTATCTCTTCTCATCACATGTCCAACATACGACCATCGTTCTTTCTTTACCACTGAAGATACCAGGGATTGACTGGTGATTTCTCCAATTTCCTCGTCTGTTTTGAATTCGTTCCACGCTATACCAAGCTTTTTCCCTGGACATTCATTTTCGAATGCGTTCAACTTCGTTTCCATATCTCCTGTTGTTTTCCAGCTTTCACACGCATACGTAAGGGTTGATAGTACATTTGATTTGAATAGTCTAAGTTTTGTGTTTGTGTTGATGAGTTTTGATCTCCACAACTCCTCAAGGCTTCCAAAAGACATTGCTGCATTAGCTATTCTGATTCTAATTTCTTTGCTTGTATCCCCTTCTCGATCAATGTGGCTTCCAAGATAGATAAGGTGATCGATCTCTTCCACTGGTTTGTTTTCCATGTATATTTTGTCGTCTGTTAGAATTAAGCTTCTCATGATTTTAGTCTTTTCATGATTGATCTCAAGCCCAATTTTGCTGGCTATTGATGATAGTTCATTTTTGTTTTTCTGCATCGTTTTTATCTGACTGCTTCCAGGCACTACAATCCAGAAAATTACCACATCTGCAGACCTTATTGACTGAACTCTGCAAGCACCACAGGGTTGCCCTGCAGTGGATCCCATCTCACTATGGAATACCAGGAAATGAGAAAGCAGATCAGTTGGCAAAGGAAGGTTCAACAGGCACACAACTAGATACACCGGTTACATACCATCATAAGAAACAGATAATCAAATCAATCAGAGGACCACAAGCCCCAAATCAGGATGCCTTTCATAATATGAATAGATATGAACAAGTTATCATTATACGCCTCAGAACAGGACACAATCGACTCCATAGTCACATGTATACAAAATTCAAGATCGGCACATCAACTACTTGTACATGTGGACAGGCGTCCCAGACTGCTGAACACATACTTCAAGATTGCACAGAATATAGTAGACTAAGGAAAATCCATTGGCCCATAGATACAACACTACAGATAAAACTATATGGGCCACTGCAAGAATTACAGTAGACAGTAAAATTTATACAGGAAATGACATTACCGATATAGACAATACTTCGGGGGAACGAAAATTATAGCTATAGAGAGAGCACTCAGAAGGATATTTGCAGACTTTGAATGTGACACCATAGCACCGGAAGATATTTATATTTTCTCGGATTCTAAATCAGCACTCGAAGCAATTGAAAGCGGACTAACATCCGAGGTTGCCAATATAAGATCTGTATCCAACCAACTCTCCACTACCTATGGCGTGGCTGTAACCCTACAATGGATCCCTGGTCACATCGGCATTGCGGGAAATGAGAGAGCGCATAGGTTGGCTAAACTGGGAGCATCTCTACCACAGTTTCCTGTTCAAGTTAGCCTCAAAACATGCAAGCAAATTTTGAGAAACAACTACCACGAGGAATGGTTGAATATGTGGGCTTCAGCTAAGACTAGACGCCTACTCTACAGATATCAAACAAAACCAGACCCCCTCGACTCTGTGCGGGAGCTGAGGCGAAGGGATCAAAGCCTGATATTCCAGCTGAGAACAGGCCATGCTCCTACCAATCAACACCTGAGCAGAATAAAAACACAACATGATCCAATCTGCAGACACTGCCGTCAACAATCTGAGACAGTCGAACACCTGCTACTACACTGTCCCCATTTACAAAACCGACGGAGCATGTTACTCCCACTACTTCCATCCATCAATAGCACACTGTACTCTGCAGCTGTACAACTGAGAAGGACCTGCGCCTTCATGCGAGAGGCATTAAGCTGTAAAGAGCTCATAGCTCATGGATAACAAGGGGATTAAGTCAAGTCAAGTTGGGTGAATGAAAGATAGATAGAGATCTGACTGCTGATGAGAACTATGTCATCAGCAAAGTCGAGGTCTTCCAAATGGTCTCCTTGAATCCATTCGATGCCTTTATTACCATTGCAGCATTTCTTCATTATGAAGTCCATAACAACTCCAAATAACAAGGGCGATAAAGTACATCCTTGTTTAACCCCAGTTTCTATTGGGAAACATTCGCTCAGTCCTTCCTCTGTTCGAACTGCACATGTGTAACCATCATACATGTCTTTAATAATATTTACCATTTTTTATAGTAAGCCATATTGCTTCAGAATTTTCCACAAAGAATCTAGATGAATACTGTCAAATGCTTTTTTGAAGTCGATGAAGTTAAGTACAAAAGGTTTTTGCTTCTCAATGTAAAAAAAAACAAGTAAAGTACCCCCGTCACGCCAAGTGGCGTATAGGGAACATGGTGTTAGTGACCATAAATTTTACAGACCTTCGGCACATGACTTTTGGGGTAATGTGGTCGGTATTATGCCCGTGCCGCTTTACTTTCCCAGAAAAAAATCCAGTACCCATTAAAGGCTGGGTGAACCCGGAAGCCGTCGGTTGGGATCGAACCCTACCTCTTGTCCTCTGTAGTCCAGTTCATTAACCACTGATCTATCGTGGCTCCCGCTTCTCAATGTATTCCTCCAATATAAGTCGTAGAGTAAAAATGTGGTCAAGGCAACTTCTCCTTTTTTCTAAACCCAGCCTGTTCTTCACGCATTTCTGTATCTATTGAATCATTTATTTTATTTAGGATGATTTTGCAGAATAACTTTGAGGCAACTGACAAAAGTGTCACGCCTCTCCAGTTGTTACAATCTCTAAGATTGCCCTTTTTTGGAATCTTAACAATGATTCCTTTTTTAATTGATCACATTTGTATTAATAATAAGGTTAAGTCATCCTTACAGGATGTAAAAGTATATAGAGGTGCAGATGTAGCTTCTGATCATCATCTTCTGATAGCCAAACTTAAAATTAAACTAAAATGGTATACTACAACGAGTAAGGGTAGAAAGTATTTCAATGTAGGGTTTCTTAAAGAACAAGGAATTAAAGATAAATTTGCAGTCACAATATCAAACAAATACCAAGTCTTCCAACAACTAGAAAATACAATAAATATAGAAGATCATTGGAAACAGGTAAAAGATATATGGAAAGAGACTTGCGAAGAAACACTGGGGAAAAGAGAATGCCAGAATAAGGCATGGGTGACAGCAGAGATCCTGGATAAAATTAAAGAAAGAAAGAACAAGAAAGCAGACATAAATAAAAGCAAAACGAGAAGTAATAAAGCCAAGACACAGGAAGCTTACACAGAGGTGAACAAAGAAGTGAGAAGATGCATTAAAAGGGATAAGAGGAAATATATAGATGAACTAGCTAAAGAGGCAGAAGAAGCAGCAAATAAAGGGAATATGAGAGAACTGTACAACAGCACAAAGAAATTAAGTGGAAAATACAAACAGATCAATGCCTTTATTAAAGATAAGAAAGGAAATCTGCTTAGTAATATAAGGGAACAAATGGAGAGATGGAAAGAGCACTTTGAAGAATTTTTGAACAGACCTGGCTCAAATAATCCTCCAGATATACTACCAGCAGAAGAAGAGTTACACGTTAACTGTGGAAAACCAAGCAAAGAAGAAATAATGAAAGCCATCAAACTATTAAAAAATGGTAAAACCACAGGACCAGATGAAATTCCTTCGGAAGCTATCAAAGCAGATATTAACACTTCTACCAAGTTTTTTTCTCTATTAGATAAAATTTGGGAGAGGGAAGAAATACCTAAAGACTGGAAAGAAGGTTATATGATCAAACTACCAAAGAAAGGAAGTTTACAGGAGTGCACAAATTATAGGGGAATTATGCTACTATCAGTGCCAGGAAAAATATTAAGCAGAATCATTCTGGAGAGACAAAAAGATTAGGCTATAGAGAAACATTAGAGAGATGAACAAGCAGGTTTTAGGAAGAACAGATCATGTGCTGATCAAATAACTACTCTACGTATAATAGTTGAACAAAGTTTAGAACTAAAATCCCCACTTTATATTGGATTCATAGATTACGAAAAGGCATTTGATAGTTTAGACAGAAGAATGCTTTGAAAGTTGCTGAGTCATTACGGAATCCCCATAAAGTTTATTAATCTGATTAAATATATGAATGAACAAAATGTAGCGTGGTGCATGAAGGACAGCTTACAGAAGCATTTGAAATAAGAACAGGAATAAGGCAGGGATGCCTTCTGTCTCCCTTTCTCTTTATACTGGCCATAGATTGGATTATGAAAATAACTCAAAACAACAGAAATGGAATCCAGTGGTCACTGACCAAACAACTTGATGATTTAGACTTTGCTGATGACATAGCTCTCCTATCACACAGCCATCAACAGATGCAGGATAAAATGAGCATACTTGATGAAAGATCACAACAGCTAGGACTGAAGATTAATAGAGATAAGACCAACATTATGAGAATTAATACAGTTGGCAATAACCAAATAAAACTAGGAGAAATACCTCTACCAGACGTACAGTCTTACATATATCTGGGCAGTAATATAGGTAAAGAGGGAGGAACAGAAAATGATACCAAAATAAGGAAATCAAAAGCAAGAGGAGCTTTCATTGCACTGGGAAACATATGGAAATCCAAAAAAATTAAGTTAAATACAAAAATAAACATTTTCTACTCAAATGTTAAGTCGGTCCTATTATATGGCTGTGAAACATGAACAACAACAAAATTGACAATCACGAAGATACAGACTTTCATTTATGGATGCTTACGCAGAATAAAAGGATGGAAATGGCAGGACAGAATCACTAACATAGAATTATGGAAATGTAAGACGACACGAAAGAAGTGCATGGGCATTTACAGCACGCTCGGCAGGCAGAATAGCCAAGGAAGACAGTGGTGGATACGCCATGACCACGAGTAGCATGACAATGGAGGTGATGGCAGTGACTAAGGCATTCAAATGGTTAGAGTCACAAGACTACATCCACGCATGTATACTGAGTGATTCGATGAGCATGATAAAAAAAGTGGAGGCGGGCTTTGTACGCATGCAATGGGTAGAGTCATTGCAGAAATCCAAAATACGTAAGGTCACCTTTGTCTATGTCCCTGGACATGCGGGAGTACGGGGAAATGAGAGAGCGGACAGGTTGGCTAGCTGCGCTGTCGTTGAGGGCGGGCAACCGATGGCTCGGGCGGACATCATCAATGCCCTTCGAGATATGGGAAGGGCACAGGACTTCGACAAACACAGATCAACGTCACTTCTTCGGATGATGGAAACGGGAGTTAAGATGGGCACGGCCAGAAATGAGAAACTTGGTGGTCGTGTAAGAAGACTTATCAACCAACATAGAACTGGAGTCGTCAGTCGCTGGACACTGAGGGAATTGCTGAGGAGGGGATCTGAGCACCTATGGACATGTTCGGAGTGCAATGATGATGACCCGCAAATAACTCAATAACTCAATATGGAAATGTACCAGTTAAATACCAGTGGATAAAGAGATACAGCGAAGACAATGGCGCTGGATAGGACACACACTACGGAAGCCAACTGAGAGTATTACACAACAGGCCCTTTTTTGGAACCCCAGTGGAAAAGACAAAGGGGAAGACCAAGGAATTCTTGGAGAAGACAGATAGAAGCAGAGATGCAGATGATGGGGAAGACATGGAATGATCTTAAAAGAATGGCATTAAACAGAGCGACTAGGAAAGTGTTTGTTGAAGACCTATGCTCCACTGGGAACTAAAAAGGTAGAAGAAGAAGAAGAAGACAATCTATCTTGTACAGTTTTTTTTGTTTGTTTGTTACATAATGTTGGATAAATTGTAACCATGTTTTGACTTTTTGTCAGATAGCTTATTATGACATATATTTTGACCTTTAATTCAAATGACTGTTCTAATATATTTACATTTCCATTTATATCATAAGATCTTTAGTAGAAAGAGCCATAGAGGTGAAAACAGATCTATACCTATGTTTCATAGATTACACCAAGGCATTTGACAAAGTAAAGCACCAAGAAATAATCAAAATTTTAGAAAGCATAAACGTAGACAGCAAAGATCTAAGAACATGTACTGGCAACAAATAGTGGCCATAAGAACTGGAAACCAATTGGGAATGTTTCAACAAATAAAACAGGGTGTTAGAGAAGGCTGTGTGCTGTCAGCAGATTTGTTTAATATTTATAGTGAGATTATTTTAAGATCCATAAGGGGCATGCCAGGAATAACAATTGGAGGTCATAATATAAATAATCTAAGGTATGCTGATGATACAGTCTTAATCGCTAAGAGTGAAAATGAGTTACAAGAAATGTTGGACATTATAGTGAAGGAAAGCAAAAATAAAGGACTCAGCCTTATTAGCAAAGAGACAGAGGTAATGGTAACAACAAAGAAAAAGACATCACCTCAGTGCAAAATAAAGACAAGTGGAACAATATTAAAACAGGTAAATTAATTTAAATATTTGGGAACTTTGTTAACCTCAGGCGGAAGATGTACAAAAGAGGTGAGATGCAGAATGGTTCAGGCAAAAGCAGCTTTCCAAAAAATGAGGAAGATACTATGCAATCCATTTTTGACAATAGAAACAAGAAAAAGAGTTCTTAAATGTTACATAGAGCCAGTCTTAACATATGGATGCGAATCATGGACAATAGGACAACAGACAAGAAAATCACTGGAGTCTGTAGAAATGTGGTTTTACAGAAGAATGTTGAGAGTACCATGGACAGCTAAGAAGAGTAATGAAGATGTTCTGAGAGAGGTCAAAGTAAAAGGAGAGCTAATTTCCAATATTAGGAAGAAACAATCATAATTTTTTGGCCATGTAATGAGAAGAGAACAACTGGAATATATTGTAACAAGTATAAAAATTGAGGGACGAAGAGATAGAGGGAAGCAAAGAGAAAAAATAACAGACAGCTTTAGAGAATGGCTTAACAGAAGGTCAACAACAGAAATGATAAATAGCTGCAGAGAGCAAAAGTTGTGGAGAGACATGATCACCTATGCCAGCAGGCCTGGTACTTGATGACGGTTCTAATATAAAATCAACACTTTGGACACTATTTTTTCATAGCTTATTGTAGGATACTTTGACCTAATGCTAGTAGCATGCAGCAGTATTTGACAACTTGTACATTGCAGTTTCTAAAAATACATATCCCTGCGCTCTTTCCTGAACAGATCATGAATTCTGCAGAGAATGCTTTCAATGGTGCTGGCAGCTCTTGGTCATTGCCAGCATTTGACAAGTCTGAGAGCTAACTAAAGGCATATTTCTCTTAAGGCTTAGCCTAATTCAAATAGTAATGACCTGTTGTTTAGAGCTTGCCAATTTTTGGTTTGTGGATTCTATTTCAGTGTTTGTCACATTTTGGTTGATAATTCCAGTTTGAATTGCAACTCCCATTGTGTAACATGTTTCAACAGCAAAATGGAATGTTGCTGTTGAAAAAAATTATCTTGCTTGTTGAAGTTAATATTGTGTTTCACCATTTAACAGAGAAATGCAGCTTCACAAATTATTGAAATTTTGAATGAGCACACACCATGTTATTTTGCTACTGTATTTAAATTCTACACCGCATAGCAAACAAAATTATTTGTGAAAATTATATTTAAAAAGATGTTTGTATCGAAAAAGGATATTCAGTTGAACTTCATTAAAATAGCAAATTAATCTTGAAATTATAAAAAAAAACACCTGGTTAGTAATTAATGTTAAGTTATTTGAAAATCGATACGGCAGTCAGCCAATTAATATTTTTTAATAAAATACATTAAGACAGAAGTGGTGGTGGAAAAATTATCATATTGTGACTGGTGTGTCCCTTTCCATGCTGTAAAGCTGTATTATAGTAACTGTGTGATGCTAAATTGCATGCATTGTTTTCAGAACCTGTAAAGAACAGTTTAACTTATTCACCAGCTTTGTTAATATAAACCTTATATAACCTTAACAATTCCCTAACTGCAATAATTCTGTAACAAATTGTATTTGTGTAATAGATTTTTATTTCTAGTATTCACCTGATGATGACTAAAGGAATTCATTTACCTTATCCTCATCCGATCTCAAAAGGACGTTAAGTGGGCATAGTGTTGTGTTGAGGTTTGCAGTAGAACAATGATATTTGTGCCTTTTGGCCCAACACATCTGACTTCAGGACAACATTTTTGAGTACCGGTTTGTCTTCACTTTTTTATCCCTATCCGTTTAGCCAAACTGGACTGGTTAGTCTGTTTCTAGAGGCACTGCAAAAGGTGGATAATGTCTGGATGGTTCTGGTTCACTGATCCTGGCACAGGTCATTAGTTATGAGTCCCTGGCAGCTTTCAGCTCTTTTGCTGTCAGGCCCCCCTGCCTCCAAACAGTTACTTCTATGCTATAGCGTCTGTGTAATAGTGAATAGTCGTTTCTTAGCTCATTGTTGATTGTGTAGACATAAATATGTCTTTAGGAGCATTTGCTGGTACAAAGCTCTCAGTGTTGCTTACATTTCTGAATTATTTTTCTCTAACAAATTTGTTGGGTATGATTTGTCTTAACTATACATTTTCCCATTTTCTTTATAATAGTTCCAAATGGTCCTATATTCCCCCTTTTAGTTTTCATTTAATTGTAATATAATCTACCTACTTTTTAGCTCCCATTGTGTACACTTCTATACTTTTTCCTTCTCTCCCCCACCACCACTCTCTCTTGCCCTCTCTTTCCCCCTCTCTTTCACTCTCCTTTCTCTCTCCTCTCTTTCTCTCAACTCTGTCTGCCCCGATCCAATCCCACACCACCCAGCCCTACCCTATCCTATTCATCTCTCTCTCTCAATGCTCCATTTGAAGGGTTTTTAAACAGATGCAAAGCGACTTTACTTGTGGTAGTACTTAAGCATAGAAAACTAAGAGAAGTAGTGCAACTTGTATGCATCCTTAGTCAAACTATTACAGTGAAACCTGTCCTGCTGGGATACCTATAAATAAGTCTGACAGTCTGGCAAATAATGGCAACAAAATGGAATAATCATGTTCACCAATCACATGATTCTCTTCTTCAGCATTCATCAGACAACATCTTTGTCCACTTTAAAGGATGTTGATGGCTGTAGATGTGTTGTGTCCGTAAGCTAGCAGAAGATCAATAAGAAAAGAAAGAAACACCAAGCCCAAAACAATTATCACCTACTTTTTAGGGAAGAAAAAACTTTCATCTTCTGACTCAGAACAAAGCATAATCTGCTTTAGAACCACATGTACACTAAATTCAGTCAGGTAGTACAAACATTTGTATATCTGTACATGCATCACAATTGCTGCAGTTATATAGGTATGATGCACTGAGAGATGCCCACTGGACAAACGGGATGCACTAAATAAACCTCTGTATTACTCCATACATTAGCTGTTAAAAACAACCATAGAGAAGACAAGTTTGCAGTGAATGGCAGAACTAAAGACAAAGAAAGTAAACTATTAGGGAGCCGCGATAGCTCAGTGGTTAGTGAACTGGACTACAAAGGACAAGGGGTAGGGTTCGATTCCAACCGGCAGCTTCCGGGTTCACTCAGCCTTAAATAGGTACCAGATTTTTTTCTGGGAAAGTAAAGCGTCACGGGCATAATACCAACCTCATTACCCCAAAAAATCATGTGCCGAAGGTCTGTAAAATTTATGGTCACTAACACCATATTCCCTATATGCTGCCACTTGGCATGACGGGGGTATTTTACTTTTTTTTTTTACCCTTTCATGACATCAAAATTTTTTTTTTTACCCTTTCATGACATCAAATTTTAAGGACCCATTTAGAGAATCAAGTAGTTCTGCGTGAAATGGAATGACTAATGTTAACATGTTATCTTTTTTCTGGCTATTTAATTCCTCTACTTTGCCAGAATCTTTATCTATATAGTTTATCCTACATAAATCAGCATTTACACCCAAAGTGATTTTTGCAATATTGAAAATCAACATAGATTGTGCTGAAGCTATAATGAAAAAACATGTTAAGTTCTTTTATTTAAATAATGATAACACTGTTTAAAATTTATAATTCAATCAAAGTTTGTTAAAACACTTTAAGCATTTGATATATGATTAATTAAATACCTGAAATAGTTGTACTGAAAATATTGTAAAACTTGAAAGGTAAAATTATACTGTAGAGATTAAATAGGGAATAGGCAAATAATTGTAGTGCTGCAGTAAAGCTGGTTGCAGAAGCAAGTACTGGGGTGTAACTTACACTCCTGCAAGGTTTTGTTACAAAAAAGGAGCACAATATAAACAAATTAAATACTTGTTAAACAAAAGTTAATGTTACTTTATAATTTACTTAGTTAACATTACTTATAATTTACTTTTTTGTTGCATTGGCATTTCATAGCAAATTATTCACATTTTTTAAGAAGTTATTTTACTTTTTCAAAGGTAAACATTAACATAAATTAAAATGAAATTAATTCTAGTCAAGGGCTGTCTTGGTATTGAAGATACTGAGTGGTTCTCAACTTTTTGTATCGCTCTCCAAGTGCTTTTCTCATATTGTTAGTTATCAGCCTCTTTTCGTTACTTGTATTTATAGTTCTCAATAACAAAATATTGTTAGATTAAAAAAAATAAATATCATTTTAAAAGTAGTAAGTAAAGTACCCCCATCACACCAAGTGGCATATAGGGAAATATGGTGTTAGTGACCCTATATTTTACAGACCTACAGCACATGATTGTTGGGGTAGTGTGGTCGGTATTACGCCCGTGCTGCTTTATTTTCCCAGAAAAAAATCCGGTACCCATTTAAGGCTGGGTGAGCCTGGAAGCCGTTGGTTGGGATCGAACCCTACCCCTTGTCCTTTGTAGTCCAGTTCACTAACCACTGAGCTATCGCGGCTCCAAATATCATTTTGCTTCTTAAAAATACTTCTGTGGTGTCACATTAGCCATTCGTTTATTTATTATTAAATTGGCCTGTATTATTATGTATTTGTTTTCTAAAATTCCATTATCACCATCATCATGTGCCTTCTCCACATCAGTGGTTGATTGCACGGGACACCATTTCACAATGTCTCATACTTAGATGTCTATGTTGTCTGAAGTTTTCCTATTAACTTTTTGATGTTCCACATTTTTAATTTGTCTACCTTCATCTCATACATCTTGCAATTTTCCTTCCAGGATGACTTTCAGTGAAATTATTTCCTCTCTTTCTGTGTTTAAAAAAAATGGTGTCCTTTTTGAGCTGTGTTAAATTGTTCATCTTTTGCGTTGGAGTTTCCTCAGCATTTTCAGCTGTTTCAAAACTTCCTAATTTTCTGACTTCACAGAGTGGAAATAATAATGCTTTTCTAATCATGTTGAGTGTTTCTATTAGCTCTTTACAGATTATGTTCTGTATTCTCATCTCTAGAGTTTTGCTTTAATCTGATGTTGTTATGGATTCAGAGACCTATTGAACTGACATCCTTCAGCCCAATGCCATGTAATGAATTTTTCAAGTACTTCTCTTCCCTTGTAGTTCCATACAAGATACCATTTAGTTCATCTCTCAAAAAGTGGTGTTGCTCTTATGTGAATGAGTTTTGGACAGTCAAACAGGTGACATTCTACTGTATCATTTGGGTATTCACAGTGCGGTTATGTTGGAGTTTGATTTTGTTGTATTATATTGATGTGATTGTTCAATCGTACTTGTCCAGTTCTCGGTCTGAAAATGGTGGTTTGGTCTCTCCTTTTTAGATTGTTAATATTGTCATGGCGGTTTGGTCAAAGTTCTCTCTCTTTTTCCCATGGCCAATACATTCAGTCAGTCATCTCTACTGTTGGAGTTTATGATTTGTTTGTTTGTGTTTAAAGAGATGGTGTGAAATTGTGTCTGTCTGGATCTTAGCTGATATATCTTCATTTCCTGGTGTGTTGGAGTGTCCTGGGATCCATTGCATCACTAGCCTTATGTCATATGTATTAATGAGTTTATCTATGTCTGTTGTGAGCTGTGTAAATTCCGTGTAAGCTGTATTCAGGTGTACAATTGTTTTTTCTATGGATGTTATTTCTGCTTCATAATTATTGCAGACTTTACCACATGGGCCATATAGTTCCTCTGCTAGTCCATCTGGATAATCTATTAAATTTCTATATCCAGCTTTGATAGTTGCCTTTGTAGCTGCACCATTAGTTTATATATGTATCCAGTCATCTGGATAGGTATCATAGGTTTTTATTGCGATGGTTGTTATTGATACAGGGTCCACATTTTTATCTGTTCTGGTGGTATATTTCTGTACAAATTCATGGGTTTAAGTAACTTCAATTTGGTGACAGTTCTTTGATGACTCTTGGTGTTTATTGACATTTTTCCAGATGATTGTATTTCTCTTATATATTCCTGACATACTGCAAAGTCGAGGCATGCTTGATTCTTTGTACTTTAATCAGGTGCCGTCTCCACATCGAAGGTTGGCTACCAAGCAGGGTCATTTTACTCTGTCGCTTGTCTTGATGGTGCACATTGTCATAGAACCTGACCACCTTGTGATGTTATCAGTCCACTTTAGCTTAATCTGCTTCTGCCTCGTCTGCCTTTACCTTCCCTTCCAATATGACTTTTAGAATGGTATATGTCTCTTCATTGTTAAAAAAATTTCAGTCGTCTTTTTTTTAATTGTGTTAAGTTGTTCTTTTTTCATTTTTGGTTTTATTTTTGCCTTGACCTATCTCAGAACGTCCTCAATACTTTTTTTTTTTTTTAGCTGCACATGACATTCTTATCATTCATCTGTAAAACTGCATTTCTGTGTCACTGAGATTTTCTTCTTGTCAGTTGTCCAGGATTCTCATCCATATAATAATATCAGATCTATATAACATGAAGAACTCTTTTTCTTAGTTCCCATAACAAAAATAAGTACACAGTTTTTCTCATTTTGTGAAATGCAGCCTTTGCCTATGCTATTCTGCACCTCACCTCTGCTGTACATCTACCATAATTCCTAGGTTTTTGAATTCATAGAACTATTTGAATCCTCTCTCATTTACTTATTTTAGTATATAAGCACTGGTCTTTTTCTTTGTTA
The DNA here is from genome assembly GCA_032433765.1 of Megaustenia siamemsis. Lineage (NCBI taxonomy): Eukaryota > Metazoa > Mollusca > Gastropoda > Stylommatophora > Ariophantidae > Megaustenia > Megaustenia siamemsis. The sequence continues at coordinate 45,764,369 of JAVIAB010000124.1, read as the reverse complement.
GAATCATGATTTCTGGAATCATGACTTTTGTCTTTTTGCTGTAGGGATAAATGATTTTATTTCCATCACTATAATATTATTCATTTTCTGTAACATTTTATGTTTATGAAATAAATTGTATTTAGTTTTCAGTGAGTTATATATTGATTGTGACATACTAGTGTAATGTGAAGGTTAATATTCAATCTACAATTACAAAGCATGCGTGTTCAGTGTGAATGACAGTTGTGGTTTACTTATTGTCTGCATGATCTATGACTAAAGAGTCAAGATGCTATGAAAGTTTTAAATTAGTTTATAACAGTTTTAGTGACCTGCGGCATTACTAACTATGTTGTTTTTCAACCTATGACAGTATTATAGATACACATATTTGTCATAGCTTTATTAAACCAACTTCAGAAGTAGTAGTAGATGGAGTAGTTTCTGCTCCATTTTTAGCATTTCGGCACAAACTTCGTAGATACTCTTTACTTAGCTAAATCCTCACGTAAAATAGAGAGTGCTGAATTGATACTTATCCCCACCTCGTCCACAAGTTATTGAATGGCAACATGATTGTCTTGTATCATCAAAGTCTTCATTTGCCATATTAGAAACAATTGTACCACTCCCTAATCTGTTTCACTGAATAACCTGTTGAATCTTCCAAATGTTTACCATTTGGGTATCATCCAAATTTTGACATGATTTTGAATGTAATATTGCTGCTGGAGTCACCTTATTTCACAGTGAATTAACAACACTACAAGTGAAAAAAATTAACACATGCAATTGAAAGTCCAATATATCTATATGCTGAAGATCTCCAATGCTTTAATTTGTCCATAAGAAAAATTAAGCTCTGACATGTTTTGAACAGCCCTCATATGAAACATTCAGTTAGTTAATATACCAATGAGAAGTGTGTGGCTGGGTGGATTGGACTCATTATAGGTGGATTCAGGTTAGATTCTTGATGGGTAGAGAAAGTTGGAGTGAAATTTTTAAAATATTTTTTTAAACGTTCACCATATTTCAATTCTGGCAAAATCCCTAGACATTAGGAACTGAAATTTGTGTGTTAATCCATTTTTTTTCTGACAGCTGTCTTCGGAGGTACTCATATTTTTTCTGTCGATGAGTAATTGATGTTTCAAGCCAGCATCGCTGATAATACTGGTGGTCAATGTCGCAGAGAGAAATTACAAATAAAAATCTCAACGGTTGCAGCTGAGATTTGAACTCACGACCTCTTTATCTCGAGACTGGCATTTTTCTTGCCTCAATACCAAAACCAAATCCCCCTGGAGTGAAATAAAAATTGACTTTTATACCCTGTGGCAAATGCACTGGGAGCATACAATCTTTGTTCTTCAGTACTCAAAGAGCACACATGCAGCAGTGTGGAAAATTATAAAAATAAATTGTTTGGATCACATTTGTGTTAATTAGGTTAGATATGTTTTGCTAAACATTTTACTATAATTATTTTTGTGTGATCCAGTTATTCATGTGAAATAAGTTCAATATATAATATAATGCTTGTGAACATGTAATAGTGTGAGAGTCAACTAAAACATTATTATCTACTTCATTTACAAACACATACACACACCCAATTATTTAATTAAATATTGTTAACAAGAATTTAACCACATTTAAAAAATGTTTCCTTTTTTTTTTTAAATACGTTGAATGTTTTCATTAATGAATTTTGTATAAAAGTGAATAGATATTAAATTTACTGGTTGAATTAATAACCATAAAAATATTGCCACCTTTTTCATCATAGTAATGAGTATAGACTCCCACAATTTATATTCTCAGAGTGTATTAATGTTTAACAGCATTACATACATATATAAAAATATATAAATACAATATTTTATATCTTGAGGCAAATCTAAGAGCACTGTTAAGACCACTAAAATTTTCCCTTTATGTTTTAAAGTTAATGAGAATAGAAAGAAGAACAAAGAACAGTATTGACTGTAAATGTTATAATTTTGCTTCAAGTCAATCCTTCATTGTTAAAAAAGAAATATATATATATATATATATATATATATATATATATATATATATATATATAAAACATTTACATTTTCTTGCATTCTTCCTTCACAGGACAGTGTTGAAACTGCTGGAGACTGGAGGCAATCTGTAACATCAAATGCTAGCAGCAGTACCACATCACCACCCAGCTCCAACAGGCAGAGTCTTTTAATTGATGAACCTATTTCCCCATCTCAGACCACAGACGTTTTTGATTACAACACACAGCTTTGATAGCATGCTTGACTTTTATGTGTTTACTGTGTTAATTTTATTATTGCTTGCTTTTAATGAACATTGTTTTTGTAGTACAAGATTGTTTCATATGTTGCCTGCTGATATTTTTATTTGCAGATATAAACCCTAGATTTTATGGAATTTTTTTCAGAAAGAATCTCATTGGTTTTGAGTCATTGACTCTGAATAGTTGCGAAAGGAAATACAATTTGGATGCACTTAAATGAGCATTGTTTTAAACAAGGTTGCAAAGGTAAAAACAAAATGATAGACAATTTGATAATTGTACATGGAAGATGACAAATGGAATCAATAATGACAGATTAACTCTCAACCCCAAATACATAATACTTTTAACTGTTTCCTGTTATAACCAAATGTTAAACAGTTTATATTTTATCACTATTTCTATTGTTATTTTAATTGTAATGGGTGGTGCAAATATTTGTAAAGGTTCCTTCGCCAGCTTGCTAAGGTGTATGGGGAATACGGTGTTAGTGTCCATATTTTTCCATGACCAATGGCACATTGTTGGGTGATGTGGTTTGTATCATGACAGTCAAACATTATTTCCCAGAAGAATCTCTGGTGCCCATTTTTAGAGGCTGGGTGAATCCCGGGGCCTTGCTGGTCTGAAATAAGAATCAAACCTGGGTTTATCTGATCAGGAAGTGAGCACACTAACAACTCAAGTCACCGGGCCTTGAAAACAAAATACGGAAACTATTATACTGTTAATATATTTGATCCAGAACAAGACATTCTAATAATGCTAGCTTATTATATTGGTCGAGCTATATATTTCTTTAGAGGAAGTGTCAAGTTAGCTATATAACACATTAGCTTCATAAAAAAAATAAAGTTAATTTATCAAATTTACATCTTAAAATATATTTTGTATAGTAACATTACATATTAAAGGAAGTATATTAATAATATAATAAATATATATATATATTAATGTAACAATAATATAATAAATATATATATTTATATATTGCTTGGCCATTATCATAAACATATTAATGTTGTGTATTTAAACTTTGAATTATATGGCCATACATTGTACTCCTGTTCATTTTTTTAAAAGTAAACTATAAGAAATGCCACCCTATAACTGGTGTCGCAACATTGCTGAATCAGTCATTTTGTTTCTATGGATAGTGTTAGTTACACGCTCAACCTCTAAGGCTTCAAAGAATATAAATTCTTGTAATATGAAGGGAAAAGTAGATTGCTGATCTCCTCTCACAAGTAGTTGTATTTGCAGCTGTAATTAATGGTTGACTCAAAAAGCTAATATATTAACTGATCCTGAAATGGAGGCCAATATCTGCCAACGATGGATGTGATGGGCCAAAAAGTGGAGATATTGCAGCTTGCAGCAAATAGCATCTCATCCCACTTGTCATGTGAATGCTGAAAAAGCATAAGGAAACAGGAATGGAGAAGACATGGAAGATCAAGAAAACCAAATTATAATTAAGAGAAGAGGAGAAATGGTCAAGTAGGAAAACAAAATGGGAGTGAGTGATTGGGTTACCTCACAACAGTAAGAAATATGACAGATTTTAACCAGGATGGACTTTTCTGTCACTATGAATCTAAAATATTTAGAATGAATGCATTTTGATAAATGTGTATGTGAAAGTTGGTGTATCTTCTTAAAATGCTGTTTATGATTAGAAGTTCTATAAACATGGTAAATATTATGAAATGTATTTAAATTGGTTATGAACAAGATGACCTGGCCAGTTTTTAAAATAATAAAAAACTTTAAATCAGCATTTTTAGAAGTTTAGAAACATAAACATATTTTTATACTCTTCAGCTGTTCCATGATTTGATGCTGATGCATCAAATAAAGTTTCAGATTTTGGGGACATATTTCAGCTTTCACGAACATCATTTAAAATTGTAATTGTAAACTTTATTCTTCATCTTCATTCCAGTGCTGTAAAACATGACATGTCTTTTGGTGTATCTTGCTAAAATAAACCTGTTCAGTGTGAGTTGGAATTATCGCTGTCCTTTACCTGCCTTAACTTAATTACCCATGATATTTTTAATCATTGGTTATATACATTGTACTAAGACCACATTTTTCCTGTAGTAGGGTGCCCTGACATCAACAGTTTTCTGCCCTTGCATTTTAGCATTTCGGGTGAAAGGGGAAAACTGCAATATTATTTGTTATTAATCTTTTGCTGCATACAGGGCAAAGTGTTGGAGTATTTATACATACATACAGTTCAAAAGGTTTCTAAGAAGTTCATATTATTACTTTAAAGTCTTAATATTACTATATAAATACATGTCTCTTTTCCCGTAATAAACTATAATATGAATCTATTTCTGCAGACTTGGCTTTCCATAACAGTTGGGGGTTGGAAAATAGGTAAACTTTATCTCTGAAAAATGTTAGAGGTTAGAAATGTTAATTCCCAGTTGAAGCTGCATTATTTAAATTGCCAGTCTTTGATTATTGTTTTTGTTTTTTTTTGTTTACACATAAATCTGTTGTATTCTTTTTTTTAAATTCCTCAGCTATTTATTCTTTCTCCACATGTTTTGTTGGCACTCCCACAAAGGACATAAAATTCTGCAAAATCAAGATCTTCCATTTATTTACTATGTACATTGTAATCCATTTTGTCGACATCAAACTTTGAGAAAGGCTGATTGGAGTGGTTGACATTTCTGATTGACTCTACTTTGAATTATAAAGTAGGTTCTGACGGTTCCTCTTTTGAGTTACCTTTATCTTACAATACCTGCAAACTTTTTTCAAACAGAATAATAATAATGGATTTCAATATTAACCCTTTTACTTCTAGTGACGTGTTATACCCTTGATACTATGGATATCTATAGTCGTTTGTACCACGAGTGCTGCCCGTGTGTTAAGTCATTTCATTTTAATTTCTGTTCAGTCGTCCAATATGGTGGGAAAGATGTAGCTATTTTTAGATATGTTGACCTCTGGTCACATATTTAATGTTTCGCTAAGCCCTTTGAAGATCTTGTTAAAACTTTTCATTGAAGATATAACACAATTTGCATAGTGTATTTGCTAAGGCCATGGCAGTGGGCACATAGCACAGACAAATTTGTACAACTGTTGCTTGTTTAATATTCGATATTGTGTAAAGAAAATTGTTTTTCTACTGTGGCCAAGAAGCAAATTTGTATTGATGAAGAAATATAGTTCATTTCAAAGAGTGATAGTGAAGACAATCTTTAAATTTATAGTTCTGTGGGTGAACAAGGTGATTTTAGGGTGTCTACCCAGACACCAACATCGACTGGAAAGACAGTTGTAGGTAGGAAAATGTTTGAGTGTCTGTCATCATCTTCATCAACATCAGAGTTGAACAGTGATGATGAATCACAACGAACACAGCAGAAATTTGAACCAATTTCATGGTCTTCTTCTAATGATTTGAGACCAGTTGTTTATTCTTTTGACAACTCCAGTTCAGGCTGTCGTGCTGATGTGAATGAAAACAGCTCAGAACTTGATTTTTTATCTGCTGTTTTTTTTTCCCTTATTTTTTTCTTAACAGAATTGTTTATGATATTTATATCAAATGAATGCAACAGATTTTACAAGGATATTGTTCAGAGTGCTCCTGACAACATAAGTGCTCTTTTCTCTCATAGGACAGATGCTAATCTTGACAAATTATTTTGCTTCCTAACTGTGTGTCTGTGGACTGTGTTCACAAGGAGTAAAAAAAAAACAAGATAAATAAACACTGGTCAAAAGACACTTTGCTGAGGACAGCAGTATTTGCTATTATAATGTTGCTAGAAAACAAATTTCTATGGTTATATTTCCACTTGACGTATAAGAAATTCTGGAAGAATGTTGCAAAGAAACAAGAAAAGTATTTATCACTCTTTAAGTGTCTGAGCGAAGATGCTTAGTACTGTGGGGTCAAGATTTTCAGGGAGGTCTTAGCAGTGAAGGGAGCCGCGATAGCTCAGTGGTTAGTGCACTGGACTACAAAGGACAAGGGGTAGGGTTCGACCCCAACCGACGGCTTCTGGGTTCACCCAGCCTTAAATGGGTACAGGATTTTTTTCTGGGAAAGTAAAGCAGCACGAGTGTAATACTGACCACATTACCCCAAAAATCATGTGCTGAAGGTTTGTAAAATATAGGGTCACTAACACCATATTTCCCTATACGCCACTTGGCATGACGGAGGTACTTTCCTTTTTTTTTTGTACTCTTAGCAGTGAAAGGGTTAACACATAGTCGATAGTGTCAGTCAAGTGTGATTTATTCTGAGATATTGCTATAATACTTTTGAACCTGTTTTACTGAAACATGATATGGCAGACATACTCACTTTTACACTAAGGTTTCAGAACTTTAATTCTAGAAATTATTATTTTTTTTTTTAATCGAGTGTGAGGGTTTGAAACTTTTGTGATACTAATTTTTATTGTTCTCAGGATGGGAAGATAAATCTCATATTATGAGAATGTATCAGATTTATCTTTTTTAAGTTTTAACAAAAAAGTCTTCTTGTGTTCTGTTCTTCATTAATGTATTGCACACTCTCCAGTATTATGTTTAAATTCATGCCTGAGTGACTGTTATGCTGCATTTATTTTTGTATCCAATTTATGTAAAATGCAGGTCAAGTAGTAGCCTGCAAATATGTTGAAAGTGACATGTGTTATTGTGATACCTGAGTGTTTGCTGTAGAGTACATAAAATGTTTCCAAGAACCACTAGCTTATTAAGGAAGTAATCATTTCTGAACATGACATGTTGTTGCAGGTTTATTTCTTGAGAGTTGATGTCCTTGAAATGCACTCCAACAACTCACTGTGAGCTGCTGACAATGCAGCATCTCTTTAAAAGACATATTATTATGTGTGGTGGGAGAATCTCCAGAAAAGTCTTTCATGAAAATCACCAGCCACATCGAACAGTTTACATTGGCTGTTGTAATGTGTTGAACACTGACACTCCTGGACTTTTCTCTCACAAGTCTGTACAGAGTATGTGCCATTTTCCCTGGAGATCTAAATTACATTATCTTCTTTAAAATTTAAACCCTTACTTTAGTCCTGTTTGTAATAAATGCTAAAGTAAGGGTACTTAGACAAGAGTGATAGCAAATGTCCTGCTATTTCACCGCAATAACATAATCTATTTTGCACTGACTGTCAATAATAATAAAATATGATTCCCTTTTTTTAGCTTAAGTGTCCTGTACAGAAACATTTTGAAATGTATTTTTAAAGAAGTCATTTTATGAAGAAACAAAAATCAAGTTTAAACAGCATTTTTTGTACACCAATAATAAGCATGTTCTTGTGTTATTTTTTTTTCTTTAAATTATGCATTTTAATGTTTTTGCTTAAATAAGTTGCATTATATTTATGTGATACAATTTTTTTTTTTACAATAAATGTTGATGCAATTATGTTTTTTTTCCATAACTGCTGCAGTAAATTCTGAGATTTGTGGTGCTCATTTTTTTTAGGTCTCTCCATATGAATATACTTTTTTCTTTTACTTCAAGCAAATCATATTCCTCTTATTTTTATTATATCTTCTAATTCGTTCAAATAAGTGATAGACTGCAGTAAGGCTATACAAAACAGTAAACCATCTATATGAATGAAATTTGTAAATAAATTAGTTGATTTGTGATCGTAAGGCATGTCACAAAATAAAATAAAATGTGTAAGACCAAAGTAGACAGTACTGTAAGAAGTAGAACACAGGCTGTAACTCAGTGATGTTAGGGTTTTATCTGCTAACCATCAACCTTTCAACTCATCTCACAGCACAGGTCTTTAAAAGATATAAAGCCTTACCAATTCTATGTCTACCTTCTATATATATTATATCCATTCTCAATGTCCCATGTGTTTACTCAGTATTCTTCTACTCTCCTTTCCTGTACATTGTAGAATTGTATATTGTTTAATATTGGCAGATTCAGCCACGAGAGAAGCTGTTCAGCAAAAACAACATCCAGTATAAGATACTACTATTTTATCAAACTAGTTACTTATCATGATAGCTTGCTACTAATCATCTGTCAAGATGTCAAAGGCCATATGTAGAACAAACCTTAATTTGTAATGTTTTGAGCTAGCTATCTTGTGCCATATCTAGTGTTAGTATCATTCAGTCTTTCACTAATGGTAGGTTTATATATATATATATATATATATATATATATATATATATATATCGCTCTGGGGAGGGAGACAGCGTTCTGTGGATATGGAGATATATATATATATATATAATCACCATTGAATGCCGTCTCCACATCGAAGGTTGACTACATTGGAGCGCCATCCCACCCTGTCTCTTGCTTTGTTTGTGCAGATTGTCATAGGTTGACTTGTCCATCTTTTGATGTTACTCGTCCATGTTAGTCTTGGTCTGCCTCTGCCTCTTTTACCTTGTATTGTATTTTCCCTTCCAATATTACTTTTATTAGGCTGTTGTGTCTATATACATACACACACTCCTCATCTTTCTGTCTCTCTTTCTCTTCTCTCCCCCTCCCAAAGGATTACACTATTAACGATATTTGATTTTTTTTTTCTCTTATAGAATAATCTTATAATGTCTTTTTTGTCCATTAATCTGTTTATTATATGACTAATCTCTACGTTTTCTGGCACATACGTAAGTCCATAATTAATTTTTAATTCATAAAAAAAAATGTTACAGTTTACATTAAATGGAGGATTAATAAATGTGTAAGCTTTATAAAATACTGCATTAAAACATTACCCTCATCTGGTTTATATATGAATAAATGCAGAATTTTATAGCACATATTGGTGATAGTTCATTCAAATTTGATAGCAGTGTGGACATGAACATATTCCAGTACTAGTGTAGCATTTTGTTAACATTTGCTAGATTTCTGTGTTCTGGTTACACAATGTAACAAGACATGTTTAAAGAATATTCTATCTATTCCCCTTTTGAACCAAACATTTCACATAAGCCAGTTACTCTAGACTCCATGTCTGACGATCTTTTCTTTTAAGCCAGAAACAGGACTCACATTGTATCTCGTCACACCCACACTTCCCTCTCCTGGGTGAGCCTCTCAACATTGGCAAAGGAGCTGATACCTGCTGTTCTTCTCTCTTGCCTGCTGTTGTCTCTTGCCTTGGTGTTCTGTTTAGCGTTTCTCTAGTTCTCCCCTTTTTTTAACCCCTCAGGCTTCCATTTGAGGGAAACTCTATGAGATTCTTTACTATGAGATTCTTTTGTTGTCTCTTCTCACCAAATCGCAAATTTATGTACATCTTCTTTTCTTGGTTATAGATGATAGTTGTGGATGCTTTATCATTTCTCATATTTTTCCTGGTCTTGAATTGATTCTATGGTTTATGAAATATTTTTTAAAGAATATTGGTTTTCATTTAATTAAATCTGCGTAATTTTGTTAAAAATAAATGAAATTGTTGAAATCAGTAATTTGTAAAACAAGACATTATACTTAGAATAATTATAGAAACACACAAAAAGAAGCTTTAATTAATTCATTATTTATTACCTTCATAACAAAATGTTTAACATACTGTGGCCATCCATAAAAAATTTTTTTAAATTTTGAAATAACAGCGAGAAAATGAAAGAAAATTGATCTAAAACACACATGCGTTTATTGGGACAATTTCTTCAGAAAGTCAGAAAAGCTGTTAAATAAAAGAATTACAAGGTTTTAGCGGAAAACATCAATTAAAAGCCACAAATTGCATCAGCTACTAGATCTGCATTATGTAGCTCATGGTACAGAATGTATTGATAGAGAGCTTTCAAAAATTGTATTCTTCCATTTAGGGGATAAATAGGAAATGTTTCTATTGCTTGCTGAATTTGTAAATGTAGCTTTTTTCTAATCTTTTGAGTGTCAATCCTGTGATACTACTAATAATGCCTTTTTTTTAAAATTTAATTATTTGCTTAATGTAAACTTTTTCATAAATTAGTATTGGAGTACTGCATTGTGAAACATTGAAACAGAATATGTAATTGATATTTAACAAATTGCATTTATAGTGTTTGACGCAGACTACCTTTTCATTTGCAGAACTTTAGCACTAGCCTTAGCTTCCAGTATTTATAATGCTTTCAATATTGTATGCCTATTAAGGCTTATTGTGTATTTAAACAAAAATATTTTAAAAATAAATGTGTGTTAATTTTAAAGTATTCCACATTAAACTATTTGGTATGTGTGAATGGTCAGATGGGGGAAAATTTGAATTATTTTACACCTAGATATGTGAAATGAGAGAGAAAGACTATGTTCACATACAATATGTCTGCTTGCTTAATCATTATTAAAATACTGGCATATTTAATCGTGCCTACAGTTATAAAGATATTTCTCTCTATGTCACATATAAATTAACATCAAAATAAAAGTAACATGTATTTAGGTTTAATGTACTACATCCTGAACATATGAGCTGTATTAATGATTTTAAATGTGTAGAAATTTAAACCTATTGTAATCTATATTATTGTTTATAACATAAATAGACATGTAGTTTGCTGAGACATCTGTTTGATGGTTCCATAAAATGAAACCGGTCTATACAAGTGACAGAATGTGTTGCATATTTAATGTAGTCAGGCTTTGTCAGCACATGGCTTGTTTTGGTTGTATATTAGATGTTTGGCTATAGTCAGTAGCTGCAGCACTTTTTTTTCAGTCGTTAGAAAAGTGGTTTGTCTTTATTTAGTTTTAGTTTTTTTATAAGTAACTTTCTTTTGCTCTTATAATTTAGGAAGTGCCTCGAAGACCACCATATGAAAGATAGCCATTAATCAACCAAGATGGAAATTTTATTGTTTTCTTAAAGTGAAGAGATTAGCCAACTAAGCCAAACATGTAGCAGGATGAGAGAACTGATGTGCAATTGTGCAGACATTTAAAGAAACACAGGTGAATGATAAGTTTAGGGAAATGTTCTACACTAACCAACTTTGTTTTTTCTATTAATAGTTTCCTGGAGATTGTCTTAGTAGACCATTTATTAATTATTGTATTTAGTCACAGTCAGGATTTATGCAAATGGATAATTTGGGGGTCATCACCATACCTGCTGGAGTATGTGATCATGTCTCTCCACAACCTTTGATCTCGATAGTTATTTATCATTTCCGTTGTTGACCTTCTGCCAAGCCATTCTCTTAAGCTGTCTCTTTTCTCTTTGTTTTCTCAAATTTGGAAGTAAGGGTGTAAAATCATTATATATGAGATAAATTGAAGTGAATACATTTAGAAAATTGTCAAGAAGATCATAAAACTGAAATGCATGACATTGAAAAGTGAGGAAAAATGTGAGCATTTGTGGTACTGTTCATAAGGCCACCAATAATTTAAGACAAGATAAACTTTGTCTTTTCATTTTTTTTCTTTAAGTAATAGCATTTTGGGTATTTATCAGATGTAGTGAAAATGAAAATGGTTCATGTGTCAAGTTAGGTATATGTGTAATAAATGTGTGTGGCTCTGTATAGGTATCTTGATGTGCAATGATAAAACTCAACATGTCATTAATTCATCTTAAAATAAATTTGCAGTGTACATACAAACACATCGTCTCATGTTTTAGTCTTTTTGTTAATAGTTATATTTTGCCAGGTTACAGCATAAGACAAAATGTCTTTTGGAAGGTTATGTGTTTTTAAAAAAAAATGTACACCTCTTTGAAATGTTTCTTCTAATTATTTGTATTATTTATTTTTTTGTTCAGAATATTTAAGTTTAATAAAGTAAATGAAGCTTAACATCTTTAATAGCTGTCAGTAACATTTAAATTAAGCAATGTAGATCTTTACACTGTCTGATAAGAATATGTGAGGTAGATTTCGTTCATCAAAATTCATAAATTTGTAATAATGAAATTAAAGGAGAAGTATTGCACTACATGGAGAAATATTTGTATGATATAATAATACTGATCTGAAAGTGTTTAAAGTAAAGTATCAATTTTAACCAAAATGACATTTTCAGATCAAGTTATAACAAACTTTACAGCAAACATAATGCCAAATGTGATTTTTTTTTTTTTAAACATCCGTTTTCTTGTCTTTAGTATTTGAATATCTCATACAAATTTTTTTATTTAATAGTGGAATTCACATTTGTTGTATGCATACAACTCAACTCTGCAGTAAAACAATGTAGAGAATTTCACATACTATCTGCTTATTTGAAAGATTGGAGACTGCACGCTCCACTCACAGTGAATAACATTTACTCAAACTTTACTGTTATAAAAATTATGTTTTAATATGTATGTTATCTCACTTCAATTAAATTTTTTTGTTAAACAGGGTTGTTTCTTGGTAAATATCTTCTTACTACTCAAGTCATGAGATGTGCCATGTCCAGAATACAATTTAAAAAAAAAGAAATATCACAAAAGGGATTTTCTTCCACTTTTCATATCAAATGTGTGCTCTAACCATGATGCTCCTTGTAAAATAGAACCAGAAATTAAGAAAGGAAAATCACCAAACATTTTGGAGCTATTGTAAATATTTAAAATCATAAAAAAAACAACTTGTAGCTGTTCTCCATTTAATCAATGAGAGCTTCTGTGTGTCATTTTGAATTCAAAATGGTCACATCATTGATCTGGATTTAATCAGTTAACCTGATAGACTTACAACACATATTTTAACAGAAAATAAACTTTGCCATAGTGCAAGCTTTTAATTCTGCATTGATTTGTGGACATGACAAAGCCACTGAAACCTTTTTTAAAGTGACCAGTATAATGTTCCAGTAATCTAATATTTTTTTTTATATGTGTTAATCCTATGCTTATAAGTTGTAACTGAGGTATATTTTGAAAGGGTGCTATTTTATTGAATTGAATGTTTTAATAACTGGAATTTGTAATACAGTTAGATAAACCATTACTGGCTAATAAAGTGATCACAATAGAAGCCAACAAAACTGCTGTTCAATACAATCTTTATCTCAGTGTTGTTCTGTCAATGTCACACTTAATACATTCGCTACCAAGGCTACTAAAGGGTTTAACCCTAGATTATGATAAGGTAGTAAAAATTACTACATTAAAATACAAATTCTTCAAAATTTGACATTTTGCTGTGTTAAAACATAAACACACACAAATACAACCCCTTCCCCCCCTCCCAAATACCTTTCTAATTACCATTTCTGGTGACCCCTGAGTGTTTGATTTGTTTCCATTGTGGATTTTTTGTTGTTGGTGAGATGCGATCTCATATAATACAAAAAAAAAATTGGTAGATTCTCCTTTTATTTTTTTTGGTTCTGGTTGTGACCAGAAACATTTCTACTGACATCAAACAACCCTTTTAAACTTGGGGAAAGGCAGTAAATAACACTATGAGGTAGCCAAACGTACTGATGGACTTAGGCATCAGTACCAATAGACATTTTAACATGTCTGACCCCTGAGGTCAAATTCAGGTCATAAATCAACCGGAGACAGGAAATCTGAGTTTCCTGTGTCTGTCCTAAAGCATAAACACACAGCTGTGTGTCAATAAGTTCAAAGAAAACACTGTTTTTAGAGCTTCTAATGTAACAATTAAGTTGTAGTAATTTGTATTATGGTATTGTAAACACATAAGTCACAGGATGACACCGTAATCTAGGGTTAAAAAAACTGTGGTTTTACAGAAGAATGTTGAGAGTACCATGGACAGCTAAGAAGAGTAATGAAAATGTTATGAGAGAGGTCAAAGCAAAAAGAGAGCTAATTTCCAATATTAGGAAGAGAAAATCATAATTTTTTGGCCATGTAATGAGAAGAGAACAACTGGAATATATTGTAACAACTGGAAAAATTGAGGGACGAAGAGATAGAGGGAAGCAGAGAGAAAAAAATAACAAACAGCTTAAGAGAATGGCTTGGCAGAAGGTCAACAACAGAAATGATAAATAGCTGCCGAGATCGAAAATTGTGGAGAGACATGATCACCTACCCAGTAGGCCCGGTACTTGATGCTGATATAATATCGTATATATAAATATAATAAATAAGTATATATATTTCTAATAAAGAAAAGACGATGGTCATATGTTGGACATGTGATGAGAAGTGATAATAACCGAATAGCAAAGCAAGCACTCATGTGGGAAACAACAGGTAAAAGAAAAAGAGGAAGACCCAGAGAGACACTGAGAACATTGCTGAGAGAGGCAAAAGCAGCAGGAATTGGCTTCCTCAATGAGATAGAGCTGCTTGCACAGAACAGAGACAAATGGCGAGATTTGATAAAATATCTTTAAAAGAATTGAAAACTGCTAGAACAAAAATTCAGATAGGAGGCTTATCTTGGTCTACGCCCTGTGGACCGGCTACGGCTCGAAAGGTCAATAGATAGATAGATATAATATTGTAACGAACTTTGTTCAAACATGAAATACATTGCACATAATTTTCCTCATTTGTGTTTCTAAAACTTCAAAAGCGAAAAGAATAATGAAAAAGAAAGAAAGCTTCCCTTAATTTGAACTTTGGTTGTCCTAACGAGATTCTCCATCAGTGACACAAAGAATAATCTAGATAAGCATCTGTTATGTATAATGTTGGCATTTCTTTGAGTTAACGTAATATCTCGGAGCTAATGTTTAAATAAGGGTTTATACAGCAATTTTAGTGATTGTTAGCTGCATAGATTACAGTCTACAAACATTGACAAAGCTCTGCTTTCTGTTGCATGTCGACATATCAGATCTCATTTATTAAGTTTTTTTTTGTTGTCTTGTTAAGTTTGTTGTTGTATTTTAATTTTTTATTTTTTTTTTAACTGTAGGGCCTACTTTTTTTCTATTTAGTTCTACCTATGGATTAAACATTCGACTCATAGAACCCTTCAAATCTTTAAAAAGGTTATCGAATTCGAGTCTGCGCGTTTTTTAGTCATTCTAATGTAATGAGAAGAGAACAGTTGGAATATATTGTAACAACTGGGAAAATTGAGGGACGAAGAGATAGAGGGAAGCAAAGAGAAAAGGTACCATACAGCTTAAGAGAATGGCCTGGCAGAAAGTCAACAACAGAAACGATAAATAACCTCAGTGTTAACATCAGGTGGTAGAGATGGTAACGGAGGTGAGATACAGAATAGTTCAGGCAAAAGCAGCTTTCCAAAAAATGAGGAAGTTACTATGCAATCCATTTTTGACAATAGAAACAAGAAAAAGAGTTCTTAAATGTTATGTAGAGCCAGTCTTGACATATGGATGCGAATCATGGACAATAGGACAACAGACAAGAAAATCACTGGAGTCTGCAGAAATGTGGTTTTACAGAAGAATATTGAGAGTACCATGGGCAGCTAAGAAGAGTAATGAAAATATTATGAGAGAGGTCAAAGCAAAAAGAGAGGAGAGAGGTCAAAGCAAAAAGAGAGCTAATTTTCAATATTAGGAAGACACAATCATCATTTTTTGGCCATGTAATGAGAAGAGAACAACTGGAATATATTGTAACAACTGGAAAAATTGAGGGACGAAGAGATAGAGGGAAGCAAAGAGAAAAAATAACAAACAGCTTAAGAGAATGGCTTGGCAGAAGGTCAACAACAGAAATGATAAATAGCTGCCGAGATCGAAAATTGTGGAGAGACATGATCACCTACGCCAGTAGGCACGGTACTTGATGATGACGATGAAATGTCTCATGTGGCTGTCTTGAAATAAGCTGTCCCAGTTTATTTTTATAACTTTATAATCCATAATTAAACGCTTATTCGTCTGATGTTTAATTGTTAACAAACGCCAGCTTTATATCTCTGGTGTGGCAACGATGGACTAGATTTTGCGTAATATCGCACGCCCCACACCTACAGTCAAGTGATCAGGTGGCCTACAACATACAGGCAGATATTCTCCTTATTCTTAATCGTCGAGAGTTTTTACATTTTTGGGCTGGTTCTCTTCCTATCAAATTTTGCCAAAGCCATGGCCACTTGTTTGCCTACTCATTTCGATTTTCAACTGACAATGGTTCTTTAATTTGCGCAGAATGCACACAGGACCTCCTCTATTGTACTGTTATTCGAGAGTGGTAGACTTCGGATCTCACTACCCAAAGACCGGCGGAGGGTAAAGCCACAAAGAAACTACGGTAATGATAAAAGGTAAAGCACGACACTTGAATCGGTGCCTTAGAACACGAGTTTTCACCCATATGTGCTGGGCCACCTATCCAGAAGTGTTCGGAGACTTCTGGTTAGTGTCGCTTCAAGCATCGAAACTCACGATGCGAGGAGGCATTTATTCACCTTCCCAAAGTAATACCCTAGTACCAATTTCTGTCAGCGACTGGGTCGACCGCGGGGGTATTTTTTCTTTTCAACCACAATACAATTCACGGGAGCCGCGATAGCTCAGTGGTTAGTGAACTGGACTACAAAGGACAAGGGGTAGGGTTCGATCCCAACCGACGGCTTCCGGGTTCACCCAGCCTTAAATGGGTACCGGATTTTTTTCTGGGAAAGTAAAGCAGCACGGGCGTAATACCGACCACATTACCCAAAAAATCATGCTCTGAAGGTCTGTAAAATATAGGGTCACTAACACCATATTTCCCTATACGCCACTTGGCGTGACGGGGTACTTTACTTACAATACAATTCACACTGCTTCCCGCGGGAATCGAACACGGGTTGTCCGAATCGGTAGCCCATTCGGGTGGTCTTCCCAACTAGGCTCCCGAAGCCCGGTATCGAAGTGAACAATTTCCACTGCATGTGGTGGGATTCAAACCCGGGACCTTCTTGCCCAGGGGTTGACGCGTCTTGCCTCTAAACTTTCATTGTTCCTTTTATATCCGATAATTCTGACGTGTCGTTTGTTATTCCTTACTTGTCATTAGGTATTATATACAAGCAGATGACGAACATTATCGTCAGCCCCACATTATCAGCTTTGTTTTGTTTTCTTCTAAAAATCTATGCACTTGACGTCATAGCTCTTAGTTTGGTCTTTTCATAAAGATCCGTGCCATCGTACCGAGTCTAGCATTTCAGATATCTGCCAATAGTTTAAAATTTCTTGCTAATTTTGATGGATAGGAATATTCTATAAGTGAGATTAACCGAATACCAATATTCCGGTGATTAATTGGCCGTATTCTGACCCAGAGCGAACTAGGGAGTTGGTGCGTCAAGCTGTTCGTCTCGGACAACAAAAGCTTAACCTGCTTAACTAACTCTTTCATCAATTATGTCTTTCATATCACTCATTACAAAAAAGGGGGAATGATTTAATTTTTCTTTTTAAATGGTTCAAAATCGGAGGCGGTATATTTTTTTTTTACTGATTCCCCCATAATTGTTTCCGATTCGGGCTCCCAGCGTTGAATTGACCACCAATTAATGACATGAAGTTCAAGGCTCGGCCTTCCATGCTGGAGTTTGCCACATCTATTTTTAGAGTTGAATAATTATGAGTTAGACTAGTCGACGTGGGTAGATAGTGCAAGTTGGCGTGGAATGTTATGTCAGTATTGTTATCTCTACTGATTCGTTATACATTCAGTTATTGCCTAATATATATGTTAGTATGTATGTGACAGAATGCATTAAAACACCCAGCTAAGAGCGAAGTAATTGGCATTTTTGTCTTATTCTTTTCCATGGAATGGACGGTGCCCCATGGTAGGGTTTGGCAGGTCTTCTACAGTATACAGAAGAAACGGTGGTAATATTAATGATGCCCATACTAATTATTTCCTTTTATATATACTTTAATAGTCACTATAGTAAAAGCAAGTAAAGATGTTTAAGCGGTGAACACATTTTTCTGTGGCTGTTCCATGTTTGATATAGTAGGATCCTATCAGTCTCTAGTTAAAATGAACTTATTGCTCTTGATAAATTTTGTTTGCTAGTGTTTTTCGTCGACAGCTTTTCTCAAATTAAGTTTGTCCGCACTCAGCCCAGTGACTATTGTTTACCTGTATCTGGATATGTCATTAAGAAGCTCCTCCAAGTCAGTTTTATTAACATCAAGCGCCCCCATGCCGCAATTGCAGAGGTCTTTGTAGTGTAGACGTGGTCTTACTTTGTGTCTTTTACAGCTGTATCTTCATGTAACCAGTCTTAACATATGGATGTGAATCATGAACAATAGGACAACAGACAAGAAAATCACTGGAGTCTGTAGAAATGTTGTTTTACAGAAGAATGTTGAGAATACCATGGACAGCTAAGAAGAGTAATGCAAATGTTCTGAAAGAAGTCAACGCAAAAAGAGAGCTAATTTCCGATATTAGGAAGAAACAGTCATGTTATTTTAGCCATGTAACGAGAAGAGAACTGGAATATATTGTAACAACTGGAAAAATTGAGGGACGAAGAGATAGAGGGAAGCAAAGAGAGAAAATACCAGACAGCTTAAGAGAATGGCTTGGCAGAAGGTCAACAACAGAAATGATAAAGAACTGTCGAGATCGAAAGTTGTGGAGAGACATGATCACCTACGCCAGTAAGCCCGGTACTTGATGATGATGATGACGATCTTCGTGTAGAACATCTTTAGAAATCTGACCATCCTGCATTCAACACACGTGACCTAGCCATCTTAGAAGTCGTTATTGAAAATAACGAACCTGACATTTTTCTTGCACTAAACAAGTGCAATGACCACTGTTCTACAATATGAGGTGCACCTTAGACAGCATATTAGCACATGTGTTGTAAAGTCCACTTGAATGTTAGATAAGTTAGGTGTAGTAAAAGATAAAACAAATACCATGTACACAAATTCAGAAGGCAATTCCTCCCATTTCTGAATATAGGCATTTGGACGTGTAGCTATATCGAGATCCAGAGGAACTGTTATGCCCGAAAGTAAAACCAAAGAGAGGTGGACCAAGAACAACATAGAAGGTGGTAGTAGAAACAGAGATGGATAGTATGGGCCAGACACATACTCTGCTAAGGATGATCAAGGACCGCACAAAGTGGGAGAACATTGTTGTTGGCTGTCAAGACGCTACGAGAAGTACCTGCCACTATCAGCTTTTGTTTGTCTGTGACCAAGGAAACATTATTATTATTTACACTACTGTCAGTTTAGATGGATCTTTTACAGAGGAATGTAATTAATTATTAGTACTGGCACATAACAAATAATGCATTCTCGGCCGCTTTAAATAATTTCTAGGATTGACCGATTATAATGGTTTCATCATAATTAGTGTTTCAAAATAATAAAATTTATGTGTCACACGAGAATGAAAGTGGAATTCTTTTAAATAAAATAATTCAATAATTTGATGGTTTCTTTTTGTACGATCGATCCATCAGTCATTTAAAACGAAATTTTGCATTCTCTTATAAACTTGTTGTCTGTTTCGACATGCAAGTTATCTTCAAAGACGTTCGGTACGATGCTACTTTCTTCTCCTTAAGTATGTTTTTAGAAAACAGTGTTGTAGAACACGTTCTGAGCTCTGAAGAAGTAGTTCGCATCACATGTAACAGGACTGAATGGTACAGATAGGTGGTTACAAAAACTATACAGGGTTCCTTTTATTTAACAAAGTAAAGTAAAAGTAAAGTAAAAAGTGAAGTAAAAAGTAAAGTAAAAAGTAAAGAGCCCCGTCACGCCAAGTGGCGTATAGGGAATATGGTGTTAGTGACCATACATTTTACAGACCTTCAGCACATGATTTTTGGGGTAATGTGGTCGATATTACGCCCGTGCCGCTTTACTTTCCCAGAAAAAAATCCGGTACCCATTTAAGGCTGGATGAACCCGGAAACCGTCGGTAGGGATCGAACCCTATCTCTTTTATTTAACATAGATACACATAAATTGAGCCAGGGGAAGTGGAAGCGTCCGCCAGCAAAGCTCTCTTCTCCTTTTTGATTGTTGTATCACTTTGAACAGATGACGAAACCCTGTGGTTATGCAGACAGAAATGCAGGCCTTGACCTATGAGATTTTCCCATGTGGATGCGGAAGTTATCAACACTGATGAGTATGTTTGTTCGTCATAGTGGGAACTCATGGGTCTTCACGGCTCAGGTGGGGATCATGTCAGTAACTAAATGAATCGCCTGGCTAGAAACGCAACTTTGCACTCAAGTATGTTTTCTGAGTGACTCTGTGAGCATGATCAGGAAAATTGAAGGACTAGATTAAAAACAAAAAAAGATGTCTTTACGACACAAGTTACCGTTTCTGGTGTATGTCGGGGGGCACACGATAGAACCAGAGGGCTGCTTGGTCAAAGCAGTCGCCACGACGTGTGAGACTCAGGATTTTTATTTCACCCCATTTAGAAAAAAATCCTTTCTGTTTTTCGCGGGTTTCGAGCACAATACGCCGGCCTTTCAGCCGCACGGCCACGCGCACCTCCAACGACTAGATAGTTTGAAAAATTAAAACAAAATAATGAATACACTCCTTAAGATTTTATAACATTCAAGAACAAAGGTAGTCTGAATTTTGCACAAATCGTTTTCTGTTTTATAATTTTAAGAAAATATCAAACCATGTGCTCTAAACATTAGATTTTACTGTAAATTATGTTAATTTTCTAACAAACCTCTCAGTGAACAGCGTCTTACAAATTACGGTTCAGTGATCGCGAGAGGATGCTAAGATTGTGTGGAGAGCACATGAACTTTGCCTTTTTAAACTGTGAGTTGATTATAACAAATGTGTGTATTGCAAAATCCTAAAAATTAGGGCAACCAAGAAAATCATATTTTTATATACCTCAAAGTAACAATAATCTTTCCTAAATGCATAACGGTAGGGAAACAAATCAGAATTAAGATCGGTGAAAAAAATATTTAATTATAAAAAAAAATTACAGAAATTCATCAAACAGTTTCCGAGATAATTAATCAATTCTGTGGGCACGAATTTCTAAACGAATTATAGTTTGGGAGCTAAACCTCGGAAAGTATGAATTCTGCGAGTAGTAGCAATAGGTATTGGTTTTATTAGATTATGAAATCTAAGTGTATTTTATTAGCTTTCGTAATCAGAACATAATTTTGATGATTAATACACGGACAGAACATGATGCAGCAATTTTATTATCAGTGAAGTACTACGCGCACACAAACATATGCAAACGCACATACACAAACACCGCTTTTTTTTTCTAAAAGAAAGATTACCGGTACTCTACGATTCCTGTCCACAATAACAAGAGCATCGTAATATACCCGGCCACTAAAGCTCCTGTGTATTTACACTTTTGTTATCATCACAAATGACCACATCAGGAGCATGTAAATTTGCGCGGCAATTTTTATATTTGGACTTCTTCAGTTACTTATAAAATATGTATATGTATCTCTGAACCAGTAGAATATATATAATATATATATGTTTGTGTGTGTGTGTGTGAGTGGATATATATATATATACACACACACACAATTTATAAAATAAGTATATATGTATACATAGTATGTATAATAATAATATTAGTAACACCGTTTCTTCGTGTGGAGCATACTTAAAAGAAACAAAACAATGTGATTAAAAAAAAAATTAGGATTTTTTTCCCCCTTGATCCAGTAGTTTTTTTTTATTTGTGTTCTCTTGCTAGATACGTTTTAGGTACAATTGATGACAATTCTGAAGAGACAATTATAAGAAGCAGAAGTTTATGATATCAGATTATAACGTGGATACACAAAATAAGAGCAACTGAGATCGAAGTCCGATATGATTTATTGTAAGAAAGAATGCTGATACTGAAGGATCAGCTAAGAAAACACGATGCCGAACAACAAGGACGCGCCATTCATCAATGCTTCTAGAAAATTGTCCATCTTCAATTGCCGAAACTGTTAACTAAAAACAAAATCCCAGAGGTCGGAAATGCTACATCTCTTTCTCTCTCCTTCAGTTTTGTTGACTCTCTTGGCTAGTGAATGAATCCGTTTATTAATAATTTTTCCCAATATTTTTTAAGCGCTGACAAAAGTTGTCAGATTTGTATTTCGTTAAAACAGTGGCCAGTTTTAGCCGAGGAAGGAAGCGTTTTGAAATTACCATAACTGTTTAAAGTTTTGACGTCCATCATTTACTTTTCATCTGTTCTGACAGCACCGAGTTTCAAGAAGCCTTTAAAAAAAAAAAATTATGTTGTGTAATGTAGTTTATATTTGGCGTTGTAATTTTACAACACATTATTAGAAAATAGTCAGGCATCGTTAAAAATTAAAAAGAATAAAATGAACTCCGATAACATTTCAAAAACAGAAGAAATTAATTTACGACCATAACTATTACAATTACAATAAAGGACTAACTTTTCTGAAGCTCTGGATGGTTTTGAGTTGTTGGGAGTGAGAAGAGGAATTGGGGGCTTGCAAGTACTACGGAGCGTTGTCTGTTGTGATAAATCTTGTTGTTATAAGGAAAAAGGTCAGAATTCAAAACAGCATTGTCTGTGTATAGTGATTATTGTACAGGGAGAAAAAATACAAATGAAAGGTTGCGAAATTAATGTACTGTAAAACGAGTGGTAGCGGGAGTACCTTCGTGATTCAACTTCGAGAAGTAAAGCCCACGTCATCACTTGGTTTAACGTAATCTATGAAGTATTTTCAATTCATTGATCTCTTTGAGTTTTGAATCCAATTTATTTACTTCTACTATTTCACGGCTTTTAAATATCATTATTGTTCTGTCTATTTGCTGTTATATCTTTTGCCTATGAGATAATATCAACTTTATTCGTTACAAATATTTTGTCAATATAAAGGATACAATTGCAGATGTGTAGATGGTTTTATTTTTTTAAAATTTGTTATCAGTGATTCTTTTGTTGTTTTTAATAAATCCCACTAATATTTTATGTTAGTCTGTGTTGTGTGAGTCCCTAAAGAACCAGCTTTTAGTCCGCTATTCTGCATCGTTTTGTGTCATACCACTATTTTCTTCTTTCTTTTGTTTCTGTTTGTCCTATTGTCGACCCCCACCCCCTCCCCCAATCCGCTTTTCCCCATAATCCCACTACTGTTACTGTGTCATTAGGCCACAAGATATAATATTTGTATTGCTGACACAGGCACGTAGTAGATCTATTATTTATGCCTATGTTTTATTATGAACTCAGTTGGAGGCTAACTTTCTGGGTATTCCCCGGTGTTTCTCAGAGCAACCTACGCCCATAGCTTTCACAGGAACGGCTCGATACAAATGTAATTTTACCTATGCATAAAAAAAATAGCAACTACAGTTTAATATAATCTAGATAGCATAACATGTTAGTTGAACGGATTGTGCCTCAATAAGACAACAAAAACTCAGTCAGCAACAATGCAATCCATTTAAGTTTATAAACCATGTCTACAAGTGCTCAGACCTGAATCACCAATCACTAGCTTTGTAAATATTTGCTTGTGAGCTTGTTGTTTCCTATTCGATGTCTAGAAGTCATTCGTTGTGATAGCAGTAGTGATGTGAGTCATCTCCGGTTCTCAGCCAATTTTTGCATAAGTGAACTATATATGATCAAGATCCTTTACAACGCTGTGGGCATGGAATCAGACTAACCAATCAAGTCTGACAAAGCAAGTAGATATGGAAGAGGAAAAAGCTTATCCGGCACCCACAAAGTCGGTACTAAATACTGAAGTCTGATATGTTGGGTCCAAGGCCATTGGTAGTTTACTGTAAATCATTTAATATCCATTTAAGTACAGAGGACGAAGAGGAGTAGTCGTCGGGGGGAACAAAAAACAAGATGATCACTCTTTTGGCTGTCCTTTTGAAAATCTCTCGTTGTCTAGCTGTATTTGTCATTAAGTGACTCCCTTCACCCCTTTTCAAGATTTATACCCTCCATTATTCTTATTTCAAGACCAATAGCTTTTGATATTGCAACAGAAAAAATAAATAAATAAATAAAAAGAAATAAATATTTTGTTTATTTAAATAAATTTATTATTCATTTAAAATTTATTTTCAGATTTCCAAGATGCTTTGTTAGTTCTATAATTTTCCCATGACACTAGGAAGACTTTTCTGTGGTCTTTCTTGTCAAATGTCGAAATTTTCTTTTGATACAGTCGAGTTAATGTTCAGACTTTATATCCATAAATTGCAACAATAAAGCTCCAAAAAGCCTCAACTTGCATAAACAGTCGATATTGGGCAGTCTCTTTTACCTGTGTTGAGTGATCTCAAATTATCTTACTTGATATTTTCCAGCTGTTAATGGCGCGTGCTATACTCATGGCGCTTACACAAAGACAACAACACGAGAATCACAATGTTTTTGACATGAGCACAAATAGTCAAATAAGTATTGACTATTACATATAAGTGATTCAACTTTATTAGATCATCGTCTATACAAGTCTGATAGACTTGTGGTGTATATCTAAAACAAAATCTGATTCTAAAGTTCTTCATCTGATGCGCTCAAGAGGTTACCACCGTTAGCTATTTGAGGCATCTCTTTATAGTTATCGTCTAAGCCATTTCTAAAATTCTATTTTTGTTTCTATTAAAATATTTTAACTCGTCTTGCTTTATATTTACTTATAAATCTATGTCTTGACTTACTCTAAGCTATTCCTTACCTACTTACTATCATTCTCTGGAGCACAAGAACTTCAAAATCTAACTGAATATTTCTGAAACTTTGAAAATTCCTGAAACTTGGAATATTTCTGAAACTTGGAATACTTCTGAAGCCTGAAATAATTCTGAACAAAATTATGTCTTCCTTTACTGATCTCTCTGGATCTTCTTTCTCTATCTGATAAAACTAACTCCGCGGAAGCCCATACCTATTCTATAAACACTCATGTCTACCCTCAGTCAGTTTCGGCCGTAGCCGGACCAAGCTCGCCTACTTTACATCTTTCTGGGTGTTTCTCTATCTGTCTATCTATCTCTATCTGTTCGTCTCTGTTTATATGTCTAACTCTGCTAATGCACATGTTTTAAATCTCTGGGTTTACAAATCATGACATAGCATGTCCTTTAAGAGTAACATCTCTCTCTCATAAACCTATCTTGCCCCTTTCCATTGTTTCCCAGCTGATGTTTACCAACCTATTTTCTGGAAGGGTGACATCGATCTTTTGGGGAAAAAAGCCAAGTCCAGTTTAATTCTATCCCCATACCTTTAACTTTTTCTTCCTACCTTTCCAATAATAGCTACACTTATATATTCCTAAACTTTCTTCTAAAAGAACCAAAAAAAAAAAAACCCTCGTTTTTAGGTTTCTGTTACTGCTAGTTATGTTACTGCTTCTATTCTACTTTGTTATGGGGAACTACTAACACATCCAACCCAAGCTATATCTCTCATTCTATTATTCTATTCTATTCCTAGTCGACATATTATTACTCCAGCTTGTTATGTGCATTTGCTTTAATTCTCCTGAAATTTTATTAGTCTTTATATTATTATGCTTCATGTCATCTTTGTATGTCTTTTTTTGTATTTGCTTCTTATGTCTTTTTAGAAATAATAAAAATATATGCGATTTTTAAACGTATTTTTATATTAAAAATAAATGTTATAATATATGCATGGTTTGGTAAACATAGGAAATACTACAAAAAGAAAGAAAAATCAGATTTGGCACATCCTTGTAGCTTCACCCAGGCACGTTCAACGCTTTCTTGCCACCGGTACGTGTTGGCTCTTCCCGTGCGTAATATCAATTTGATTAATGTCTCTTTATGCGCCGTTTATTGATCCTTATATATTCAAAACGAGTCCTTGAACTTGTAGTTAATAATTTAAAAAATCTTAGCCAGTTTCGGAGATTGTGTTCTCTTTCCTATTTCGACATAGAGCTTAACCTTATTCTTATTTTCATTAGTTCACATCACATTTGATAATGCGGTTGGCTTACCACGGCAACAGCCGGGGTTCGTACCCTGGCGAGGACACCTGGGTTTTACTAATTCCCTAAAAATTAGTGGGAGCCGCGATAGCTCAGTGGTTAGTGAACTGGACTACTACGGACAAGGGGTAGGGTTCGATCCCAACCGACGGCTCCGGGTTCACCCAGCCTTAAATGGGTACCGGATTTTTTCTGGGAAAGTAAAGCAGCACGGGCGTAATACCGACCACATTACCCCAAAAATCATGTGCTGAAGGTCTGTAAAATATAGGGTCACTAACACCATATTTCCCTATACGCCACTTGGCGTGACGGGGGGTACTTTACTTTACTTTTTTTACATTTGATAATGTCGTGCGATAAACTCACTTACTGAATGACGAAACATAATTTTCTTAATGTAGAAATTATGTTGACTGAATGGTGCAGACACAGGGAAGACGTGGTCTAGGATATATACACTTCGATCCTCGTTTTAACGGATATTATATATGTATATATATCTTCACCATTCAGAATATTGGTGTCTTTATCAACATCATCATCATCATCATCATCATCATCATCGTCATCATGATGTGCCATACCGGTTGGCGTAGGCGATCATGTCCTTCTACAATCTTCTATCTACAGTGCATCGTAACAGTTCTGTTGTTGACTGTTTTCCATGTCATGACGACAAGCTATCCAGTATTTTCTCTCTTTGTCGTCCGCGATCTCTCTTTCCTTTTATTTTGCCAGCTTTAACCAAGTATTCCTACTTTCTTCTTCTCATGATGTGCTCAGAAAATGTTGAATGTTTCTTTCTGATGTTTTTAGTAGCTCCTTTTTAGTGTTGGCCTCTTTGAGAATTTCTTGATTGGTCTTTTTAGTTGTCCAGGGAACTTTCAACATTCTTCTGAGAAATCCCATCTCCGTGGCTTCTAATCGTTTATATCAGTTTTGTTTAAAAGTTGCTGTTAGTTTCAGACACTTTTACTAATAATTTTAATTTGAACTGTTCGATAACAGACAACATTCCAATTATTTGCCGACTAACGTCTTTCATTGATTGAGATTACTATGTTTGTAATGAGAAATAATTTGTCTAATTTATCTAAACTAAATAGTGACGAACTGTGCGACACACAATGGTAGATTGACACAGAACTGTTTAAACTAAATAGTGACGAACTGTGCGACACACAATGGTAGATTGACACAGAACTGTTTAAACTAAATAGTGACGAACTGTGCGACACACAATGGTAGATTGACACAGAACTGTTTAAACTAAATAGTGACGAACTGTGCGACACACAATGGTAGATTGACACAGAACTGTTTAAACTAAATAGTGACGAACTGTGCGACACACAATGGTAGATTGACACAGAACTGTTTAAACTAAATAGTGACGAACTGTGCGACACACAATGGTAGATTGACACAGAACTGTTTAAACTAAATAGTGACGAACTGTGCGACACACAATGGTAGATTGACACAGAACTGTTTAAACTAAATAGTGACGAACTGTGCGACACACAATGGTAGATTGACACAGAACTGTTTAAACTAAATAGTGACGAACTGTGCGACACACAATGGTAGATTGACACAGAACTGTTTAAACTAAATAGTGACGAACTGTGCGACACACAATGGTAGATTGACACAGAACTGTTTAAACTAAATAGTGACGAACTGTGCGACACACAATGGTAGATTGACACAGAACTGTTTAAACTAAATAGTGACGAACTGTGCGACACACAATGGTAGATTGACACAGAACTGTTTAAACTAAATAGTGACGAACTGTGCGACACACAATGGTAGATTGACACAGAACTGTTTAAACTAAATAGTGACGAACTGTGCGACACACAATGGTAGATTGACACAGAACTGTTTAAACTAAATAGTGACGAACTGTGCGACACACAATGGTAGATTGACACAGAACTGTTTAAACTAAATAGTGACGAACTGTGCGACACACAATGGTAGATTGACACAGAACTGTTTGAACGTAAATGAGTCTACGTTCATGGAGGAATCGACAGGCTTGCTTCAAGGGTATATGTCGTGTGGACGCCACAATTTGACATGTTTCGATGTTCCGATCTCTTCTGTGACTTTTCACTCAGTGGTGACACCATCTCTAAAGTATACAATCTTCTACTCTTTAAGCAGCTGTGGTTCACTATAGAGTGCTGAAGTTAGCACAAATATCTACAATCTGGGGGCCTCGGTAGCCTAGTTGGGAAAACACCCGACTGAGCTACCGACGTTCGGACAACTCGTTTTCTGTTCTCGATGGAAGCGGTGTGAGTTGTATTCGTGGTTGGAACAAAAATACCCACGTGGTCAACCCAGCCGCTGGCAGAAATAAGTACCAGGGTAGTACTCTGGGAAGGTGAGGAATGCCGCCTCGCATTGTGAGTTTCAATGCTTAAAGCGACACTATCTAGAAATCTCTAAACACTTCTGGATAGGCGGCCGAGCACACATTGGTGAAAACTCGTGTGTTAAGACGCCGATTCAAGTCTCGTACTTTACCTTTATCTAAAATCCTTAATAGGGGATCTGGGAGGGTTTTTTTTTAAAAAGGAAGAAGATTGATACATAAATATAAGAGAAGTTATTTTGCTAATCTGATATTCGAAAGCTGGAACCTTTTCTAATAGGAATGTTTACCTGATTAGACTGATGTACTCAACTAGCGAGCTGCTGAAATCGGCAACACTCATTTTCTGTACAATATGTTGAATTGCACTGACTACCTATAAGATTGTTTGATAGTGCCGTCATTTGATTCATTTTCAATAAGTAATTACAAGTGCAGTATCATTATGTGTTAAATTAATCCTGACTACGTGAATGCGTTTAAAGTTCGTGCACGTCACCAAGAGCCGTAACAGGTATATTTACTTACACGATTGAATGGCATAATACATTGTCTTCGCTTCACATAGAATGTAATACTCCTTCAAATAATGTCTTGAATATCCTAAACGTTAATCTCCCTAAGTCCATCTTATGAAGCGCGTGTTTCATTACAAATCTCAGTCTCCCGCTGCATTGAGCCTCCTCCACTTTAAATGTCCTGAAATCGTGACATGCCGCACAATGCACTCAGAACTTCCATTCGGGGTTAGAGTAGAGACAATAGTCGTCCAAGCTACATGTCCCGCAGTTTCAAGAGCTACACGTTATTTACTTCTAATTTAACATTTTCAAATTCCCTGATTCTCATCATCATCATCATCATCATCGAGTGCAGTCTCCGCAAAGAAGGTTGGCTACCATAGAGCGCCATTCTACTCTGTCTCTTGCTTTGATGGTGCAGGTTGTCATAGGCTGATTTGTCCATCTTCTGATGTTACTCGTTCATGTTAGTCTTGGTCTGCCTCTACCTCTTTTACCTTGTATTTTCTCCTCTTTTAGTAGGCTGTTTTGTATTTTAACATGGCCCAAAAATCGCATTTGTCTTGTTTGAATTATGTTTAGTAGTTCTCTTTTCATTTTTAGTTGTTTTAAGACTTCGTCGTTTTTTTTCCCCTTCCATCCAATTCTACCTATTCTTCTATATATCCACATTTCAAAGGCTTCAATTCTCTGTTCTGTTTTCTTGTCTAATGTCCATGTTCTGCACCATATAGGAATATTAAGAAGATGTAACATTTTGCTATTCTTAGTTTTAGCCCTGGTGTTATTTGTTTTGATGTTAATATGTTCTTCATGGAATCAAAATTACTTTTTGCCATTCCTATTCTTTTGTTTATTTCCCCTGATTCTATAATAAAAAAGAAAACAGTTAAGTACGAATATTCTGGTATTCTCGCAACGTTTATTGAGGGCTCGTTGTGTTGTGTTTTGATTACTCTGCCATGTCTATGTTACTAATGAATCAAGTATATATATGCCGTTAGTCTGTAGTCAATTAACGAGATAACCGATATTCGAATAATGGCATCGGCATTACCGCAATAATGGTAGAACCAGTTGATACTCATTGTTCCATAAAGATTATATGAAAATCGCTTACACTGTGTTAAACACTTCAATTAATTAATTTTTTATTCTGCGGCGGAAAACAAACTATATTATCTATAACAGAAGAACGCAGGGAAAAACCAAAATAAATTGTTGATAAAAGAAAACTAACAGTAATCAATATATAGGAACGTATGATGTCACAAAAACATACTCCATTATAGCTATTAAACAAAGCTAAGTGTATTATGTAAGAAAGTAAAAAAAGGTAAAGTACCCCCGTCACGCCAAGTGGCGTATAGGGAATATGGTGTTAGTGGCCATACATTTTACAGACCCTCGGCATATGATTTTTGGGATAATGTGGTCGGTATTACGCCCGTGCCACTTTACTTTCCCAGAAAAAAATCCGGTACCCATTAAAGGCTGGGTGAAGCGGAAACCGTCGGTTGGGATCGAACTCTACCTCTTGTCCTTTGTAGTCCAGTTCACTAACCACTGAGCTATCGCGGCTTAGTGTATGATATATTGTAGTAAAAATAAACACTCCGAGAACACCAGACCCAAGGGTCGACCACGAAAAAGATGGATCGATGGAATATTAGAAGCACTAGGAAACATAACAGCAGCAGAGGCGAACAGAAGAACAAAAGACCGCAAATTATATCTCCCCTCGACGCTGAAAGGCAAATAAGGAAGAAAAGAAGAAGTATCTGTTCGATGATGAATGGAAACAAGTATTAGGTAATGATCAGATGTAGCGAATGACCAAAATAGATCGACTGGACACCTTCTCCATGACTTATAACAAATGTTGCACTTCTGTGATACAGACTTACCACAAGCGTTGCGAAAGAAAAGGAATAAACATGCCCTAACCACTGACCCAATGTTCTATTGGTTCGATGAGAAGACGTTGTCAAGCAGTGATAGCAGCTCAAGATGGACATAAAGGGTACTGAGACCAAGATTTCATTTTATGTTCGTGCTACAGTTATTTTCTTTAATGTCAGTTCAAACAAAAATCAAAGTGATCATCTGCTCTCTTGCATGTGTTTCAAAACACAAGCAAATTGTGCTCCAAGTTTTAATTCGGTTAGTCCAAGAAATCACGCTCTGCGACCTTATAATGTGGCGTGTGTGGATATATATATATATATATATATATATATAATGGGGTGTATATATATATATATATATATATATATATATATATGTAAAAGAGAGCTATATATATTTCCAATATTAGGAAGAAACAATCATCATTTTTTGGCCATATAATGAGAAGGGAACAGCTGGAAGATATTGTAACAACTGGGAAAATTTAGGGACGAAGAGATAGAGGGAAGCAAAGAGAAAAGTTACCAGACAGCTTTAGAGATTGGCTAGACAGAAGGTCAACAACAAAAATGATAAATAACTGTCGAGATCGAAAATTGCGGAGAGACATGATCACCTACGCCAGCAGGCCAGGTACTTTATGATGATGATGGTATATATATGTATGTATAGTGTGTGTATATATATATATATATATATATATATATATATATATATATATAGAGAGAGAGAGAGAGAGAGAGAGGTACCTCGTGGTTCGAACTTAATTCGTTACTGGAGGCCGTTAAACTGAATTATTTGAAGTTTGTAGAAGTTTTCTCCATTAGAAATAATGACAAATAAATAAATTCTTTCCCAGAACCAGAAATATGAACTCGTTCCCAGACAATACAAATGTCGATAATCTTTAAAGGCAAGTGCATAGAGTTGAAGGTAAAATTAACACAATTATAAAGCCATAAATGATACATTAAAACACGAAAACAATATAACACGTAAATGCTATATAATACAATGAAAATTGCATTTACTGTAACTTAGTGAGGAGTCGTGATGTCCCACGTGGCTGATTACTAGTTTGCTCCCCGGTGATAGCTGCGTCAAAACTTGCTGGCTAACGAAGTGAGAATCTCGGTATTCCCTGCAATGGTCAGTTCTGTTGAAAGAGAATGGAATTGTAGACCATGTAGTCAGTCAATACAGGTTCGAAGTTGTTGAATTGCAACAGGAAGTTTAAGAAAGCAATTGTCGCAAGTCACTTCCCACTTTCGGGGTAGGAAAGCCAATGGCTTGCGTCAACCCCGCGACACTCACCATAATCATCATTAGCAACATCATCATCATCATCATCATAACCTCCATCACTAGCATCATCACTATTATCATGACTACATCCATCATTATACCATCATCACCACTACCATCATAATTTTCACAAGCACCATTATCACCACCACCATCATCATCATCATCATCGCCATCACTATCATCAATATCATCACTATCATCACTACGACCACAATCATATCAACATCACCACCACCACCATCACCATCGCATAAAGGCGCCTCGCAGCAGCAGAGCTGGAAGCTGTCAGCGATCCACAGCGGATGGGTTGCACCAGGATTGGTGAACCAGGACCATCAAGACACTCCTCCACCTCTCTGTGGTGCCTCGAGAAACATACTAACCTGTCTAGTCTGGCAAAGTGAGTAGGGATTGAGGAGGGAAGACAACCCTGTACTCATAAATATCTTGCTGATGTCGGATGTCTTGCCCCGATAGGCGTAAATATCATAGTTTTACTGCAAACCATAAAACGACGCAGACACGCCCAATTAACGTCATTATAAGGCTGGATGACGAAGAGGTGTGTAATCCTATAGTCATCGAGTGAACGCAAACGAACGAACGAACCATCACATCATCACCGCCATCATCATCATCATTATCATCACCACCACCATATCATCCTCACCACCATATCATCATCACCACCACAATCGTCATTATCATCATCATCACCATCATCCCCATCAGCATCACCATCTTTCATCATCACCAAAAACACAAGTCATCACAGCCACCTGCATCATCACCAGAACCACCACTACCGTCATTCATCATCATCATCACCACCTCCACCATCATTTATCATCATTATCACCAACACCACAAGTCATCACAATTACCTCCATCATCATTATCAGCACCACCCCAACCATCATCATCATCAACATCACAAGTCATCACAACCTCTTCCATCATCACCAGCACCACGAGTCATCACAACCACCTCCATCATCATCAGCACCACAACTTCATCATCACCACCACCACCACTACCACCACTTATGTACCGCACAGTTTGCTGTTTTCGCTTTCAGAGAAGTTGATCATTTCTGAATCTTTCTCCCCATCTACCACCACAGACTGTATAGTCGTGATGGACATTCCGGTAGGGCCATTGTTGCGAACACACGTTGGCCTATCGATGATAGATAAACACGTCAACGCAAGAAGAATAAATCATATTCCACTGAAATATCGATAAAGTTCACAGCTCGTAAACATAACTACAACGGGGAATAGCAGCACATTATTTCACAAATAGACTAGCGCAAATCATTTAAACACGCCAGCAAGAGCCGAATCAGAAAAAAAAAGAAAACGTTATTTACTTGACCAACTGTTTTTAATTCTTTTCATGCCTTTGAACATCTTTTACCTCTTTTCTTTGTTTATTCTTTCTCTTTTTTTTTTCTCTGCAATTTTCACTAATGTTTTAAAAAATGTTTGACCCATCTAATACCATTGTTAGATCTCCAATTTCACTTTCTATGAAACTAATATAATATTTAATGATTTGTTGTTTTCCTGTTTTTGAAATTTTGTGGACAATTTTTATTCCATTTTCATTAAGATGTTTAACACTGCTCTGATAATCTCTAAAGTTAAGCCGAAGCTTAAAGTAACTTTTTATTTTTTATTTGGAATCTGTGCATTAATTCATACATTAAATGCTGGCTTTCAATAGTATTTGTTTCTTAGTTTGTGATTTCGCAACATTTTTGCCCAATTAAATTTCTCAAATATTTTTATGAGTTTGCTCATTGTTCTTTTATTTCCTGCCTGATTTCAATCGACACATCTAATATCGGCTGTTTTCTATGTTTCGTTGAGTTGTTAGAATATTCCTTTCCAATGTGAAGTCGATAAACAGAAATGGATTTTACTGATCATTTATTAAAAGAACTGGTCTCATTGCACTTAGAGCAGATCTATAGTATTCAGCACTTTTCAGCAGATGTTACAATGTGAATGTGAACAAAGTGATTTTTACTGCAGCACTCTCATTATATAATCTTGATACGCCATCTCATTCACTCGATTGTAGTTAGCTTGACTCTCGACTATGTCATAAATGAACCTTCAACGAGAGTGTTTTGTTTTTTAGTATAAACATTTGTCGAATAATTTCCGTGTTTGTCTTTTGGCCTGTCCTACATTTCCTGCCACTACTAGTGTCTACGAAACGCAAAAAAAGCCTTCAACTCTTCCATCACTGCAAATCGCCGAGCGACTAGAACAGTACATCCAAATTCGCTTCTGAAGGTCAGAGACTTCAAAATGTTCTACCGTTTCGTGATGGAACCTAATGTTCCAGACCTTTAGAAGCATGGGTGGATAGTCTGACAAAATAGTTACCTTTTTTAAAGGGATCTCAGAAAATCAGTAGTAACTGTCCCAACCTCCATTCCCATGCATATGAGCTTCATTTTATTCTGCAATGATTTTACCTTTTATTCTGCAATGATTTTTACCTTTTATTCAAGCTAAAAGAAATCGTCAAATGAAGTTTAATTCCATATGACATTATTAATACGTCTCTGGCAATCCTTTACCTAACATAAAATCCCCATTTTGATTTCAGCAATTCTCTGGCAATGCGTGAGTATGCTCTGTACAGCTGCGTCATTTATAGTGAGAAGGTCGATTTCCATAATATTTTCGCTAGTTGTCCATTCTCTTTAAGACCTGCCTGGAGTATTGCTTATTTGCTGATAGCGCACATAGTCTCATGTGTGCAACTACCCTGACGTTTGATTATGGTAAGCTCATACACCTTGCCAGATTGGTTCTCTCAGTCTGCGTCAACAATTTTGCTTTGCATTTATGAAGTAAGTTATTTTGCCTTAAGATACCTAGACATTGTATTTTGCTTGGACGAAAGCATTACCTAGATTCTGTAGAAGTTACTCCAAATACTCATCTCATCAACATCTTAAAGGCATCTCTAATGCTATCAAGGAAATTTGCGTTATTTGGATATCTTATAATCGTTCACACTGCGCACTGTACACATTAAAATATTGATCATACATCCTGTTCCAGGTAGATGGTTATCTGAAGGCTTAAAGAAACAAATATATATATATATATATATATATATATATATATATATATATATATATATATATATATCCTGATATGAGCAAACATATATATTTCCTGATATACTTGCGTTCTATAACTATAGGAGTACACCTCTTCATCATCCGCCCTTAAAAGGACGTTAAATATGCGTGTCTGCGTTGTGGTTTGCAGTATAACTGTGATATTTGCGTATTTATGGCCAACATATCCGACTTCAGCACGACATTTTTTAGTGTCGGGTTGTCTTCCATCTTCGATTCCTACTCGCTTGGCCAGACTAGACAGATTGGTCAGTTACTAGAGGCACCGCGGAGAGGTGGTGCAGGGTCTGGATGGTTTTTGGTTCACTGATCCTGAGGCAAGCCATCAGCTGACAACTTCACGCTCTGCTGCTGTGAGGCGCACCTTTGCATCCATAACCCGATATAAGCATACAGATATATATCCTGATACGAGCAAACAAATATATATATATATATATATATATATATATTCTGATATGAGCAAACAAATATATATCCTGATATGATCCTACAGATGATGATGATGAAGACATATATATATATATATATATATATATATATATATATATATATATATACAAAGATATATATATATATATATATATATATATACACACACACATACAAATATATATCCAACTTCGATGTGGTCATCATTCTTGTTTTTAATCCACGCTTGCATGATCTTGACGCCTGTATGAAACGTTACACTAAGTTATAGGTATGAAGATATCAACTTCTTTTTTTGCTGTAAAGCTTGTAATGACAATCTCTCATTATTTCCTTCTTATTGATGTTTGTTTGATCAGTCCGATTTCTATTTGCGCTATCCAAGGATAGCCAGGCTATTTTGTGTGACTGAACAATGTTCGCCCTTTTGTGAAATTGTTCTCCCCATTGGTTACATACACTCTTTCGCCGTCATTATCCCATATCCTATAGTTTTCTCTCTACCGTTGTTGTCATCTCTAATTAAAAATTGCATGTCGTGTGTTGGTGCTTCTTGAAATTTCTTCAGTTCATCCCCTATATTGCGATACCTACCTTAAATGTGCGTCACTACATTCCGTAGTACAAATTAATACAACTTAATTGTAAGATTAGGAGCACTAGAAATAGTATTGTCTTTGAACTTTTGACACACAGCCGTGTGTTTACCACAGAGTAGAGACACAAGACTTGGATTTCCTGGCTCAGGTTGATTAATGGCCTGAGAGTGACCGCTCGTACCGGACGTGTTAACTTTGTCTATTCCTACTGTCGTCGTAAGATAATACGACTTTGAAGCAAGTAGACAATTTTAAATATCTGGGTAGCACGTTAACACAAGACGATAACCAAGAGACAGAGACACGTAAGGTGTAACAAAGCATGTCACATTATAGGCCCAGTATCAACACTATTGAAAAACAAAGCAATAACTACGGAAGCAAAAAGGGCAATATACAAATCAATTTTTCTACCAACTCTGAGTTATCAGTGCCAGAATTGGACGCTGGACTCTAGAACAATAAGAAAGATAACGACCACCAAAATGAAATGTGTCAGAAGAATGACAGGAAACAGCTTAAGGGACAGAGTAAGAAACACTGACCTGAGGAAGAAACTCGAAATTGAACCAGCCATCGAATACATAAAGAAACAACAGATAAATTGGTTCGGCCACATAACAAGACAAAAAGAACTAACAATGACTCAAAGAGCCTTAAATAAACGCTACGAAAACGCCAGATTAAGAGGAAGACCGAGA
This sequence comes from Megaustenia siamemsis, assembly GCA_032433765.1. Classification (NCBI taxonomy): domain Eukaryota; kingdom Metazoa; phylum Mollusca; class Gastropoda; order Stylommatophora; family Ariophantidae; genus Megaustenia; species Megaustenia siamemsis. The sequence continues at coordinate 45,727,186 of JAVIAB010000124.1, read as the reverse complement.
AAGAGATGGATAAAGGGAATACTAGAGTCACTAGGAGGAATAACATCAGAAGAGGCCAACAGAAGAGCAAAGAATCGCAGATTGTTTCTCCCCTCGACGCCAACGGCAGCAGAGGAAGGATAGAAGTAAAAGAAGAAGAAGAAGAAGTCGTAAGTTTGTCAGTATTTCCGGCTACCTCATAGCGTTATTCTCTGTGTTTGCCAAGTCACAAAGGGTTGTTTGATGTCAGCCGAAATTTCCCTGGTCGCAACAACCGACCAGTTTGTAAAATTTGGTAATTTTTTTTCGTATTATAGGAAGATATCTCACGAAATGGGGGGAAAAAACATTCACCCTGTCTATCTTTACATCATTTTCCTGTTACTGGGTTCTGCCTAGGAGGAATTGTAGGGCCGGAGAATAAAGACCGCTTGTCCAGTGCTGTCGTCGCTAGGTGTTCGGGTCTGAGTTTTTATTTCACTACATCAATAGAAACAAATCGAATACTCAGGGGTCACCGAAAGTACTAATTAGGAAGGTACACAGAGAGGGTAATCTCTGAACACTGAAAACTATCACATTTTGAAGAAATTGTGTCCTGATGCGGTCATTTTTTTTTACTAAAGTTTCGTTTAAATCTCGTTCTTTGTTTCATCTTCATCTCCTGTTAGAGCATATGTTAAGATGTACAGTTTAGAATTAAATATTACATGAACTATTTTTCTTTTCTAGTTATTTTTATTCCTTTAGAGATTTTAAAAATACCCGCTTAAAGACAATCAGAGTTACTATTGAATTCTAGTTATTAGTCGACTGGGTTGGAAAGGAGATATATTGTATGCTCTATTGTCCTTTGTTTTCCTGTTTCTGTCTATCTTACTTCTCTTAGTTCTGAGATGTCGATGCTGTCTGTTTAATTTATTATTTGAATCAATTGTAGGGGCTTGTATAGTACATAAATATATTCTATTTTAGTCTTCATTTTCTACATGAGAGGGCCAATTGTCGCGATCATAGCTTCCTCTCAGGCTTGACAATCGTTCTTCAATATTTCAGCTTCCTGGTCTGCTTCCGTTATTTCACCGAAGTCGACGCTTTCTCAGTCCATAAATTCTGTAACTTTATATATATATTTTTTTTCTATTAACGGATTGAGGCTGTTGGCGTCTTGCCCAATTTCTTTCTTTCTTTCTTTCTTTCTTTCTGTCTTTCTTTCTTTCTTTCTTTCTTTCTTTCTTTCTAGAGACAGACTGATTTTTTTCAAAAGTAATAAATAAACAAAAAAGCGAAGTTGCTCTAATGCTAGCTCATGGTTTGCTCTCTTACTGATGTAAGATTTTTTTAATATTGACTTTAGTCTTCCTCTGTCAATTTATGTTGTTAGAAATGTTGATACAGCCTATACTTTTTTTTTGTATTGAACGTGTTGGAATGAATGAACGGGTAATGTGATGTCGTTTGGGTATTCTAAGTCTTATAGTGTGAGGCATATTAACTATCTTACAGAAATATCAAGCACAAATTCTGGATCAAAACAACAAACAAGTAACCTTAAAGATAGTTCCATAGTCGCCAAAACCAAAAGCAAAATCTTGAGTTATTTTTAAGACACTGGAGGTTAATTTTTGTCCTCGAGTTACATGTTACCGATTAAACTACTGACCGGCCTTTATAAAACTATTTCGTGAGGGCATTTAATTAGATTTGAAGTTTAAAACTTTCAGAAACTTCACAATAAAGCTAATTTTAGTGCACTTTTTTTGGTGTAAGTCTTTGCTGGTGCCCTAATTGAAAATTCTGCCTCAGGAGGTTTAAGCAAATGCTTTAAGTATTAACAACATCCAGTCATTTCACATAAACTTAAAGGGCACAATAACACATGCATTTAAACAGCAATTTAGATACATTAGCTTCCCTTTGATAAATATTTATTGTGCTTTCAGTTATTTTATATATATATATATATATATATATATATATATATATATATATATATATATATATATATATGACATGCATCGAGCCATTGAAACAGTTTGTCTATAAATATCATGACAATAAACTGAATTATAAAAAAATGTATCGTATGTTATGTTCTGTATAGTATTTATATCTAATTTGCTTTAAGCTCTTGCAGTCTGGATGAAATATATGAATCTTTTTTATCAATATTTCCGTATTTATAATTTAATCATTAGTGTTTTTAGGGGGATAGAGTACAGAGCTCATTTCTTTATTGTGAATTAAAAAAAAATTATCTCTTTTTTTCGTTGTTAGCGATTTTACTTGCACGTTTTCCGTAGCAGATTTCACATTTTATGTTATAACCGCTATATACGGCATGAATAATTTAAGACGGGTTCTACAACAGACGGTGAGATCAAATACACGCCATGTGAAAATTGTTGGGATGATATGCTAATGAAGTGAGGCTTTTTCATTACACGTTACAAGCATCGATCTGTGCAAATGTGCATTCTATCTATCATTATCGATCGCCGCAGTGATGGAAATTGCTGGTATAAAAGACCTTGAGTTGCACTACCGGCTACGGCGGACAAGCTCCAACTTCTACGGTAAGATCCAGAATATCAAAAAAGTCACCGCAGAACGCTACATCATTTGAATCTTAAACAATACAATTTTTCAACCGGCTGGATCTATTCATCATCATCTTCATCGAGTGCCATCTCCGCAACGAAGGTTGGCTACCATGGAGCGCCATGCTGCTCTGTCTCTTGTTTTGATGATGCAGGTTGTCGTAGGCTGGTTTGTCCATCTTTTGATGTTACCTGGATCTATCCCGCAACATTAAAATCAAATCAACTTATCTATCACATTTTATTATCACATATATATCGTCTTCTTTCTTTTCCTTCTTCTTATTATTTATCTTACCTTTTTCTTCGCCACCTCCTCTTCTTTTTTTTCTTACTATTTTATTACCACTACTACTACTACTACCACTACCACTACCACTACCACTACCACTACCACTACCACTACCACTACCACTACCACTACCACTACTACTACTACTACTACTACCACTACCACTACCACTACCACTACCACTACCACTACCACTACCACTACTACTACTACTACTACTACTACTACTACTACCACCACTACTACTACTACCACTACCACTACCACTACCACTACCACTACTACTACTACTACTACTACTACTACTACTACTACTACTACCACTACCACTATCACTACCACTATCACTACCACTACCACTACCACTACTACTACTACTACTACTACTACTACTACTACCACTACCACTATCACTACCACTATCACTACCACTACCACTACCACTACCACTACTACTATACTACTACTACCACTACCACTGCCACTACCACTACTATTACCACTACCACTACTACTACTACTATTACTACTACTACTGCTACTACTACTACTATAGCAACCACCACTACTACTATAACTACTACAACTGCTTCTATTATTACCTTCACTACCATCACTACTGTTACTACTACTGTTACTACTACTGTTATTACAACTGCCACTAATATTAATACTACTACAGCTACCATTGTAGATATGAATTGTTTACTGACATAATTATATCTCAAGGAGTCGAATAAGGCTGGGTTCTGTTGCCGAATTTGTCCTCACTCTACAACGAAAATATTATGAGATTAATAGTAGACAAAAAAGTAATTGAAGTCGACGTTCATAACATAAATAATCTGCGATTTGCGGATTACAGTCTTATTATCACAAATGGAAAATGAATTACAATAAATGATAGACATAAGAGCGAAAAAAAGCAACAAGAAAGGTCTCAGTCTAAATAGCAAGAAAACAGAAGTAGTGGTTATATTGAAGAAACAATCACAATCACAATACACACAAATTAACGGGACAAATCTGAAACAAGTGCAACGCCTCAATTACTTGAGCACAACAATAACAGATGGACGATGCACCACAGAAATAAAAAGGTAGAATAGCTCAGGCCAAAATATCATTTTAGAAAATGAAAAATGTCTTGTGCAACAAGTCTATGTCAATAGAAGTGAGAAAGAGAATTAATCAGTCCTATATAGAGGCCATTGTAACCTATGAAAGAAAATCATGGACAGTAGACAAACAAATGAAAAGACAATTACAGGCCACAAAGTTGGGAGACGATTAGAGGCCTCAGAAGAATATTAAGAGTTCCCTGGTCAGCTAAAAATACCAACGAAGAAGTTTTCAAAGAGGCCAACACAAAAAAATGGAGAATCGGAAAGAAACAATCAATAATTTTCGGGTACATCATGAGAAGAGAAAAGTGTGAATACTTGGTTACAACTGGCAAGAGAGAGAGAGAGAGAGAGAGAGAGAGAGAGAGAGAGAGAGAGAGAGAGAGAGAGAGATCGCGGGCGACAAAGAGAGAAGATTGTAAATAGCTAGGTAATATTTTTGTTATTTATCGGCATTATTTGCTTACATAAATCATTTTATTGCAACAGAGTTAAAAATGCCTAGTTGATTAATAAAAATGAATAAAATTTGCTATTTATATTGTTTAACAAACATGTTTTAGTTAGGTCATTTTAAAGTTGACATGTAACAAACCTTAATGAGAACAATGTGGACGTTCATGTGCAGCAACAAGTTCATCAAAGTCAATGTGTAAAGATGATGATGATATTCGTGATAAATCCTGAAGGTGGCCATCAGTGAGTCGGTTTCTTTATGACGATTTAATCTCCTTCATTGTTGAAAAAGCGCATTCACATATATATGTGCTTCCGAACATAGAAGTAATTTTCAAACTGAAATCACTCAATGCGGGATATTTTTCCTGTGGCACAAGTTTCCAAAAGTCAACGCCTATCTCCATCCTTGATTGGAAAAAGGGGTCACTTTGGAGGTTACATAACTCCAACTGAAAAGTGTCATGTTGTTGGAAAATGTCACACTTCATAGGGTTGTTAAACAATGCCAGTTCTGGTCGTATACCACTGAAGTCAGAAAATCATTCATTGAATTGCTCCAATAGTTTGTCTAACATTAATACAGAACATTTGAAATCAGTGTCACTGCGCTCCTCAATCAATTCTTTGTACGAAGGAAAATGAATGAAGTTTTCTTTGGCCAGGGTAAATCTAAAAACTTTTAGTTGACTTATAAATCCATCTAGGTGCCCTACCAAATCTGAGACTGTTTGGGAACGTTCCTGTAGCTTCACGTTGAGTTCATTCATGTGCTGGGTGATATCAGTTAAAAAGGCCAATACCATGTTAAAATGTGGATCAGACATTTTTCTGATCAGTTCTTTGTTGGTATCATGTTTCTCTAAAAACTGCTTTATCTCCTATTTTTCTCAAAGCAAAAAACCGCCTCAAACAATTCCCTCTGCTTAGCCAGCGTACTTGTGTGTAGAACACCAAATCGCCATATTCCGCTTCAACTTCTGATAGAAAATTTATAAACTGTCGGTGTGTCAAAGACCGATTCCCGCCTTTTATTAAATTCACACACTTTATTACAGTTTTCATAACATCCTCCACGTCTAGAATCTTGCCACACAGCGCCTCATGGTGTATAATGCAGTGAAATGCTGGGCAATGGATTCCAGCCTTCCTTAATAATCCAGCTAGACCTGTTTGAGTACCACACATTGACTTAGCGCCATCTGTCACTATTGCTGAAAGTCTGTTTATGTCACCGATACCGTTAACAACTTTCATAATTGAGGGGATGACGTCATGGGACGCACCAAAATGGCAGCTTATTTATATTCGAACTATGGACTAAGCAATGTTTACATTGAACACCACGATATATGTTATTGCAGCGAGTTGGCAGATTTTTGAAAATGTATTCAAGGGTTTGAACATAAATGTTTGTTCACAGTTCGTTAACCTTCGCTGTAGATAAAGTCGTTATTTCGATGGCTTCATTTGTGACCTTGGTAGCTAAGGACCTAACTTGTGCAAACGGATGGCATTGGCAAGGATCATTTTGAATCTATGAAGTAGGCTCATTTTGTGTTTAACTCAAAAGCATATGTGCTTTTTAACCAAAGATCTTTTTTTGGGGACTCAATGAAGATATCCCCGATGGAAGAAGAAATTGTACTATTAGTCCCATAAATGATTCGCTTCCAGAGGTTTATGATGTAAACAAAGCAGTTTTGTCATTGCAGGTGAATAATGTCCACACCTATAATTGGTCAGGATTGTGTAGCAGCAGCAGCTTTATAGCGAACACAGAAAACATCACAAGATTGTGCTGTTCTGAAACAGCTATGCCATGCTACCCTAGAATTGCCTTTAATGGGATTACTGTGACCACAAACCACTCTCCATGTGTGTGCCACATATTTACACCCCAGAAAGAAATACTGAATGTAACAACATCATGTGCCGTCTGTGATATTAATGACCACAGACCAGGAGCCTCCAGTATGATTGATACAACTGTTGCACCAAGCACTTCATCAGCAGAGCCATATCTATGGAATGTTAATGTGACATTGTTCTTGAATGATGTCCAAGTTAATGAGACATCAGAATCGTGTGGCGGCAGCTACAAGACGGGAGCGGAGAACATCATCAATTTCTGCTGCTACAAAGGAGACTTGCCTTGCTATTCCAGAATTTACTTAAATGGGATCACTGTAGTTGAAAACTTCTCCTCTTGTGTAAACTACACATTCACATCTAAGAGTGAATCAGTGAAGGTCACAAAATTATATTCTCTCTGTGGTTTTACTAACTACAGGTCATGTGGCTTCTGTTGGATTGGAAATGATAACTTACCACCACTGTGTGTCTATATGCTTGGAATTGAGGTCATCAATGATGGCCTAACATCATCAAGTGCTCCGACGATCATCATTTTCGGGAGGACGTGAACTCCCATGGTATATGGTGGATAGGCGGCAGGAACCATTGAAGGCTATGTCTGAAAAGTGTTCCTTCTTTCAGTTTCCTCATATTCCATGTCCGGCTTGTTGCAGGAGCTACTGAGTTAAGTGCTCTGTGCACACCGTGAGCTGTGTGTCTCATCCGTTTTGATCCTGCTTCGATATCCCGCTTGTTTACGATGAATGATGATATCGTATGACGGGAAACAGTTGGCTGTGTTCACTTTCTGCGCGGTTTCGCCTTATGTCTTTTGGCGTGTGCTGAGACTGCTACGATGGGGACTACAGTTACCTTTCTTTGTTTGGGAGATGAGTTAGTAATTCGGATGATTCCACTGGCACGGGCGGTTGAGCAATTATGGATTTTAATTCGTTTGCTGTGATACCGAGGCCTTCCATAACCAATAACCAATAACCAATAACCAATAATTGAGTTATAAATGTCTTGACCTTTGGTCGTATTATGCAATGAATCTAAAGCTAGTAGCTCTTCATTGATAATAAAGTCTTTTGAAACAGTTCTTATGAAAATTAAAAGTTGTGCTGTGTCTGATATGTCAGTAGATTCATCCTAAGCCTGAGAAATGTAAGCGGAATTTGCAACGACACTCTTTAATTTACTTGATATATAAGTACTTATTTTCTCAACCCTTCTAGTGACTGTCTATTTTGATAGTGGAACGCTCTCAAAATGACTGGCAATTTTTTCTTCCCCAAATGCACGCGCCATGTTAATAAAACAAGGCTTTACGAAGTCACCATCGCATAATGATTTTTTTTATATCGCTATCTCTGCGCTTACAACAAACGATGCTATTAAGGAACTTGTTTGTTTTGTTGTTAATGTAGTAAAAACAGATTTCTGAGCACTAACCTTTTTCTTTAAATCGCACACAAGTGTAGAACGTATTGTACCAATGTAGTCCTTGTATTTAGCGGCGTGATGCTGTGTGTAATGCCGTTTAAGATTATACTCTTTATTTACAGACAACACTTGCAAACACACTAGGCACTGCTGTTGGCTATCCTTATTGTTGATAAATATAAAATCATGTTCCCATTTCTCATGAAAAAATCTGTTTTTTTTTTTTCATTTAATTGACGTTTATTGTTCATACTATACCACGACCGAAGCAACAGACAATGAAAACACAGATTACAACAATAGCACTGTTTCCTGTTAAAATGGAACTGTTCACTGTAACTCGACAAAATCAGAATGATCAGATCGGATGATCGGATATATAATTTTGACTGATGAAAAGAGGTTGTGAGAAAGAAACTGAAAATAAAATAATTGTGAGGTGAATGTGTTGGGGTGGAGGAGGTGGGTGACTGACAGTATTTCTTGGCGGAAACTGTTTGAACTCGCCGAACCGAGAGTCGGCTCTAGAACCATTCGTTGGATTCTTCCTTTGTTTAAGTCGGTCGCAGGATGATCAAAATGAAAAAAAGGATGGGCCGGGAATGACGGGAAGTCGACGTTAAACTAACTACTAGAGTGTTCCGAGTTTTAAACATAGGTCTACTTGGGAATATTTGAGTTAGCTTTCTCCACGGTAGAAGTTAATGTAACAAATTTTTAATCAATTTTACCCAGGACATTTTGCTCAACGCAACCTGATTTTATTTTTTATCCGCCGCGGGCCACAAAAAGGACGTCGCGGGCCACTTGTGGCCCGCGGGCACCTAATTGGTCATCCCTGAGTTAGACTATGACGACCTGCAATATCAAATCAAGAAACAAAACGGAATGGCTATCCACGATAGCCAACCTTCGATGCAGAGACGGCACTCAATGACAATGATGAATATTAATTGTAATTATGACAGAAAGGATATATATTACTTAATTAGTAAGAAAAAACTATTTATACACACTTGCTACTAATTATTTAAACACGCTCTCACACTAACATTTTACACATTTCCTTACTAACTTTCTGGAGTTCAAGACAATGGAAACGAGGGAGCTTTGTGTAACAGGGGAGGCATTCTTCGTGGTGCTGCCAGATGAAGGTAATGTTTATAGGAAGACGTTCCTGTATTTGGACCCAACATCAGATACACAGAACAATACAAATTATAATACTTCGGTCTACAAATAGGATTAGGGTCTAACTTGCCAAAATTACAACTGTTTTCAAATGTGGCTTTAAAGTTCGAGGAAGATATATATATATATATATATATATATATATATATATATATATATATATATATATATATATATATCTTTATACTTTATTACTTTATTATAGTACACTATACTTTATTTAGAATTATTCTCTGTGGTTAGGTGTGCCAAGGGCACACTTGAACTAGAATAGAAGGATACAGCTGGACTTTCTGACTATTATGGATATGTTCAAAAAGTGTCTAAGGAAATATATGTATAATTTTAGTAACGAAGTGTGTGTGAAAATTCAGGGATGGCTGTGTTAAAAGTTTATACGGATATATGCGAAGAAAAGTTAATAGAGAAATGTGTAGAGAAAGTTAGTAAAGAAATGTGTGAAGAAAAGTTAACAGGAAAGTGTGTAGAGAAAGTTAGTAAAGAAATGTGTGAAGAAAAGTTAATAGGAAAGTGTGTAGAGAAAGTTAGTAAACAAATGTGTGAAGAAAAGTTAATAGGAAAGTGTGTAGAGAAAGTTAGTAAAGAAATATGTGAAGAAAAGTTAATAGTGAAATGTGTAGAGAAAGTTAGTAAAGAAATGTGTGAAGAAAAGTTAATAGGAAAGTGTGTAGAGAAAGTTAGTAAAGAAATGTGTGAAGAAAAGTTAATAGAGAAATGTGTAGAGAAAGTTAGTAAAGAAATGTGTGAAGAAAAGTTAATAGGGAAATATGTAGAGAAAGTTAGTAAACAAATGTGTGAAGAAAAGTTAATAGGAAAGTGTATAGAGAATATTGTTAAGGAAATGTGTGAAGAAAAGTTAGCGGGGGAATGTTTTAAGTAAGTTAGTAAGGAAATGTGTAAAATGTTAGTGTGAAAGCGTGTTTAAATAATTAGTAGCAAGTGTGTATAAACAGTTTTTAAGGAAGTGTACGTAAATTGAAGGAAGTGTGTTGAATGTATTAAGGAAGTGTACTGAAAGTAGTAAGGAGGTGTATTGAAAGTAAAAAGGAAGTGCTGAGCGTAGTAAAAAAAGTATTTAAAGTTGCAAGGAAGTGTACTGAAAGTAGTAAGGATGTGTGTTCAAAATAGTATGAAAGTATTTTGAAAGTTTCAAGGAAGCGTATTGAAAGTTGCAAGGAAGCGTATTGCAAGTTGCAAGGAAGCGTATTGAAAGTTACAAGAAAGCGTATTGAAAGTTACAAGGAAGCGTATTGAAGGTTACAAGGAAGCGTATTGAAAGTTGCAAGGAAGCGTATTGCAAGTTGCAAGGAAGCGTATTGAAAGTTACAAGGGAAGCGTATTGAAAGTTACAAGGAAGCGTATTGAAAGTTGCAAGGAAGCGTATTGAAAGTTGCAATGAAGCATATTGAAAGTTGCAAGGAAGCGTATTGAAAGTTACAAGGGAAGCGTATTGAAAGTTACAAGAAAGCGTATTGAAAGTTACAATGAAGCATATTGAAAGTTGCAAGGAAGCGTATTGAAAGTTACAAGGAAGCGTATTGAAAGTTACAAGGAAGCATATTGAAAGTTACAATGAAGCATATTGAAAGTTGCAAGGAAGCGTATTGAAAGTTACAATGAAGCATATTGAAAGTTACAAGGAAGCATATTGAAAGTTACAATGAAGCATATTGAAAGTTACAAGGGAAGCGTATTGAAAGTTACAAGGAAGCATATTGAAAGTTACAATGAAGCATATTGAAAGTTGCAAGGAAGCGTATTGAAAGTTACAAGGGAAGCGTATTGAAAGTTACAAGGAAGCGTATTGAAAGTTGCAATGAAGCATATTGAAAGTTGCAAAGAAGCGTATTGAAAGTTGCAATGAAGCATATTGAAAGTTGCAAAGAAGCGTATTGAAAGTTGCAATGAAGCATATTGAAAGTTGCAATGAAGCGTATTGAAAGTTGCAAAGAAGCGTATTGAAAGTTGCAATGAAGCATATTGAAAGTTGCAAAGAAGCATATTGAAAGTTACAAGGAAGCGTATTGAAAGTTACAAGGAAGCGTATTGAAGGTTACAAGGGAAGCGTATTGAAAGTTACAAGGAAGCGTATTGAAAGTTGCAATGAAGCATATTGAAAGTTGCAAAGAAGCGTATTGAAAGTTGCAATGAAGCATATTGAAAGTTGCAAAGAAGCGTATTGAAAGTTGCAATGAAGCATATTGAAAGTTGCAATGAAGCGTATTGAAAGTTGCAAAGAAGCGTATTGAAAGTTGCAATGAAGCATATTGAAAGTTGCAAAGAAGCATATTGAAAGTTACAAGGAAGCGTATTGAAAGTTACAAGGAAGCGTATTGAAAGTTACAAGGGAAGCATATTGAAAGTTACAAGGACGCGTATTGAAAGTTGCAAGAAAGTGTGTTGAAACTAGCAAAGAAATGTGTTAAAAGTAATAGCGAAGTGTGTAGAAAGTTGGAAATATTTTCAAGGACAAGAAGAAATGGAACTGGTTAATAGAAGCTATCTGTACAGTAAAATGTTGATCGATTGTTGATGATGATGATGTATAATCTACTTTAACTGTCACTCATGTACAGCCACGTACAGCAGATAGATTATGAGCAAAATTACTGTCAAACTGAAGCCATACATCTGTAACAATGACTGGTATTAACATGCCGCTCAGCCATATACGAGCGAGGCATTAAGACAATGACGTCAAAATCCTTTTTACAGGCCACCAGTGATGACAAAGTAACTTAGCGCAGATTTCTGAAACAGGAACAGGAAGTAAGGAGCTAAGCCCTATTGTCTCAGCATGTTGGTTTTACCAGGAGGTCTGTGATCTCAACCTGGAATGTCATAGCAAGGTCACCATTCTATAAGATCTGATTGAATGAGCCTGAGTGAATAATCATGGTTCCTTCTGATAATACAGAAATCATTTTAGCATGATTTCATAAAATGTGTTGGCCTTTCTTATTTTAGTTGTCTATAAATACGAACTGAGAGTGTCAAGCCGCTTTAGGTAATTGCAATGTTGTTTGACCATGTCACTTTAGCCTTCCTCGAACTTTGAGGCAAGATCGTCGGCTGGTGTAGATTCGTTATGATCGTTGGTTTGACTGCATTCTCATGATATAGTAAAGTAAAGAGCCCCCGTTATGCCAAGTGGCGTACATGGAATATGATGTTAGTGACCATACATCTTACAGACCTTCAGCACATGATTTTTGGGGTAATGTAGTCGGTATTACGCCCGTGCCGCTTTAGTTTCCCAGAAAAAATCCGGTACCCATTTAAGGCTGGGTGAACCCGGAAGCCGTCGGTTGGGAAACGAACCCTACCTCTTGTCCTATGTAGTTCTGTTCACTAACCACTGAGCTATCACGACTCCCATGTCACTTTAGCCTTCCTCGAACTTTGAAGCAAGATCATTGGCTGTTGTAGACTCGTTATGATCGTTGGTTTGACTGCATTCTCATGATGTGGTCGTACCACATTGCTTCCAACAGCCCTAATGATGTCGTTATTTCTCATCTCAATGGCAGACCAAGATGAAGTTGGTTTCAAGATATGAAGGATACTTTGAGCATGACAAAATAAGAAGTAGAAGATCTGGTTAGAGATAGAGATTCTTTCAGACGAGCTGTGGTCAATGGAGAGTTATGCACCGGGCATGCGACCTGATGATGGTGATTGTTGTTTTTTTCTATATATTTTAGCACAAGCAAGTAATCGGGTGTACCGTACACTCCTACGAGGTATAACGACAGCTTTAAAAAGAAAAGGAACAGAACAAAATACTGACGTTTCGGGATTTTTAGTGAAAACGAGAACAACACAAACGAACAACGAAATACAGATAAACTCTACCACATCTAGGAAAAGCGGTACAGGTAAATCAAGAAGAAATAAACGGATGGATAAGAGATTACATGATGAAACGACAGAGAGATGCGCTACATATCGGTTGATAAAAATAGATAATATGTGAACATTATTAAGCTAATATATATGTATATTATAATATACTCGCTATAATTTAAAATTAAAGCGAGACCTAACTGAGGCAAGATCCAAAAGGTCCCAGCGAGTCCACAGATGACTGAGTCAAATGGGATGCAGGAGGGGAGGGGAAAAGGGAATGGAAAATCAGTCATGTAATTAGACGGGAAGCCTGACGAGAAAACAAGGCAGTAGAATAAAGTGTGAGATGCAGTCAAGCGTAACTCAGGTAATTACTAGAGATAGGGAAAGGTATATATGGAGTGAAAACGAGCAGCCAAAGTTCGACGTTACTCATAAAACATGGCGTTAAATCAGGCGTAATAGGAGAATTATCAAGGACTGGCGATGCAATGTGGTCAGACAGGAGTAGTAAAGCAGCTAAAAAGAAGATAAAGGAGAGTAAGGTAGAACTGGAATATATAGTGGCAGAATATGTATTGATAAGGATAATAAATGTGAGTGGAGAACAAAGAACAAACTAACAATAATGCTGTAATTATAAATATAAGTTGGTATATAGGGATCCTAATTCCAGCGGAAAGGTGCCAAAGTACTTACATATATGTAATATAGATCCTGATTATCCTTATAGGGTGGGGGGAGCAAAACAGAAGCAGGGGAGAGAAGAAAGGAGAAGAGAGAGGGGGAGCGGAAGTCAGATGGGAGTGAAAGAAGGAAAGGAGGGAAGGTAGAGGGGGAATAGATACCTGCGAGAAAGGTATATATTGATGCCCCATGGAATGAGGTAATCCATACGGGCGATCAGACGATTCTCTAAAGTAAATAGGCTATGTCTGACAGAAGAACATGACATCAGGCCATTAACTTGGACACCCTCCTTACTCTGATGGCCCTTAGAGTTGAAGTTGAATGCTAGTGGGGTGCCTGCATCTTGAGGGATGTCATACAGATGTTCTCGACATCTGACTCAGAGAGCTTACATCTGTCCTGTACACTGATGTTAAAATATGATATTAATTTCATTAGTTTACATTGAATTTATGGAAAGTTTCTCCATCAAGTAATAGTGTGAAACAGAAATTGAAAACGTTTGGACAAGAAACGCATTTTGAAGTCTCTCTGTTAACATTTAGCAAGCCACGGTTGCTACATAGTTAGTGCGCATGTCTGTTAACATTTAGCAAGCCATGGTAGCTACTTAGTTAGTGCGCATGTCTGTTAACATTTAGCAAACTACGGTAGCTACATAGTTAGTGCGCAAGTCTGTTAACATTTAGCAAACCACGGTAGCTACATAGTTAGTGCGCATGTCTGTTAACATTTAGCAAACCACGGTAGCTACATAGTTAGTGCGCATGTCTGTTAACATTTAGTAAACCACGGTAGCTACATAGTTAGTGCGCATGTCTGTTAACATTTTCAAGCCACGGTAGCTACGCAGTTAGTGCGCATGCCTGTTAACATTTAGCAAGCCACGGTAGCTACGTAGTTAGTGCGCATGTCTGTTAACATTTAGCAAGACACGGTAGCTAGCTAGTTAGTGCGCATGACTGTTAACATTTAACAAGCCATGGTAACTATGTAGTTAGTGCGCATGTCTGTTAACATTTAACAAGCCATGGTAACTATGTAGTTAGTGCGCATGTCTGTTTAAAATGTTGATCAAAGTTCAGTTCCTAAATGTAACGATTTTTTTTCCCGGTCCGGTGTGGCTTCAGATTTTTATTTTAAACGATGATATAAGGCATTTTCTCTGCGAAAGTAAGGCTCAACGAAGTGATACTGACCACATCACCCACACGTTCGCCATTGGCCAATGAAAAAAATGGACAAAGAATCCATATTTCCATGAAGCATGTCGGGACTCGTTTACTCTATGAACATGTTGGAGATTGGAAAGATAATTGGCATTGATGGAGCAGCTGTTATGAAGGCTCTAGTAATTGAGTCAAGCTAGTTGCCGGTAGGACGAGGCAGCTTCGAGGGCGGATCAGGAGTGTGTATAAAAAGCAAGCTAGACGAAATATCTCCTGCATCATTTTTAAGAAAGACAGAACACATATGAGTTTACTCTGAATGCAAATACACTGATTTAAACAGTAATCAGTTAAAACTTTCACTATAAGAAAGTCGGCGAGATAACCACCGCAATTCCAAGTTCTATTATCTTTTCTCTTTTAGATGTTTGCTTATATTTCGGAAATGCCTAATTAAAGAGCCAATCTATTGAACTTCCAAAAAAAAATTGATGTCTCGAATTTCTAGTGAAATGATAATCGAATCTACTCTGTTTCATGACAATGTATTAAACAAAAACAAAAAAATACATGCTTCCTTTATTTTTGTATTATTATTATGTAACTACTCCAGTAGAACCAGAGGTGTCAAGAAAGTAAATACTGTCCGCTTCATGACCAGTATGTATAGGACTACCTCATGTCATCATATAAACACCAACATTGTTTAATTTATGAAATATCGTCTTGTCTGGCCTATTTCTGTTCTGCATCTTTGAACGCCATCTTCGAAACAATGTCATCAACTTCTTTAGATGTTTAATTAGCAAACAATAGATTCTTATCTTGATACAGGTTAGTTAATCTGAGTGTTCACGAGACAAAAGTTGTACTGCTAAAAAGGAGGATTTCAAAAGCGAGCGTTGAAAGGATGAAACGACATATGAAGAAGAGCTGATGATGTAAAAGTTTTGAAAGTGATGTTTTTTTTTGTATTCGCCAACTTTTACCTCTGACGAAGTCCCTAGAGACTAGGAACTGAATTTTGCGCCTGGCAGCCGTGTGCACAGGGGTCCCTCGCCGCACAGGCAGATAACTCCGCTTTCGGAGTTACTCATATTTTTACCTTCGATGGGTAATTGACGTTTCAAACTGGGCCTCGTTGCTGAGACCAGAGGTGGTTGCCGCAAAGAGAAATCATAAATAAAAATCCCAACCGGTGCAGCGGGGATTTGAACACACAACCTCTCTGTCTCGGGGCCGACGTCTTACCTCGAGACCAACCAGTACCCCTGTTGTTCTATTCTTGACAATAGAGACTTTATACTCCAACATGTCCGCCAAAACGTCATCGTATTTAGTTTTGTTCTCTCGTGTAAAACTATCAAATTGAACTTTCTTCACCTCGTTCCTTGCTCATTAGCTTTACCGCAGCATCGTACTTTTGGCCTACTCCACTGTGATAAATTATTTTATGGGCAGGGTTTAGTAATCCTCTAGGCATTTGGAACAAGAATGCAAACAGTTAAACAAAACAAAGTTTACTTCATTTAGAAGTTGAATGCGAGCGAGGATATCTGATATTGTTTTCAGATTGTGTCATGGCACATTATTCTGTTCCCTCCAATCCCTTTCACGTCACTTATATCTTGTATGTCTAAGGAAGAAGTACATTTCTAGTTCTTACTTTCCAGGTAGCATCGATCAATGTCATTTGATGCTGTTGTATATCTTTCTTGGTGCCAGCCCATCATTTTAGTCGAACTCTGCCGCGGGGTTTTATTTCTTTTCTTCTGATACGTGTATAAGCATTGTATAGAATACTTTCTCTTAATTTGAGATAACAAGGCATTCTTTTCAGGTGAAATAACAAGAACTTCTCTCAAGCTGGATAACAAAGAGTTATCTCCAGGTAGAATAACAAGGAATTCTATCCAGGTAGAATAACAAGGAATTCTATCCAGATAGAAAAGGTCCATTATTATGAGCACAATTTCGTGAAAGGCCCACAGTATTTCATCCTGGGCGAACAGGTTGGGTCATGAGTTTTCTATTGAGGGTGAACTAAAAACTTTGAACAGCACACTACATACTATACCAAACATGATGTGATAATTCATAAATCCATAGACATACATTCCATAAATGAATAAATTCCACAATAGATAGCCGTTAAAAAAAATTACTTGTATTTGTCACCACATTCAGAAATTCTTGTTCATTCTCACATAATACATCTTGCTAGTTTTATTGCTTTCATCGTACATTATATGTGTTTTATTTGTCGTCGTTACAAATATTTTAATCTTCGCTTAGCTTTCAAGCATGTGTTCCTTGCGCCTGTGTGGCCACTGGGATCCTAAATGTTCAGGAGAGAAAGGAACGTGTTACCAGCCACGCGCGTCGTAAGAGGCTACTTAGGAGGTTTTGAAGACAAATTTTATCGTCGGTGCTACGGAGTTTCATGGATCTGAGCCGAAGCCATCTTCGATGCTGTATCTGGTGTGCGGCAAGCGTGCTTTATACTAGGGAACGAGCTAAGGAGGGGATCTGAGCACTATGGGGTTTTATGTTGCGCAATGAAGATGATCTTTTGACAAACTAACCTTAATTATTCTGTATTTCTTTATTTCTATATTTATAGTGAGATTATTTTAAGATCCATAAGGGGCATGCCAGGAATAACAATTGGAGGTCGTAATATAAATAATCTAAGGTATGCTGATGATACAGTCTTAATCACTAAGAGTGAAAATGTGTTACAAGAAATGTTGGACATTATAGTGAAAGAAAGCAAAAATAAAGGACTCAGCCTTAATAGCAAAAAGACAAAGGTAATGGTAACAACAAAGAAAAAGACATCACCTCAGTGCAAAATAAAGACAAGTGGAACAATATTAAAACAGGTAAATGAATTTAAATATTTGGGAACTTTGTTAACCTCAGACGGAAGATGTACAAAAGAGGAGAGATGCAGAATGGCTCAGGCAAAAGCAGCTTTCCAAAAAAATGAGGAAGATACTATGCAATTCATTTTTGACAATAGAAGCAAGAAAAAGAGTTTTTAAATGTTACGTACAGCCAGTCTTAACATATGGATGCGAATCATGGACAATATGACAACAGACAAGAAAATCACTGTAGTCTGTAGAAATGCGGTTTTACAGAAGAATGTTGAGAGTACCATGGACAGCTAAGAAGAGTAATGAAGATGTTCTGAGAGAGGTCAAAACAAAAAGAGAGCTAATTTCCAATATTAGGAAGAAACAGTCATAATTTTTTGGCCATGTAATGAGAAGAGAACAACTTGAATATATTGTAACAACTGGAAAAATTGAGGGACGAAGAGAAAGAGGGAAGCAAAGAGAAAAAATAACAGACAGCTTAAGAGAATGGCTTGGCAGAAGGTCAACAACATAAATGATAAATAGTTGCCGAGATCGAAAGTTGTGGAGAGACATGATCACCTACGCCAGCAGGCCCGGTACTTGATGATGATAAAACTTAATTATAAAAAAATTAAAGAGGCCCCGTCACGCCAAGTGGCGTATAGGGAATATGGTGTTAGTGAGAATAAATTTACAGACCTTCAGCACATAATTTTTGAGGAAATGTGGTCGGTATTACGCCCGTGCCGCTTTACTTTCCCAGAAAAAAATCCAGTGCACATTTAAGGCTGGGTGAACCCGGACCCATCGATTGGGATCGAACCCTACCTCTTGTCTTTTGTAGTCCAGTTCACTAACCACTGAGCTATCGCGGCTAAACTTAATTATAGGTTCCTTAAAACAAACATTGTTCAGTTAAATACATCACTTGATAACTTCTTTGAATACATCACTTGATAATTCTTTAAATATATCATTTGATAATTCTTTAAATATATCACTTGATAATTCTTTGAATACACCACTTGATAATTCTTTAAATATATGACTTGATAATTCTTTGAATACATCATTTGATGATTCTTTAAATATATCACTTGATAATTCTTTAAATACATCTCTTGATAATTCTTTAAATACATCACTTGATAATTCTTTAAATACATCACTTGATAATTCTTTAAATACATCACTTGATAATTCTTTAAATACATCACTTGATAATTCTCAAACTAAATTAGGTCGGCCTCGAGACAGAGAGGTTGTGGGTTCAAATTCCAGCTGCATCGGTTGGGATTTTTATTTATGATTTCTCTCTGCGGGAACCACCCCTGGTCTCAGCAGCGAGGCCCTGCTTGAAACGTCAATTACTCATGGACGGAAAAAGTATGAGTACCTCCGAAGTCGGAGTTATCTGCCTGTGCGGCGAGGGACCCCTGCACACACTGCTGCCAGGGAAAATGGATTAACACGCAAAATTCAGTTCCTAGTCTCTAGGGACTTGGTCAGAGGTAAAAGCTGGCGGACAAAAAAAATTACTTACATGGATACAGATTAGCAATAAAAGTGATAGGGGAAACCAGTGAGAGAAATGCATGGAGGAATATTATCGTCTACGCTCCCGGGCACGGTACCTGATGATGAGGATACAAAGGATCACATTTAGCCAAGTTTAAACCAAACCAAATAATTAAAGAAGCAGACGAAAGAGACAAAGATGAGTGAAAGAAACAGGTGGAACAGAATGAGAACTATGTCACAAGAAAAGATATTAAATTCGGAGACTAAGCTAATAAGAAAGATTTGAAACAATTGGCTTAAAGACAACGTTAAAGACAAGCGGGTAACAACAGGAAGTAGACAAGGTGACCGTAATTTACGAAATGATTACAATGAAGACTCAAAAATCACTAACTACTTCCGGGCAAACTCATAGTCATGCTTTCCACTATATGTAAAATAAACATTGAATGGTATGGGGCATCTAAACTAACAGAAAGACAAGACAAACTACTCGCGGCTCCTCGTACTGATTCATATTTGATATATTTGATATTTGTGTTTATGTTCACTACAGCAGACAGGTGTTGATACTGATGACTCCTTTTGGAAGACTGATTGAACATCCCACTCAAATGTCCTCTCTTCCTATTAGATTCATTAAAACAACTGTACCCAACAGTTGCTTCATAGTCTGGTAGCAAAGGTTTTCATATGTAATGATTCATTGCAATATATCTTCCAACTGACCTGATCATTATTTTCGTACAATTATGCTTTTCATTCTGTTGTAATGTGTTATGTAAATTCAGTTTCTTTAATAAATTTATTTTGTGAACTTTCTGTTGTCTTCTACATATTAATTTAATGTTCATTTTCTTAATTTTTAAAACTCTTAGTGCTCCGTGTTCCATTGCTATAGAAAGAAAAAAAGGGGCGGGGGGGGGGGGAGGAAACAAAAAAAGAAAAGAAAGAGCCCCTTCACTGTACGTGGTGACCTAAATTATATATGGTGTTAGTGCCCATACTTTTTAAAGACCTTCGACACATTATTTTATTTTTTTTGTAAAGTGTTCGGATTTACACCAGTGTCGTGTAACCCCTCCCCCCCCCCCGAAAAATCCGATACTTATTTAAGTCTGGATGAACTCGGAAGTCGTCGATGAGGATCGAACCCGGCCCTCTGTAGTCGTCCAGTTCACTAACCAATGAGTTACCGCCACTTTTCCTTTGCCCTAGCCCAACTTAATATATTGTTATCATGGTCGCACTACATTTGTGCTATAGTCGAATTTTGTACATAGTTAATTATTCTCCACACACTTTATACTGTGCATTACTGCTACGTTATCTTTGAATTACGTTCAGACTTAATTTAAGAAAATAACGGTCACTAACACCATATTCCCCATATGCTTTGCAAGGCGTGGAGGGAACCTTCACTTTTTTACTGTAATTTTTGGAAATAAAGTTTGACAGCACGAAAAAGGAACCTCTGGTTATGGTTCGACTATCCATAACCATAACCTCAATGTCAAGTTCAGTTCTTGCTGGGGACACAATCAAATATTTCTTCTTTTTCTCGTCCTTTGTAAAAGATCTACACAGTAATCAATGATCTGCATGCCTTTGTGAATCATGTGGAGCAATAAAACATTCTCTTCCATTTGTTACAGTCCGTGGCCACCATTTTGGATTCAGACAGCATATCTCGGACTCAGCAATTCTCGAGTACCCATAGATTTACTTCTCTTCTACACTTTTCATCTGAGATACTAACAGGATATTTCTTTTGTTGATTTCTAGAAATGTTCTACGTGGTCGGCCAAGCTCTGTGTTATTTTGTAATACAACCAATACAAGAAGATTCGACTCTTAAATTACAGACAAAAGTTAGTAACTATTCAAAAATATGATGTCTAAATAAACGCATACAATGCGAGCTGCTGTAAAGCTGACGATAAGGATGACAATTTAAAAGAAATTTGTAGATAAAAATGGTATGGTCAACTTAACAGCTTTGTCCATTGTTCCAGCTGAAGACCTACTAAACCGCAACGTTGTTTTGAATTTGTGTTGTTCCTCATCTACATAAAGCTGTAACCATACCATATTTGTCTACATATATATTTTTGTTCCTTCTTTTCATCACTATGTACTAATGCACATATGGAACACTATTTCGATGATTTACACTGCTTTAGATTTATGATATTATTAATACATTTTGTATGTTTGGTAAACCTAACCATGTCCTATGATATATTTTAATCTCGATAGAGATTGACGTCGAGTGACGTGACGTAATAATTGTTATTCTTTTTCTTCTTTCTTTCTCTTTTCGATACCGAAAGGTGTTGTAGTTTATATCATTTGTCGTTCTTGAGCTGCTCGAACTGTCTGAATTAGTGATGTTCCTTTGTTGTTACATGTCTCTATCACTGCATCTATCCATCTTCTTCTAGGTCTTCTTCTTGGTCTTTTTCCATGCATTCTCGAGAAGAACGCCTTGAGGGTGATTGGTGAGGATTCATTCTGACCAGATGGCCCAACCAATTAATTATTATTGTTTCCAATTTAAGCCACTGAAATTGAAAGCAAGGTGGACAGTGCAATTTTTCTCTGTTATTTTCTTTCCCAGCTCACTAAACCAGGGATCTATTTTTTTTTGGCAGAAGAACAACGTCGAGCAGCGATCAAACCCATTTTCACTTTTACGTTGGCATTATCGTGGAACCTGAGCGCTACCATTACGTCAGTGATGCTCTTTAATTTGGGCAAGATTTTAATTTTATGTTAGGGAGGACAATTCATAGAAAGAGAACAAAGAAGTGGGGGACAGCGTACACGTCAGAGGAAAGATAGAACTATGGGAGGGACAAGAAGGGTGAATGCAGGAAAAGCTTTCAGAGGCGGAATTGAAAGCAATACGTTCAATGTAGCAATGTAGGTAAGGAACACTCTCTAGATGAACACTTCGATGGCTGTTGGAACGAGCGGCGTAGCGGAAATGGGAATATCCAGGCTGCGGACACGCATGTTCCATCTAAAGACTAGAAGGGAAAAGAAATTATAGAGAAGAAGAGCACAACAGGCATTCTCACCTCCAAATGTCGTGACCTTGAACGATGATCTTTTCTATTTCACTCACCTTCAACATACGTCACGGAGAGTTAGTTTTTTTTTAAAAATTAGAAACATCAATTATAACGAATATTGAACTTGATCATATTAGGCAATTCACACACCCATGTGGCTGCCGAGGCTCCTACGGTGAGGGGAGAAACGAATAAAGCTACTGTTACCTGCCACGTATGTCGTAAATGGCGACTAGCGAGGTTGGCAATCGTCGTCTGTGCAGTCGTCGAGTTGGACGCACACTGAGACATCTTGTCAACGGAATTTACCGATGCATTTTACACATTATTTTTTTTGCAGGAAATTCTGTTACAGGTTGTGGAGCGGATATGGGAAATTCCTGACTGCAATGAAACTGGTCCCATGTATAGAATAGAATAAAACATGTAATTCACAAGTGGAAGTCAATGAGACTAGGAAGCGACCATAGTTTGACAACCGTTATTCTTTATTTATATAAAAGCCACATAACCATAACAAACACATAATGTCAACAGTCACATGGACATTATTTACAATATATCTCTTCTACACAAAGTCAATACATGGAACAACATGTAGACTCAAGAGAATGTTAGTTAGTAAAGGATATGGGCGTAAAAGTTAGCGTTAATATATTTTTGAGACTTTAGTGCTTATATTTATTTGCTCACTTTTAAGTGATATGCAGTGAGGTAGAAATATAAGATGAATTTACCGGATAATTTGATAAAGAGAGATAGAAATGAAGATAATGTGATAAATATTAAAATAAAGAGCAATACAGTTTAATGCCGAAATAGACGTTAAAATAGATAAATATACAATGAGATAGAAAAAAATACATTCAAAATGATGCACTTTCAGAGATAGCAATATTATACGTGTATACGTCAAGATATAGAAATATACTTTTAGATAAAGTGTAAATGGTTGAGAGAAAGAGAGATTTAGGCAATATACTATTATAATATAGAAATATACCTTTTTGATAAAGAGATGTGAGTTTAGATGAATAAAAAATAAAGAAATACTTGGGGGAAGAAACTGAAATAAAGACCGTTATTGAATTAGAGTATCTGAAGCAGAAAAAAAAGTAATTAGGAAATCAATTTTTACTATCATAAAAAATGGTATCATTCATCTTTCGAATTTACTCACAAATTCTGGTTCCAGCATCGAAGTTCGTGCTCTGTGCATAGTGAACAGACAAGATTTAAGTACGAACAGACGACACTTTCTGATTGCAGTCATGAATGTTCCATAATGAAGAGAAAGAGAAATTTCTTGATAGATTCGATGAAATGAAAATAAGAGAATGGCATGGTGGGTTGACAGTCATAAACATAAATCAAGTTGTAACAGTTTGAACATGCACACATTCATGACCATGTATTGCATGGATAGATACTTTATTTTTGGAGATGGACACCATTTTCTGCATCAGTGAAACACAAAAACCATCCTTCTTTCATGCACGCAGTATTCCAAACATCTTATGTTTCTTAAAATATGAAACATCTCATCAAATAATAATGATAATAATAAAGTGCCGTGTCTGCTTTCATAAATGATCATGTTTCTCCAAAACTTTCTGTTTCACATTATTTACACTGTTGTTGTGGTTCTCATATCCTACCAATCTCTTAAGCTGAATGGCATCTTTTCTCTGTATTTCTTGATCTCTCTTCTCCCCTCAATTGTCAATTTCTCACTTTATTCATCGACTCCTTTCTCATGCAACACAAAAAGGCTTGTTTCTTTCTGATGTTGGTAATAAGCTTTTCAAATTGTATTTAATTTATTTGGATTGCTCTTACCTCACTTAAAACATCATCACAATACGGGCGTCGCTAGTCGATGCACGCTGAGAGATCCACTTCGGAGGAGATCAGAAACACTTAACGGCATGTATGATGTGCAATGAAAATGACCCATAGACTAAACTACACTAAAACATCCATATTACTCTTTGTCAACTGTCCATGGTGGTTTTAACATTTTTGCTGTAAAAAATGAAAAGAAATGTATGTGGCTTGTCTGTTGTTCGAGTGTCTACGATTCACATCCATATGTAAAGACTGACTATACAAAAATGAAAAAAAAAACTTATAAAAAAAAATCTCACCATTAAGAAGAAATGAGTTGCGTAATATATTTTGAGTACATCTTTTTTTTAATGAGCTATTGTGCATCTCACCTCTATTGTATATGTACCTTCTGAGGTTAACATAATTCTCATATGACTGAGCTCTTGACCTGTTTAAATACATTTCCATTTTATTTTAAGAGCTCTTTTCAAAGCATCTTTCTCTATAGCGACATTTATTTCCATTGATGATGATAATGATGAAGATAATAAAATGATAATAATAATAATAAATAAAGCACATACAGTGATAAATGAATTAAAATGTAACCAAAATTGATAACTGTTATTAACAATATATGTGCTTGCACACTATAAACAGTGACGGCGCATGGAAACGTTTTAAAAAAAAACATACAAGTTAATTATTTCTGAAGTAACTTATATTGTCCTTGCATCAGAACTTTGAGTCATAACGTACCTTAACTAAGCTACTGCGGGTCACGCTGAATACGTGAAAGAGTCACGAAACATTTAAAGAAAACGAACAAAATAAAGGAACATGTATTTTCACTTCTCATGCAAGATACATATGTCACCATTTGTGCATTTTAGCAATTATGTTTTATGTATTAAATGCCTCTGTAGCTATACTATCGCATATGTTGTACTATTTTGTGTGTATAGACACACATACATATATATATATATATATATATATATATGTGTGTGTGTGCGTGCAACGAGTCTGTTTAGAATAAAAAAAAAAAAAAAACTATCTTGACAGCATTTTCCAGTTACTGGGGTCTGCTCCAGGACTTAAGGACCGGAGAATTATGACCGCGTGCCTGGTGCAGTTGCCGCAAAGTGCACGCATCTCAGTTTTTATTTAATTTTGCCCCTAACAGTAACAACGATTGACCCTACTGGGATTCGAACCCGCGTTCCCTGGTTTATTCGGACAACCCGTTCTCCCTTCTTCTGTTATGTTAGTGGTAAAATAAAACCAGTAGCTTCATTTGACGTTGATAATATAGTAGTAATAAGACTGCTAGCTCCAACATATAGTTATGTATGTATTATGTTCATTATAAATCGAATTCATTATAAATTGAATGAAGTATAGTACTATAGTAATATAAAAGTGTGAATTGTAGGATTGGTTCATTCATGGTGTGAAGATTGAAACGGTATTGCCTGCTATTGACACATTGAAAAGGAGAATATTCCATTAATTGATGGAAACAGTTGATATTTGATGAAATGGTCTCCCGTTAATGGCCTACATGTTCATTTCTGAACCTTTTCAGTCTTGTAGATTCGTCAAATAATATTCACATTCCAAGAAACCCCTTTATACAAATATTATACGTTATTATATGTACCTGTCTTCATCATAAACTTATTTCACAAGAATAAATATTTTTCAAAAAATTAGTTAACACTTTTCTTGAAGTTTTGGTAGGAAAAAACAAACCTGCCCGTTAAAAAAAAAGTTGTTATTCACATTTTAAAAAGTTGTTTTTCACGTTAAAAAATGTGTTATTCACGTTAAAAAAATGTGTTATTCACGTTAAAAAAAGTTGTTATTCACATTAAAAAAGTTGTTATTCACGTTAAAAAACGTTGTTATTCACGTTAAAAAAAGTTGTTATTCACTTTAAAAAAGTTGTTATTCACGTTAAAAAACGTTGTTATTCACGTTAAAAAAAGTTGTTATTCACATTAAAAAAGTTGTTATTCACGTTTAAAAAAAGTTGTTATTTATGTTAAAATAAGTTGTTATTCACGTTTAAAAAAAGTTGTTATTCACGTAAAAAAAAGTTGTTATTTACGTTAAAAAAGTAGTTATTCACGTTTAAAAAAAGTTGTTATTCACGTTAAAAAAACGTTATTCACGTTAAAAAAAGTTGTTATTCACGTTAAAAAAGTTGTTATTCACGTTTAAAAAAGTTGTTATTCATGTTAAAATAAGTTGTTATTCTCGTTTAAAAAGTTGTTATTCATGTTAAAATAAGTTGTTATTCACGTTTAAAAAAAGTTGTTATTCAAGTTGAAAAAAAGTTGTTATTCACGTTAAAAAATATATAAAATAAACCTCTGAGGGGGTTCTGAGAAATCCCTGATACAAATATGTAAAATAAATATAAAACGGCACGAAGCAGCTAAACTAATAGAAGACAAGACAAACGACGTTTCGGCAAAACCCTTCATCAGGTATAACACACACAGTCTGTTAAATTAAATAAAGAAATTCAAGCACGAAAAACAAAACAATGATGTGAAAAAAATGACGGAAAAAATGGTGTATAGCATTTATAGGCGTTGGTTATATGACAATAGACTATAGGGCAGGTAGGATTTAACCGGACCAAAATAAAGCCACACAGGGAACACGTGGTAAGAGGGTCTCATGAGAAAGGATGAAAGGAGGTGTCCCATAGGGTACGATATAAACGAGAGAAAAAAGAGTAGAAGAAAGAGGAAAAAAAGAAAGAGGAAAAGAAAGAGGAAAAGAAAGAAAAGGATGGAAAGGGGGAAAGAGCAGGAGATGTAATAAAGATAACGCAGGGAGGAATAGGGATAGGGCACATAAAAGAGAAGGAGAGGATAACAGTGATTAAAGAAAAAAAGTGAAAAGAGTTTAATCCTCTCGGTTAGAGAGTGCCAAAACAGGTATGAGTGTTCTCCAACATGAACCGATTGTATCAGGGAGCAAGAGATGATGCCACGGAAGTCATCAGAGGTTGTTTAGCCAGGCGATCTGAAATGGGAGGAGACAGGAGTGCCAGAATCACAATTTCTTTGTTTAATTTCAATAGTTTGTGTGTTATACTTGATATGAAAAACTATAGATGGCTTTGTAAATACTTGATCTGTTCTTTTGTTTGTTGTTTTCATCTGTCATTACATCATATATCACCATTTGTATGTTGTTTTATGTCATATATATTGTGTGCCTGTACCTGTCGATATGAATGAATTGATGTTTGTTTTCCATGCATAAATTTACCAGGGAAAAAAAGCTTCTGAAGGATTATTGTTTTATGGCAGACAAATCCATGTAAGACAGAAGGGGCAGAGTCAGCAACAGGGCTGCAAGATCTCAACGACTCATAGCTGATTATTTGAGTCAGGATAGGTGAACTAGAACTATTCAAACCTTGCTCTACCTCTTTGCGGTGCCCTAAAATAAACAAAGCAATCTAGTGTGTAGGTGTGTGATCATAATCTATGGGAGTAGGGATCGAGAGGGAAGGCAACCTGATACTCAAAAATGTTATGCTGAAGTCGGATGTTTGTCCTGAAAGGCGCAATTGCAAACCACATGACAGCGAACACTTTCCATGCGAGGGTCAAAGAGAAATGGCGCGCCATGACAGCCAACCTTCAATGCGGAAACGACGCAGAATGTTGATACGATTTAAGAAAATTATGAAGATGTGTTTACGAAGTAGAACATGTAAAGGTGAGTTTACGAAATAAAAGGGCCTATGTTGGTGAGTTTATAAAAAGAAAGGGTCTGTCAAAGTGAGTTTCTGAAATGAAAGGGTCTATGAAGGTGAGTTTATGCTATGAAAGGGTCTATGAAGGTGATGTTATGAAATGAAAGGATCTACAGAGGTGATTTTATGAAATGAAATGGTCTATGAAGGTGATTTTATTAAATGAACGGGTCTATGAAGGTGAGTTTATTGAATGAAAGGGTCTAGAGAGGTGAGTTTATGATATGAAAGGGTCTATGCAGGTGATTTTTATGAAATGGAAGGGTCTATGAAGGAGATTTTATGAAATGAAAGGGTCTATGAAGATGAGATTAAGGAATCAAAGAGGCAGTTAAAGGTGAATTTATGAAATCAAAGGGTATCTGAATTTAAGTATGAAATTATAAATTATTAAGAGGTGGATCTATGATATCAAAAGGTGTGTGAAGGCGAGAATGAAATTAGAAGTTATGTGAAGGTGGATCAATGATATCAAAGGGTATTTGAAATTTTGAGTTTATGACATGAAAGAGGTTGAGGTTAAGCTCATGAAATAACACATTTTTTGAAGTGAGATTGTAAAACCAAAAAAAGGCGATGAAGTTGAGTTTGTGAATACACGTGGTTGGTGAAGATACATTTCGTTTGAGACACGCCATCCAATATAATTGTTATCAGAACTGTAGTGAGCTCCCTTTGCATTATAAGCCAAATCACAATTTTCTTGTAGCTTATACTTCTGGCACTATATTCAACAACAAGAGCTCAGGTTCGATCCTGATCGACGGCTTCCATGGTCACCCAGCCTTTAATGGGTACCGTATTTTTTTTTTCTGGGAAAGTAAAATGGCACGACCGTAATACTGACCACATTACCCCAAAAATCATGTGCCGGTGATCTGTAAAAATTATGGTCACTAACACCATATTCCCTATACGCCACTTGGTGTGACGGGACTCTTTACTTTTTTTACTTTTATGGCAGATAGTCTGTTTTGACGTACGCCGTTACTATGAAACCCACTTTTGATATGAATAGCTCCTTGATCAGCTTTGAGCAGCATGCCCTGTCGTGGCAACCGCAAGTTCTTTATTTCATATTACCCGTCCCGAGGGCTATATTCGGGGCTCTTTACTTGTTATTTTTACTATCTTCACAACACATGTACGTTGTTACATTCACCAAAGCAAGATTGTTAACATTTAATAAGCCCATCGATGACCGGTTATTATTGTTTGTGTGTGTATGTGTGTATTATCAAAGCGGGATTATGATATGTGAATCAAGAAGAAAAATGCAATAATACGTCAAATCTCCCAAAAGCTTAAATACTTAACAAATCGTGAATCTAAACATTCAGCTGCATTGTGTAAAATGAGGTATGACTTCTCACGCACCACAACATGTACTCCAGCTTGTGTTTAAATTCAACTATTTGCAAAGTCTTTCAGCATTGTACATCAACTTATACAATGAGATAAAACTATTCGAGAATCGTGCAAGTTATTATATCAAACAACAAAAAATACCACAATCACTCCAACAGTTATATCAACATACAAACTATTAAATTATTACATTAAATATTACACTGTTGAACGAAGTCATAATCTATTCCTCTATAAATGAAATTGTTACCTCAACACATAAATTATTACATTATGACATTAAATTATTGCTCGAAAAGAAATTTTTATATTAACGTACCATACTAAACTTGAACATGTATTATAGTTACTCCAACATTTAAAACGGTTATTCGAACATTTAAAACAGTTACTCCAACATTTAAAATAGTTACTGTAGCATTTAAAATGGTCAATCTAGCATTTAAAATCATTATTCTAGCATTTAAAATGGTCAGTCTAGCATTTAAAATTATAACTCCAGCATTTAAATATGTTGCTCCAGCATTTAAAATTGTTACTCTAGTATTTAAATTTGGAAATCTAGCATTGAGCAATTGAGTTACTTTTTTGTGTTTCTCTAGCATTTAAAATTGTTACTCTTGCATTTAAAAATGTAACTCTAATATTCAAAATTGTTACTCTAGCATTTAACATTGTTAGTCTAGCATTGGGTAATTGAGTTACTCTTTTGTATTTCTCTAGTATTTAAATTGTTACTCTAGCATTTAACATTGTTAGTCTAGCATTGAGTAATTGAGTTACTCTTTTGTATTTCTCTAGTATTTAAAATTGTTACTCTAACATTTAAAATGGTTACTCTAGCATTTAAAATTGTTACTCTAGCTTTGAAACATGTTATCTCAGCCTACACAGCCACAGCTATTGCTAGAATGTGCAAAAAAAAAAACAACTATTCACCATAGGCTTATATGGCGGAAGGCATTGACAATCATGTTCCTTGATCTCTCTCTTATACCCGTGTTTTTTTTTATCAAATTCACTGTTAATTTCTTTGTGTGCCATGTCTATAAACTATCTAAATCATTGTCTTCTTCTACTTCTGCTATCTCAAATTTTACTGTTATCACAACATCGCATCACAAACCCAAAGAAAGTAGTCGTATTTTTCTGATATAATTTAAACGATTTCTTCATTTTCTTGCGTCTTTTCAAACTATTTCATGGATCTTTTTTAGCTGTCCTTGGAGATCTCAACATTCTTCTGTACAACCATATTTCTATAGCCTCAAGTTCTTCTTTGTTTACCAATCGTTCATGATTGACATCCAGCTCGTCTGTCTGAAAGTAACGTTGGAGAACTCTTTTTTAATTCTTATTTCCACTGACAAAGATAGGCTGCAAAAAATTGTTTTTCATTTCAAGAAAAGTTAAATATTAATACTATTAACTATATACAATAAAAAATATACTATTAAAACTATTAATTATATCAAACGAAAAAATAATTATCACCAAAAATAGAGCTATTACCAGAACAAACAAACATATGCTTCACTTGACACTTAAAGTATTACATAAGGAGACAAAATTATTCTCTCTCTCTCTCTCTTTCTCTCTCTCTCTCTCTCTCTCTCTCTCTCTATATATATATATATATATATATATATATATATATATATATATATATATATATATGCATTTTGTCAAACTGTTACTTCAACGTTAAAATATCTATTACTTCATCATTCAGTTCTTTTATTTAACATATTCTACTTTTACCACAACACACGTTACTGTTACATCAACATGTAGTTTTCTTACTCAAAAATACAGGTTACAGTATTATAATCAAAACATGAAACTTGATATTAAGAAAGCACCCCTTAATTTTGTCATTATTTAACTGTATCTTAAACAAAGTTCGGATATGAACTACATCGTACAAAAGTAATAACGATTTGTTGAACAAAATAAATGGACACATCGTTAAAACAGTACGTGGGAAAATACATCGATGACCACAAGAAGTTATTTTTTTAGTGTGTTCTCCAAAATAATAAAAAGAAACACAGTTTTATTATTTATAAGATGTCATTATAAACCTGTCTCATTATTGGGATGTGCCTGAGGATAATAGAGGGACTGAGAATAAAGGTTGCATGCTCTGTACAGTCACTACGTTGTGTACAGTTTAGGTAAGGTATATATATATATATATATATATATATATCCCCCCCCTCCAGATCCCTATAAAGAAGACTTTGGACACTATCTGAACTAAGACCGACATCCACAAGATTTAAAGCTGTATGGTCAATGCACTCACCCATTTTCTCTCTGAGATGTAACTAGGGAATGGAGATCATAATCATTACCACCAGCAACAGAATCATCTTTCCAGTCCCATGAAACGCACAAATCTTGAGCGTACTTGGCCATATATCCATGTTCTTGACAAGCTTCTCAATCTCAGTTAAGGAGTTGTTGCCAGCAGTCCGTGCCTCTTTTATAAATGCTTTCAGTGTCTATAGAGTCCCAGCTCTCGGCAAGCTTCTCAATCTTAGGTAGGGAGTTGATACCTACAATCCGTGCCTCTTTTACCAATGTTCTCAGTGTCTTTCGATTCCCAGCTCTGGATAAGTTTCTCAGGGAATTCATGCTTGCTATCCGTACCTCTCTTATCGATGTTCTTAGTGTCTCGAGTCCCAACTCTGAATAAGCTTCTCAATCTCAGTTAGTTAATCAATGCCTGCTGTCCATATCACTCTTATCAGTATACTTCTTAATATCACTCGAGGTAGATTTTTTTTTACCTGTACATCACATACAATACTTGTGTGATTCTCTGGTTATTTCTCGTCAGCATAAGGCAGACTTATATCCTTCTTTTGTTGATTATAGATTGTATGGATTGCACGACTATTTCTTTTATTTCCGCACCACTTTGAATTAAATTAATTGTATACTAATTACTGTCCCGAGTTAAGTAATAGAACTACTGTAGTATACTCCGATCAGAGCTTCCTCACCTAAAATATAACATTTACTTTTACTTAATTCCATATGATCATCGTACCCATAGCAGACTGCTTTCAAGCCTCCTAAAGTATAGTTAATGTTTATTTTCACTCTTCACCTTCACTCAGCGCTTCTCGGTATGGCTAAACTTTGAAGGGTTTCATCAAAATTATAAAATATAAAATAGAATAGAATTAATTTAGCGATAAGATTTGCTGGACTTGAAGACTGAAAAAAGTATGATGTTAAGATGCTTATCAATTATCTGATCGTATTTAAAACAGACAGAGGAAAAAATTAGAAGAAATAATAATCACTTCACCCATTAAAGTTAATCGATAGTGATTTTTTAAGAAACCATTCAAATTGACAGACATGTTTTTCAAAAGATAACTAAACATAAAATGCGAGATTAATATTTTTAAAATTAAACAGTCTTTTTTATTTTGCAATTAGACATCGTTTCTTTTCCATCGAGCCATAAGTTAGTCAACGATTTTAGCGCTGGTGTCAAATTAAAGTATTTGAAAATGTGCCCTACCAGATTGTTTTGTTGCTGAAAGCTTTAGCCAATGTAATCGGAAGTTCTTCACACATCGTGGACTTGGATCGTGGTTGAGAATCATTAGATTAGGAAATCTTGCATAGCATAAGCACTTCATGCATAAAATGTGAACAAGTTGTGTCTCCGGTATAATTTGTGGGTAATTCTCTACGTCAACGAGGAAGAGAGCGTAACGTATAAGGCCGGTTCTGACAAGTAGAAAACGTAGATACAATGGACGTCATGGAAGTTGCCAAGTTCTAAATATGCGACTGCTGTCAAGTAGTTGGGTCATATTCATCTTGACCAAGTTTTCTGTTGAGGATAGCAAGAGGGCCTACTCCTCCTTGAAAGCCGCTGTTGTTGTTGTGGTAGGTACCTCTCTGTGACGTTTCCCACAGCTGTTTTTGCATCATTGCTAAGCTGATTTTGTTGGCCTGCAAGAAGTCTTTCATGGAGATCATCTCCCCTGAATTTCTACGATACTCAGAGTCGCTGTCTCCTTCAACGTCTGTAACTGTTACTGTTACCTTGTTAGCACCACTTCCTGCGACAGACCCGCGAGCCGCTCCATCTTTCTTAATATTTCCCGGTGTGATGGCGTTTCGTCTCGTTAAAGAAGGCCTGCGAAACTTGCACTGACAGTTGAGTTGTCGTAACATCCAGTTCAGAACCTGTTTGATGACAATGGAAGTCACGTTGAAGAGGCTGTAAATGCAGCAACATCCCAACACAATAAATATGAAATTTCCCAGCCTGTAGAGCACTACATTAGGATATTCTGCTTTCTGGCTAACAACGTAATCTCCGAAGCCAATGGTAGCGAATGTAATGAAGCAGAAGTACATGGCTTCTAAGTAGGTCCAATTCTCGACTGGATGGTACATTGCAGATGCAACAAGGGCAACGACGAGTGCTCCCAGTAACAGAATTAACATAACCCAGTAAACTGACGGTTTCCAGGAATCAAGCTCCTCGTCCTCTGACCCTTGACTTGATCGCCGCCGTCTGTCGCTCACATTTTTGTTTCTTTGCCCTCGATCGTGGATAGCTCTGAGGATATAGGCCAGGAAGGTGATGATTCTTTCCAGGAATAAGTTGAAGAAAAGAATGGCACCGGCACAGCCAAAGAAGCCGTAGAAGATAAGTGCCACTTTACCAGGAACTGTTCGAGGGGTTGTCATTCCAAAGCCTGTATATAGACAAAGTAGACAATTTATTAGTAGAGATGAATATATTTAACTAATTGGAGATATCTATTTAAATAAATTTAATGTAATTAAATTAACGAACAAAGTTCATAACATGTGTTAGATGAAGAGAAATATTAAATTATAAAACATGTGAAGGTGAAGAAATGTTTTGTAGATGAGATAAGAAACTATGAATTTTAACAGTGTTTGACTGATCATGAAATATCTCCTATTTGATATGAAGATTGATAAAGTAATAGTTTCTAAATGGACAAAATAAATATTATATTTGAGAAAAAATTACACACATGAGCAGACCGTGAACCAGCGATGTGTTTGTTTGAGTACAGACCCCTGAATTCAATAGGTTAGGTATTCATTCCAGCTTTGATGAGGTAACTCATTTCAAGTAGTATGTAAAGTTAAATGGCTTTACATCAGACATTAGTACCAAGTTAATTGATTTGACTGGCAAAATGTTGATCCTAGATATAAGCACTCACATTTGCTCATTTGAATTTGATTTCTGGGCTCCAGCTGAGCATGTAGTCGAAAAGTCTCGTGTTACTTGTTTACCTCGTGAGATGTGATATTTGTTTATTTAACGACTCGGGGAATTGTTCCAAGTCGGTTAACTGTACTGTACATACCAATGCGGACAGCAGACAAATGAAAAGACGATTAAAGACCATAGAGATGGGTTTCCTCAGAAGAATGTTTACCTGGAAAGCTAAAAAGATCAACGAGTAAATTACTCAGAGGCCAGAACATAAGGAATGCTAATTAAAAAAAAAACACATCAGAAAGAAACAATCGACAATTTTGGGCACATCATGATAAGAGGAAAATGTTAATACTCGATTACAATTGACAAAATATAGGAAACAAGAGATAGCAGACGACAAACATAGAAAATACTAGATAGCTTGTTGTCGCGATACAGTAAACAGCCAAAAACAGAATTGATACGATTCACTGTCGACAGAGAGTGGTGAAAGGACACGATCGTCTACACCAAGTATGGTACATGATGATGATGGCATGACAACATTGCATGCAATTGTCCAGAGTATAGGAATTTCAAGACATTGTTTCATAAAAAAAAATTTAATGCATTTTTTTTTCAAATTAAATGGACGTTGAATAATTAATGTTTTTATTCATTTTCATTCCTTTTAGTAGTCATGCAGTTTTATTTATTGATTCATTTTCTGTAACATTCACTATTAATTCTCGTTACGTTTTGCACAGTTAACGTTTTTTTTTTTTTAAAGCATTTTATTTGATTAGTGCTTTTTAAATCAAACTGTTTAACACACTGCTGGTTCCACATTCACAGTTTACTAGAGACGAGAGAAGAATATTTAAAGTTCTCTGGACAGCTAAAAAGACCAAAGAGAAAATTCTCAAAGAGACCAACACAAAAAAGAGCTCCTTAGAAACATCAGAAAGAAACAATCAACATTTTTCGGGCACATCATGAGAAGAGGAAAGTTGGAATACTTGGTTACAACTGGTAAAATACAAGGATTGCGGACGACAAAGAGAGAAAACACTAGATAGCTTGGTGTCATGGCATGGAAAATAGTCATCAGCAGAACTTATACGATGCACAATGGACAGAAGATTGTGGAAGGGCATGATCGCCTACGCCAACCCGTATGGCACATGATGATGATGAGATATGACAGTGCCACAACTTGATGCAGTAGTCGGCTGTTGGAAATCGGGATTCATGGTCTGTGCTATTATGATATAAACATTGAGAGTTTGCTTACGGAGTGTGTGTGGGGGGGGGGGGCAACATAATCTGCCAGTGCATTATAGCCTCTTTTGAGGAAGACTGAGCATATTTGTCATGAGTACTTTGAGATGTATCCCTTACAGCTGAAAACAGCGCTGCCAACGATTTAAATAGAACATCTAAAGTATAGTATTCGTAGAAATATATTTTTCCTCGCTTTAGATTTTAGTAAAAAAATACATTGCAAATGTATATTCTTCTTGACCTTGAACTGCAAATGTACAGTATTTATTTCCATATACCGAACAATTTGTTTTTCTCTCTGTACTGTAAATGTCATTTTCTCGCCAATTACTATGTCATTTATGTTCATCATCAGGTAAGACAAGGGAGCCGCGATAGCTCAGTGGTTAGTGAACTGGACTACCACGGACAAGGGGTAGGGTTCGATCCCAACCGACGGCTTCCGGGTTCACCCAGCCTTAAATGGGTACCGGATTTTTTTCTGGGAAAGTAAAGCAGCACGGGCGTAATACTGACCACATTACCCCAAAAATCATGTGCTGAAGGTCTGTAAAATATAGGGTCACTAACACCATATTTCCCTATACGCCACTTGGCGTGACGGGGGTACTTTACTTTTTACTATCAGGTAAGACAACAAATGTATATTCTTCTTCAGTATTTACTGCAAAAGTATAATTAGTCTCGCTTCAGATTGCTCACTTAAGATTACGAATGTTAGTTCTTCACCAAGACTAAAAGTATTTTTTTTCTTCATCTAAAGATACAAATGTACTTTCTTCTGGTCTTCTTACTAAGACTATACAAATGTATATCTTTCTTGATCTGATCTTAATATCAGGAGGGAAGGCAGTGAGTATAGTTTATATTTGAGCTGCTTTATTTTTCAGCCGGATGAGTTCCGGTAAACGTTTATTACGTTAACTGTCTCGATATACAAACGAAACATTTAAACAAGTAATTGAAAACTATATTGGCCACAAGTTTACATTCTTGTTTTGTGGTTGTTGACGATGGTAATACCAATGCAACTACACCAGCGGTCCAGAGACACATAGTATCGATTTATCATGAAATCCAAAATGGCAAGTCGTTTTACAGAAAACGTTGCAGTTTCGATAACTTGAACGTGACTTATTAACACGATCAAGTGACTGAACACTCACGGAAACAGCTTGGATGCTTATTCCACTTGTTCGTACGCATATTTGTGACTACATTACGCAGCTTTGTCTCCAGCACGCGTTTGCTCGGAATTGCTTCCTTAACTATTGATTTAACTTGGCGTTCTTGCAAGGCAGTAGTTATTTGTATTCAGAGAGTACATAGAAGAAAGTAACATTATAGCATGGGATTTTGAAACATTTTAACCTCACATAACTTAATTGTAACATTTATAGATGAACTGATCAATTACTTTTCTCGCTGTTAATACCATACCCACATCGGTTAGCTAGGTACCAATTATTTTCGACTGGAAATGAACATGGTTATGGTTATGGAAGGCCCCGGTATCACCGCAAACGAATTAAAATCCATTAATTGCTCAACCGCCTGTGCCGGTGGAATCATTACAATTACTTTCTCATCTCCCAAAGAAAAAAAAAGGTGGCTATAGTCACCTTCATAACAGTCTCAGCACACGACAAAAGACATAAGGCGAAACCGTACAGAAAGTGAACACAACCGTATATTCCCTGTCATACAATATCATCATTCATCGTAAACAATCGGAATATTGGAAATGAATAATGATCTATGTATCGTCAAGCCCGTGCCATAGCGTCTATACTTCCGACACTTGTATGAGTTTAGTGTGCGATGTAGTTAATAAACGTAGCATCTTTCACTTGGGATAACAGCTTGGCCTTCTACTCGGCTCTGAAATACTGAATATAACAACATCTGTGATATTAATGACCACAAACCAGGAGCCTCCTGTATGATTGATACAACTGTTGCACCAAGCACTTCATCAGCAGAGCCAGATCTATGGAATGTTAATCTGACATTGTTCTTGAATGATGTCCAAGTTAATGAGACATCAGAATCGTGTGGCAGCAGCTACAAGAAGGGAGCAGAGAACATCAAGTTCTGCTGCTATAAAGGAGACTTGCCTTGCTATCCCAGAATTGCGTTAAATGGGATCAATGTAGTTGAAAACTTCTCCTCTTGTGTAAACTACACATTCACATCCAAGAGTGAATCAGTGAAGGTCACAAAATCATATTCTCTCTGTGGTTTTAATAACTACAGGTCATGTGGCTTCTGTTGGATTGGAAATGATAACTTGCCACCACTGTGTGTCTATATGTTTGGAATTGGAGTCATCAGCGATGGCCTAACATCATCAAGTGCTACGACGATCATCATTTTCGGGAGGACGTGAACTTCCATGGTATATGGTGGATAGGCGGCAGGAACCATTGAAGGCTATGTCTGAAAAGTGTTCCTTCTTGCAGTTTCCTCATATTCCAAGTC
The DNA here is from genome assembly GCA_032433765.1 of Megaustenia siamemsis. Lineage (NCBI taxonomy): Eukaryota > Metazoa > Mollusca > Gastropoda > Stylommatophora > Ariophantidae > Megaustenia > Megaustenia siamemsis. Next base: position 45,689,079 of record JAVIAB010000124.1, on the reverse strand, counting down.
CGGCTTGTTGCAGGAGCTACTGAGTTAAGTGCTCTGTGCACACCGTGAGCTGTGTGTCTCATCCGTTTTGATCATGTTTCGATATCCCGCTTGTTTACGATGAATGATAATATCGTATGACAGGGAACAGTTGGCTGTGGTCACTTTCTGCGCGGTTTCGCCGTATGTCTTTTGGCGTGTGCTGAGACTGCTACGATGGGGACTACAGTTACCTTTCTTTTTTTGGAAGATGTGTTAGTAATTAGAATAATTCCACTGGCACGGGCGGTTGAGCAATTATGGATTTTAATTCGTTTGCAGTGATACCGAGGCCTTCCATAACCAATAACCAATAACCAATCGGCTCGCCCACAGATGACAAAAGTTAGTGAGGTGGTGTTTTATGTGTTGACGTTAATTGTGAATACCCAACATACGATAGCTATTCATAGCGAAATATAATACTCGAGGATGAGATGCAGTGGCTTTTAATGGAGCTGATACTAAAAATATTTTTTTTCTCTAATACCTGATTGTTGATATCAGCAAATCAGGTGCGCCTTACAACCTATATATCCCCTTCCATCCGTTGTTTCATGAGCCAAATCAATGAGACACGATGGTTATAGCATAGCAGAGTATAACTGTACAAAATCGAAGGGAAGAATGAGACTACGTTGTATGATCCCTTGTAGAATCATACTCTTCAAACAAAATATCAGTTGGCCTAGCCAGAAAACACCGAACTACAGAAGTTGTAAGAGGATGGTCACCAATGTTGTGCGTGTACCACACTGCAATTAATCAAAGTGATTAGTTCATTGACCGTTTTTAATGAGCAACATTCACTGTTAGGCAAGTTTTCAAGACAGAAAAAACGATAAATGTTCATAGATAAGTAGTAAGTAATCAACGGTCTATCCACGCAATGCATTAAAACTACGAGAATAAGATGTTAGAGCTGACATTCTTCACTAACCAACGGTTGATTTGATGAGGTATGTGGTTGGTATTACGGCAGGCCCCACATTTTCAAGCAAAAAAGCATTTTGTACTCATTGTTAGAGGCTAAGTGAACTTCCACGCCATGTCGGTCAGGACAAAAAAAACATCACTAAAGTTCATATACGCACATGAATAAATGTAAGATAGGTTTTGTCTTTTTCTTACATGAAGGTAATCGATTCACAAGTTTGATGTGTTTGTGTTGCAAATGAGAGCAGGATGTTTGAAAATATATTTTGTTAAAGTTGTGAGTCATGGCTGGTGCGCATGTTGTTTATAGAGAGACAGGGGACTACTTGCTAATAATGCTCTCGGGCACTAACAGCCCAGGAGATCTTAAATTCTTAAAACATAAGAACGGATGCTAGAGTCTAATGGGGTCCGGAAATCTGATGAAGTCCAGCAGTGCGAGAGAGTGGTTTTGTGGGAAAAAATAAAGAAAATAAATGTCGATGTTTGCCTTTTTTCTGTTTTGTGTCACAGATTACACGAAGAGATCTCATCTCTGGTTTAGTCTATTGCTGTTTTCTGCCGATATTTTAGTTATCGCTTCATTTTCATAGATATCACAATTAACGTTGTTATCATCAATGTGAGAGTACACCTAAATAATGGGTACAATAGAGAAGCTGAAGCAGCATTGCAACAAGAAACGTTCGAAATCAAATTGTTGAATCTTATTTTCCTACTGCTTGTTCCGTAGGATGTTTCGGATACGAGGTATATTTAGTTTCCTTGTCATCTTGAATCTAGTTAGTGACGCTCTCATTTCACTTACCCAACATTTTCTAGACTTCATTTCGCAATGCGGACTTACATCTTCTTTAAAAAATGGACTATTATGTTTTAGGTTTGTTTTGTACTAGTCAGATGTCCATATTTAATTCTTTCATGTTCCGCATAATCATTTACTTGAGTTATCCATTCGACTCTTCTCAGTTTTATTTTCTTTGCTACGTGCACTTTTGCTTTGTTTGTTGCATGATTACTAAGACCTGCATGATTACTAAGACCTGCATGATTACTAAGACCTGCATGATTACTAAGACCTGCATGATTACTAAGATCTTATTAAAAAGAGTGAGAAACATTGTTACTCAATACTTAATGCGAGATGTGGAAAATTTGTATAAGAACAGATATAGTTTGAGTATGTGTGTGAGAGAGAGAGAGAGAGAGAGAGAGAGAGAGAGAGAGAGAGAGAGAGAGAGAATGCTCTCAGTTGAAACGTATAGGACAGATTTGAAGTTGTGAAGGGTTGCATACACGATGTGTGCCAACAGCTGTACTGAGAGTATGATACGGCAGGATAATTTCCAGTGTTAGACAAAAAGTCTCCATCAAGTGTTTCTGTGGAAGTTTTTTTTTTTTTTTTTTTTTTTGTCGAAACGATGGAAGAAGTCACAATGAATTCCTGCACTAAAGTTTCGCTGTACAGTAAAGAGCCCCGTCACGCCAAGTGGCGTATAGGGAATATGGTGTTAGTGTTCTTAATTTTTATAGATCTTCTGCACATGATTTTTCGGGTAATGTGGCCGGTATTACGCCCGTGTCGCTTTACTTTCCCAGAAGAAATCCAGTACCCATTTAAGGCTGGGTGAACCCGGAAGCCGTCAATCAGGATCAAACCTGACCTCTCGCCCTTTGTGGTCCAGTTCACTAACCATTAAGCTATTGCGACTCTTGACGATCTGCCATGGTCAATTATACATAGGCCAGTGAGCTGAAAGGGATAGCAGAAAGCTTGTGATATTTTCAGCATTGCGAGCAGGGACCGTTGTGGGTAAACTGGTGTCAGCTGTCTATAGGCGTTAAATTACAGAGTTATTGAGTTATGTGCGGGTCATCATCATTGCACTCCGAACATGCCCATAGGTGCGCAGATCCATTCTTCAGCCCTCCATCGTCATGCTACTCGTGGTCATAACGTATGCACCACTGTCTTCTATGACTATGCCATACCGCCGAGCGTGCTGTAAATGTACATACACTGCTTTGATGTCGTATTACGGATCAATCTGTATAGACGACTGTCTATAGCTGCCATAGCTGAAGACGTCTCTATCTTAGGTAATTTCGGGAAAACCCTCTCAGCCCGCATGTCTTAGATATGTGAGCTGTGGTCCAAAACATGGGTATCTATAAATTTATAAAAGCCTTAAGGCTAACAGGAAATTCTCGGAAAACTTCCAACTTGCGTGGTTTTCAGCTTTGAGAGTAGAGGCTGTTATGGATAGACAGAGTGACGTCAGGGTCTTCCGGTTTGATTTTCTGCCCACGGGCCTTTATAAATTGATAGATGGCTATGGTCTAACGATGTGAGTACTGTTGTCCCAGCAGTAATGGGGACTGTTGGGGTAGAAGACCCAACATTGCAGCACCTTTAGGATGGACAATGTTTGAAGCGGAAACGAGGAATCAGGAAGGGAAGTTCTAGGGCTAAGTTAAAGTCTATGAGCTAATGGCTTTCTACGTCCTTGTATCATTAATACATCATCATCCATCATCATCATTATCACCACCATCACCGTTTATCAACAAACCACTGTCATTATAACTAAAACCTTCATTATCATCACAATCATCTTCTTCATGACCAGCACAGTCCTCAAAACCACCACCGTCATCATCACTGCTGCAGACATCATCACTATCACCACCACCTTCATCATCGTCACCATCGTCAACACCACCACTAACACTACCGTAATCATCACCTCCACCACCGTCATCACTGTCATCACCACCGTCATCACTATCACCACCACCTTCATCATCGTCACCATCGTCAACACCACCACTAACACTACCGTAATCATCACCACCACCACCGTCAACAAAACCATGATTATCACCATCAGTACCACCTTCATCATCGCAACCACCGCCATCATCATACAACCACACCACCGCTATCACCACAAAACCATCATAACCAAACCACCGTAATCGATACACCACCGTCACCATCGCCACCACAGTCATCATTACCATCACCGTCCACGTCACCATCACGTCTCATCATCACCATCATCATCATCACCATCATCATCATCACCATCATCACCATCACCGTCAACGTCACCATCACGTCTCATCATCACCATCATCATCATCACCGTCATCATCATCACCATTACCACCATCATAATCATCACTACCACCGTCATCATCACCATTGTCACCACCACCGCCATCATCATCATCACCACCGTCATCATCACCACCACCAACGCTATCATCACCAGCGCCGCCATCATCACCATCGCCACCACCACCGCCATCATCATCGCCATCGCCATCGTCATCACCACCACCGCTATCATCGCCACCACCACTGCTGCCATCATCACCACTACCACCATCGCCATCATCATCGCTACCGCCGCCATCATCACCACCCACTACCACCATCGCAATCATCATCGCTACCGCCGCCATCATCACCACCACCACCACCGCCATCATCATCATCTCCACCGTCGCCATCATCACCACCACCATCGCCATCATCATAATCTCCACAGTCGCCATCATCACCACCACCGCCATCATCATCATCTCCACCGTCGCCATCATCACCACCACCACCGCCATCATCATCACCTCCACCGCCGCCATCATCATCACCTCCATCGCCGCCATCACCACCACCGCCATCATCATCACCTCCACCACCACCGCCATCATCATCATCATCACCACCACCGCCATCATCATCACCTCCACCACCACCGCCATCATCATCATCATCATCATCATCATCACCACCACCACCGCCATCATCACCACCACTGCCATCATCATCACCTCCACCACCGCCAACATGACCACCACCACCACTGCCATCATCATCATCATCACTACCACCACCGCCATCATCATCATCATCACCACCACCGCCATCATCACCACCACCACCACTGCCATCATCGTCACTACCGCCGCAATCATCACCACAACCACCACCACCACCGCCATCATCATCATCATCATCACCTCCACCACCACCGCCATCATCATCATCATCATCACCACCACCACCGCCATCATCACCACCACCGCCATCATCATCATCACCACCACCGCCATCATCACCACCACCACCACTGCCATCATCGTCACTACCGCCGCCATCATCACCACTACCACCACCGCCATCATCATCACCTCCACCGCCGCCATCATCACCACCACCACCGTCGCCATCATCGTCACTACCGCCGCCATCATCACGACCACCACCATCGTCATCATCATCACCACTACCGCAGTTGTCATCACCACCACCGCGATCATCATAACCATTACCGCCGCCATCATCACCACCACCACCGCCATCATCATCACCACCACAACCTGTATCATCATCACCACTATCGCCGCAATCATCACCACCACCACCACCACCGCCATCACCGTCACTACCGCCACCATCATCACAACCACCATCACCGCCATCATCGTCACTACTGCCACCATCATCACCACCACCACCGCCGTCATCATCACCACTACCGCCGACATCATCAACACCACCGCCATCATCATCACCACCACCGCCATCAACATCGTCACCACCACCACCACCGCCATCATCGTCACTACCGCCGCCATCATCATCGCCACTACCGTCGCAATCATCACCACCACCACCGCCACCATCATCGTCACCACCACCACCACCGTCATCACCACCACTGCCACCATCATCGTCACCACTACCACCGTCATCACCACCACCACCGCCGTCATCGTCACCACCACCACCGTCATCACCACCACCGCCACCATCATCGTCACCACCACCACCGTCATCACCACCACCACCGCCGTCATCATCACCACCACCGTCATCATCACCACCACCACCACCACCGTCATTATCACCAATAGCACCGTCATTATCACCACCACCATCACCGTCATCATCACCACCACCACCGTCATCATCACCACCACCGTCATCATCACCATCATCACCACCGCCATCATCACCGCCACCGCCATCATCACCACCACCGCCACCGTCATCATCACTACCACCGTCAAACCACCGTCAACATCACCATCGTCATCATCACTACCACCGTCACCACCACAGTCATCATCACCGTCAACATTACCATTAGGTTTCATCACCACCACCACCGTCACATCACCATCACCGTCAACGTTATCGTCACGTCTCATCACCGCTACTACCGTCATCATAATCAATAACACCACCATCATCTTCATCATCATCCCCACCACCACTGTCACCATCACCACCACCACCGTCACCATCACCACCACACCACCGTCATCATCGCAATAACCATCATCGTCAACCATCCGTGTCTCATCGTAAACGTGGAAAGCGACATTGCACTTAATAACAGACACTCAGGTGTGGCTTTGGTGAATGTAATTAACAAAAATTAAAAATTGTAAGTATATTTTTGTTGTTGGTGCTTTATCTTGACTCTGGATTTTGAGACTATCCTGGGATTGTGGCGCTGGCCCTCGTTGAATTATGTTGAATTTTAATATAATGGACTGTCTTTCGCGCCATCGTTCCTACTTCATAAAATGATATAGGTCATCTCACTCTTTCTTTATCACATTCAAGTCAAATCTCATCTTATCGACATTTTCAATCGACAAACGCTTCAAGTGTCCAATAACAGCCAAACATATTTATTTATGTCCTATTTTACAGTCCGGTGGTAACAAGTTACAGTAACACATTTTCGTGATTTATATGTTCGCTACATTACTTCAAGGCTACAGACAATAGCAATATTACTTTGAGGTCTGTATGAGTACTGAATCACACACTCCTGGAATTATTTAACACATCAGAGATTACACTTCTAGTTATCTATACACAGGTCCTGTTGTGAACTAACTTGATCCGCTAATCTGTTCACTTTAAACTAATATTGGTCTTGTTCTCACGTCTTATTTATCTATACTAGTTGGCAGCTATTCTATACGCTCTGCCCTGGTATATGTTAGGGACTCATCTACATCTCTCTACTCTGCTGGTTTTTCATCGTCTTTCTGCTTCTATATAAATATTTATTGACCTGTGTCTGTCTTCCCACACAGTCTGGAGGTATTTTTTAATCTTATGTCCACGCTATGTGGAAGTATATATTTTAAATTATTTTTAATTACCCTCATCAAGCACACACCTACGTGTCCATTATTAAGTGCAATATCGTTATCCACAATTACAAATATATCACCACCACCACACTGTCATCATCACCACCATCACCATCACCACAACCACCGCTATTATCACCATCACCATCATCATCATCATCACCACCACCACCGCCATCATCACCACCACTGCCATCATCATCACCTCCACCACCGCCAACATGACCACCACCACCACTGCCATCATCATCATCATCACTACCACCACCGCCATCATCATCATCATCACCACCACCGCCATCATCACCACCACCACCACTGCCATCATCGTCACTACCGCCGCCATCATCACCACAACCACCACCACCACCGCCATCATCATCATCATCATCACCTCCACCACCACCGCCATCATCATCATCATCATCACCACCACCACCGCCATCATCACCACCACCGCCATCATCATCATCACCACCACCGCCATCATCACCACCACCACCACTGCCATCATCGTCACTACCGCCGCCATCATCACCACTACCACCACCGCCATCATCATCACCTCCACCGCCGCCATCATCACCACCACCACCGTCGCCATCATCGTCACTACCGCCGCCATCATCACGACCACCACCATCGTCATCATCATCACCACTACCGCAGTTGTCATCACCACCACCGCGATCATCATAACCATTACCGCCGCCATCATCACCACCACCACCGCCATCATCATCACCACCACAACCTGTATCATCATCACCACTATCGCCGCAATCATCACCACCACCACCACCACCGCCATCACCGTCACTACCGCCACCATCATCACAACCACCATCACCGCCATCATCGTCACTACTGCCACCATCATCACCACCACCACCGCCGTCATCATCACCACTACCGCCGACATCATCAACACCACCGCCATCATCATCACCACCACCGCCATCAACATCGTCACCACCACCACCACCGCCATCATCGTCACTACCGCCGCCATCATCATCGCCACTACCGTCGCAATCATCACCACCACCACCGCCACCATCATCGTCACCACCACCACCACCGTCATCACCACCACTGCCACCATCATCGTCACCACTACCACCGTCATCACCACCACCACCGCCGTCATCGTCACCACCACCACCGTCATCACCACCACCGCCACCATCATCGTCACCACCACCACCGTCATCACCACCACCACCGCCGTCATCATCACCACCACCGTCATCATCACCACCACCACCACCACCGTCATTATCACCAATAGCACCGTCATTATCACCACCACCATCACCGTCATCATCACCACCACCACCGTCATCATCACCACCACCGTCATCATCACCATCATCACCACCGCCATCATCACCGCCACCGCCATCATCACCACCACCGCCACCGTCATCATCACTACCACCGTCAAACCACCGTCAACATCACCATCGTCATCATCACTACCACCGTCACCACCACAGTCATCATCACCGTCAACATTACCATTAGGTTTCATCACCACCACCACCGTCACATCACCATCACCGTCAACGTTATCGTCACGTCTCATCACCGCTACTACCGTCATCATAATCAATAACACCACCATCATCTTCATCATCATCCCCACCACCACTGTCACCATCACCACCACCACCGTCACCATCACCACCACACCACCGTCATCATCGCAATAACCATCATCGTCAACCATCCGTGTCTCATCGTAAACGTGGAAAGCGACATTGCACTTAATAACAGACACTCAGGTGTGGCTTTGGTGAATGTAATTAACAAAAATTAAAAATTGTAAGTATATTTTTGTTGTTGGTGCTTTATCTTGACTCTGGATTTTGAGACTATCCTGGGATTGTGGCGCTGGCCCTCGTTGAATTATGTTGAATTTTAATATAATGGACTGTCTTTCGCGCCATCGTTCCTACTTCATAAAATGATATAGGTCATCTCACTCTTTCTTTATCACATTCAAGTCAAATCTCATCTTATCGACATTTTCAATCGACAAACGCTTCAAGTGTCCAATAACAGCCAAACATATTTATTTATGTCCTATTTTACAGTCCGGTGGTAACAAGTTACAGTAACACATTTTCGTGATTTATATGTTCGCTACATTACTTCAAGGCTACAGACAATAGCAATATTACTTTGAGGTCTGTATGAGTACTGAATCACACACTCCTGGAATTATTTAACACATCAGAGATTACACTTCTAGTTATCTATACACAGGTCCTGTTGTGAACTAACTTGATCCGCTAATCTGTTCACTTTAAACTAATATTGGTCTTGTTCTCACGTCTTATTTATCTATACTAGTTGGCAGCTATTCTATACGCTCTGCCCTGGTATATGTTAGGGACTCATCTACATCTCTCTACTCTGCTGGTTTTTCATCGTCTTTCTGCTTCTATATAAATATTTATTGACCTGTGTCTGTCTTCCCACACAGTCTGGAGGTATTTTTTAATCTTATGTCCACGCTATGTGGAAGTATATATTTTAAATTATTTTTAATTACCCTCATCAAGCACACACCTACGTGTCCATTATTAAGTGCAATATCGTTATCCACAATTACAAATATATCACCACCACCACACTGTCATCATCACCACCATCACCATCACCACAACCACCGCTATTATCACCATCACCATCACCATCATCATCACCACAACCACCGTTATCATCACCACCATCGCCATCATCACCTCCACCACCATCAGCATCACCACCACCATCATGATCATAATCACCAGCACCACCGTTATCACCACCCCGTCATCAATACCATCGTCATCACCACCACCACCTCTATCACCACCATATCCCCGTTTTCACCACCACCGTCATCAATACCACCGCCACACCACCACTACCATCATCACCACCACCACCACCGTTATCACCACCCATCATCAATACCACCGTCATCACCACCACTACCATCATCACCACCACCACAGTTACCAGCACCACCGTCATCAATACCACCGCCACCACCACCATATCATCGTTAACATCACCACGACCGTCATCAATACCACCACCAGTAGACGTCTACCGTGTAAGTTATAGAATCTCATGATATTCTTTCCAGGCGGGCAAACCATTCAGTTTGTTGTTTATGTGCAAGAAGTGTTTCCTCACTAGTTATATTTGTCATTATTTTATCTATAATTGTGTCTATTTCTTAAGCATCATGTTATTACACAATAAATAAGAGAGATAGTTGACCACATAATATATGAAATTAGCATTACTATTTACTCGTCATTAGTGTCGCTAATCTGAAATAAATCTTCCCTAATAAGCTTCAAGGGATATATGCGCATCTTCCTATCTGCGTGAGGTAAACACAGCTATAGTTTTCTATCATGTCTTATTTACAAAAAAGAGGTATCTATTAATTTTCTACAATCCTTGACTTCCAAAGCTTTATTAGCTTGAGCATGCTGTAGGTATTTCCAGGCTACCCGTGACGTCATTAAGCAGCCCTGATGTTTGTGGTTGGTCGATATTAGTTTGAGATGACAGATGCCAGCAGCCAAATTTGACGGTCGATAATTAAAAAAAATATAAAAAAATGGAATCTTCACTTCTACTCACTCTGTCACGAAGTTTGATCGATCCCGATCTCTAATTGTGATATTTGTCATTCATTTCTGCCAAAGCACTACACCTATTTTTTTTTTCGCGATTTTGTCACTTTTTCCATCACGAGCACACAGTACACTGTATAATCGACTTATCCACCATATCATATTTTCATTAGTGACTATTGTTTGTTCCTTTCGCCATATCATATTTTCATTAGTGACTATTGTTTGTTCCTTTCGCCATATCACATTTTCATTAGTGACTATTGTTTGTTCCTTTCCCCATATCACATGTTCATTAGTGATTATTGTTTGTTCCTTTCGCCATATCATATTTTCATTAGTGACTATTGTTTGTTCCTTTCCGAGTTTTCTCAGATGCCTTGAGTGTAGTTTTACATTATAAAGGAAAATCATTGGTGTTACGGAGTTTGTGCTTTCTGCCTCGATAATCTTGTGCTATTAGGAACGAGGTTGGAGTGATGAGTTATGTCCACGAGAGATAATTTTTATTTTCCTTTTCCTCTTCTTTTTTTCTACCTCTTCTCCCTTCTCTTCTTTTTTTTTTCACTCCGAAATAGCATGTGTCATGTCACGGTTTCAAGTGCAGTATTTTTCTGCGATATAATAAGTAGGTGATTTCGTCAAAAGGTACTTGTGACCAGGTTTACATTCATTCCTTGATCACTCAACGCTTACCTGGGACGAGCACCTTGTTTTCTGAACTATTCCTTTAAAGTATAGTTGCATCTTGGTCAACTTTGCATTGTTAACTCCTCTGACGCCAGCAGGCAGTTGCAAGTCTGTGAAGGCTATCAGCTCATGCACTGCAGATTATTCCATTTGAAGAATACAATAATATCATTATGATCTTATGTTCATAATAAGATGAAATCCTAGTTTCATCCTCGAGAAACGAGAAATTGCTGACAAGATGCATTCGAGGCAAGCAGCAGCCGTTAAGTCCTTGTCTGTGGTGATTGGGAGAGGGAAGGATGAAGAGGGGGTAGTTCTATTGTCGTTCAAGAATGACAGGAAGTCAATCAAGCAATTAATCTTGGGACATTTATGTGATGGCGTTTCCTGTCTTTCACATCAACATAACGGATTAATAAGCTCAGTCTATGGCAGCCATTTCTGAATGTCTGGCCAAGTGATTGCCCTTCTCAGACAGGCTTAAGTAGTCCATTTATTGCGGGGGATACTTGGGTCCAATGTGTTGGGCTTTTCCCATTATTCGTTTCGAGGAGCCGAAGGTAGTGGTTCAGTCTTTATGGAAGAGAGACCATTATGAGACTGCTATACTTTCCAATGGGGACCAGCTGCTGCGCACAAGCTTATAGTATTCAGCAACTCGTAACTAACATTTGGCTTCACAACTAACTTGTGACCAGATTCAACTGTGTTTTCATATAATTGTTTTGGAAAAAGATAACATGTCCTGGTTAAATGATTAATTACCAAGGAATAAAGAAAAGCAAATCCGGTCCGAAAAATATACAGACATGAAACTGAATGTGTTCGATCAAAGGCGCGAAATATCGCAACATTGCTATTAACTGTGATTTAACAAATGTTATTTGGGGTGAAATAAAGGAAGAGCAACATATTATAAGTAATGGTGACAAAACTAAAACTTGTTATATATAAAGAGAAAATGACTTTTCAATCTAAAACGCCTCTATAAATTGTAATACATACTAAAATAAAAAAGGGTCATAAAGACTCATAAATGTTGTGAAATTTTGTCATTTTATTGTATGTTTACTTTTGCTTGTTTCTCTCATATTCAACTCTAATTACTTTAAACATCAATTATAATGCTAAATAAATTGCATGTTCCTTTTAAATGATTAACTACAGAAACATATCGTAATCAGTTAGATAAATAGAATCCAAAGTGCGCCAACATCGCCTGTGCTAACAGCAATCAGCTACTCGGTGATTGTATCAGGATCGGTGAACTATAAGCCATCAAGATGCTAGTCACCACCCCGCGATGGACCTTGAAACAAACTAAACAGTTTTACAAAAATGGGTGAAGGTCGAAAAGGAAGGCTCCCAGTGCATGAGAATGGCATGCTGTGATCGGATTTGTAGAGTCGAACGGCTCAGGTATCGCCGCTGAATGTAAACTACAACACAGCGCATCTGCCGCCTGTTTAAAGTCATTGTAAGATGTTTTGTCGCAGAAGGGGAAAAAAAAGAAAGGGAAAATTGTAACAGTAACTGTAATAATATTTTACGGTCGCGATCGAATTTTTAAATGATTGATTATTGATTCGTGGGTCTTGGTGGTCTAACAGGTCAGCATCTGGACTTGAAGGTATTGAATTCGAATTCTACCACAGGTGGTGACGATTTTTATTTTGAATTCATGGTTTGCTTGTGGCTCTACACGTCCCTGGTCTCTGGGTGGTGAGATTCAATGTCTAGTCCTGTCAAATAGCGACGAAAATTAGGAGAGCCTGTATGCTTTTGGGCCCATTAAAGAACCCTTGGCAATTAAAAGTAAAAAGCAGATTAAAATACAGTCGCTGTCTGAGCAAAAATGCTAAAGAAATCTACTTATGTCGATGACTGAAGTGTCTGACCGAATGGGCGGACATATCGTCGCTTTTCCATAAATTAGCGACACAAAGCATCTGCGCCCATTTAACGGGTGAGCGATAAGAAGAAAAAAAAGATTGATTCACCATTTTTTGCTTGAAAGTAGACCGTTATGACAGAGTGCGGTACTGCAAACTTCTGTTATCCGCCATCGCTCTTTTTTACCTTCTACCAAACGATTCTCTTAAGCTATCTGGTATCTTTACTCTCTGCTTCCCTCTATCTCTTCGTCCCTCAAATTTCCCTGTTGTCACAATATATTCCAGTTGTTCCGTTCTCATTGTATGGCCAAAAAACGATGATTGTTTCTTCCTAATATTGGAAATTAGCTCTCTCTTTGCTTTGGCTTCTTTCAAAACGTTTTCATTACTCTTCCTAGCTGTCCATATTGTTATTCACAACATTCTTCTGTAAAATCACATTTATACATATATTTCCTCAGATACTATGTTTGTTGAAAAAAAAACCCAGACAATATATAGTTACAAGAGGCAGAGAACAAATAGAGATATTATTGTGATTGAATGAGATAAAATAAATAAACAAAAACTAAAGAATAACAAGGAATTTCAGTGAGAACATTAGAAATAATAGAAGTTGGAAAAATCTATAACCTCATAAGCGAGCTTTAACAAATGATGATAGTTCTTAGAATGGCGGTTACAGTGCCCAGTTCCCTGCACATGTTAACAGTACAAACCTAAAAGAAGAACACAAAATGCTAAACAAAAAGTCTCATCATTCCAGTGTAACAAAAACAGAAAATAATTAGAGAATGTGATTTTTTTAAAACAGTTCCTTGGAGGAATTGAAATATGTTAAATATTTAAACACTTGTTGATTAATCCAGCGAAATTACACAAACCTCCAATTGATCATCTGTTTTGTTATTTATAAACTGCAATTTTTTATTTAATATTGAGACATTTGGAACAAAATAATAGATTGACTTTTGAAACCCTAATCAATTGTAGAAAATAATTAATCCGCACGTGTCAGATAATTCTATCCTGCTTACCGCCCATTAGTGTTGATAGCAGATTCTTGTCTGTCAAGTTGATTTCTTTCTGAGTTAGTTCGGTTGTTGATACTAGTAAGAAGAAGCAAGTATCTGTTCCAGTGAGCATACTCATATATATATATATATATATATATATATATATATATATATATATATATATATGAAATATATATATATTTATTGATGATGGGAGCCGCGATAGCTCAGTGGTTAGTAAACTGGACGACAAGGGTTAGGGTTCGATCCCAACCAACGGCTTCCGGTTCACCCAGCCTTTAATGGCTAACGGATTTTTTTCTGGGAAAGTGAAGCGGCACGGCCGTAATACCGACCACATTACCCCAAAAATCATGTGCTGAAGGTCTGTAAAATTTATGGTCACTAACACCATATTCCCAATACGCCACTTGGCGTGACGGGGGTTCTTTACTACTTAAAAAAAATATATATATTGATGTGATGAAGATCAGGTTGTACTAGAGTCTTACTTGCGACGCGGCTTTTTCTGAATGGCGTCATTTAGCCTCTACAACTCATAACTTGCATTATCTCAGACGTCTTGCTGTGCTAGACTTATAGCTCGTTTCAAATCATGTGCCCAACTTTTAAAATCGATATCTTTTAAATCTCTTTTTGTAATGTTTTTCAAAATTTGCATGTAAAGTTATAATGATTAGAACCCAACAGGGAATTAATTTCATTAAAAAAAAACATTTGGTTATTATTGTTGCTTATTTGATTTATATAAATTTATAACGACCCATTGATGTAGTCAAAACTTAATGTTTACAGTATTTTAGGTTAAGAATAGCGATTAAAAATACATACACGGTACAATTGATGTTTTTGCACACTTTCCACGTGGGCTTTCTGACACGATTAGACACTTGTAGAAAACACGAGGCATTGTGTGTTCCATTTCCGTTCATTCATAGGTAGAGACGTGGAACAATAACATTTATCATTAGTCTTAAAATGAAATTATGCAGTTTACAAAACATCGCAATAAAAATGTATGACTATTTTTGCAAAGAGGCTAAACGAGGAAGATTATTTCATTCTTTAGAAAACCCTGAGAATAGGACAAGACACATTTTGGATTTATCTAAACGGTCATTTAATCGCTGGATTCAAGCACGTGACCGTCAATGTTCCAAATATACAAAATCACAAGGAAGAGCAAAAATGTTGGATAATTTCGACAGTGAACTTACTAGAAGTGAAATTCGCAAAATGTTGGGTATGAATGAAACTATTACAATAAGAAAATTAAAAGTATCGCTGAAAAAGAACAACAGTATTGAAATATCAAAGTCTACATTATGGAGGAATGTGAGAGCTGCAGGCTTTACATTCAGAAAGTATTCCAATGGACGAAACATCATCTGTGAGAAGCCACATATAGTAGTCATGAGAAGCAAGTACTTACGTGAAGTAAAAGAGGTGCGCAAGCAAGGTTATGATATTGTGTACTTGGATGAAACATGGATCAATGCTCACCACACTAACCAAAGGGAATGGCAGTCATCAGATGGAAAGATTAAGAGATTAATACCTTATAGCAAAGGACAGCGCTTGATAATTGCTCATGCAGGTAGTCGACAACATGGACTAATACAGAATGCAGAGCTCATTTTTCTTTCAAAATCCA
Source organism: Megaustenia siamemsis (assembly GCA_032433765.1). Taxonomy (NCBI): domain Eukaryota; kingdom Metazoa; phylum Mollusca; class Gastropoda; order Stylommatophora; family Ariophantidae; genus Megaustenia; species Megaustenia siamemsis. The sequence goes on along the minus strand of JAVIAB010000124.1, from coordinate 45,673,016 downwards.
TAGACAATCGGGATTATCACTCTGAGATGAATGGTCACATATTTAGACAATGGATTGAAAATTCTGTTCTCCCATCACTAAATCGACCATCTTGCCTAATAATGGACAATGCAGCGTACCACAACATTGTTGCACTTGAAGATAAAGTCCCGACGTCATCCAGTACAAAAGATGCTATTAAGATATGGCTCACAAAGGAGCACATACAATTTAATAACATGTACTTAAAACCTGAATTACTATCTCTAGTAAAGCAAAAACAGAGGACAAAGATTTTTCAAATAGATAAGATTATCCAAGAGCACGGTCAAATAAGTTTGAGGCTGCCACCTTACCATGCTCATTTAAATCCAATAGAACTAATCTGTGCAAAATTAAAAGGACAAGTGGCAGATGAAAATACAACATTCAAAATATGCGATGTAAAGACTCTTGCTAATCTCGCTTTATTAAATATAGACAAAGATTATTGGGCTAAATGTGAAGACCACGTCTTAAAACAGGAAGGGGAATATTGGAAAAATGATGGTTTGTGGAATGTTCAACCCCAAACAGTTATTAATCTTTTAGACTCGTCTGATTCAGAATGAAAGTATATAGCCCCACAATGTTGGCCCCTATATTACCTTAAATTAGTTCAACAAACGGTCCTTTTCAGGACCACATAACTATGAAAATTGGACATACAGGTATACCTTGATAGTATCGTCCGTCCTCGAACTGAGCAGACAATAATTCTCCTGGTGTTTTGTTTTATCCAGTTATTTCCCCATTACGGCCACGCCTTTACCTAGTGAAAATTAATCATAGACCAGCAACTACGGTAATTTCTATTCTTTAGGGCTTCACAATTTACAATTTTGACAAACATCAAAGAAATATCGCCGCTTTAAGAAAACTGCAGCTGCAAGATATTTGTTAAATATACATTTAAAGGGTCTTTTGCATTCTAATAACATTTGGGAAATTTCAAAAGTTTTTAACAAAAGGTTAGAGAGTAATAGCGTTTTGAAGTTGGGCAGATGATTTGAAACGAGCTATAGCTATTTATTCTAAGCTAACGTTTTCTTTTACAGACAAGCAATCGAAAACAGAACCTGAGTAACACTTATGCGAATTTATCATAGGAAGTTTGGTCATCTCATCACACTTGGGAAACTTTAATATAAAAGTGACATTTTAGCTATAACTCTATAGATTTCGCAACATTTCCGGAAGAACTTAAGACTTTTTATGTAAAATAAAAAAAAAAGGCCTGATATAATGCTGATACGCTATTCAATTTCTCGAATGTTGCAAAACATATGGGCATTAACATCTTATACCCAATCTGCCGTTAACGATGCTTGAATATGATGGAGATGTCCTGGGTGTACTTCATTCCACTTATTTATAAAGTTGATATTTTAGGACATTGATTACAATTTATGAAAAAATACAAAAATAAATGTCAATCATTTACCTTAATTAATTCTTATTTTAGTTTAGTGATTAATGTCAATGAGAGTAAAGGGTTCAAAAGTAAACATATTCTTTCAAACTGAAGTGAGACTATATGGAAAAAGAAAGTAATTTTGACGAGTTGTTTTTTTACTGCCACACAATGCAACATAGGAGCCGCGATAGCTCAGTGGTTGGGTGAACTAGACTACAAAGGACAAGAGGTCGGGTTCGATCCTGATCGACGGTTTCCGGGTTCACCCAGGTTTAAAATGGGTACCGGATTTTCTTCTGGGAAAGTAAAGTGACACGGACGTAATACCGACCACATTACCCCAAAAATAATGTTCCGAAGGTCTATAAAATTATGATCACTAACACCATATTCCCTATATGCCATTGGAGTGACGGGGCTCTTTATTTTTTTTTAAATGCATCAAAGAAGTCATAATTTGAGGTTGAACAGATCGTGTCTCATCAGGAAGAAGGCAAAAACCCAAAGGCAACGAAACCAGTTTGAAACTGTCTTGAGTTAAATACTCAATATCTCAGTACATTGTTATGAAGCTCAATATCTCACTACATTGTTATGAAGCTCAATATCTCACTACATTGTTATGAAGCTCAATATCTCACTACATTGTTATGAACTCTTCTATTACACTTAAATATAACATAGCAGAGAATCGTATACTTGGAATGTTGTTAAAATTCTAACAAATGTCCGGGACAGATACAAATATGAATGATAATCGCTTTGGGATCATATGTTTTTCATTTTTATTTGTTTGCATAATAAAATATATTTTCTTGTAGATTATTGCTTTACTGTTGTTGAAATGTTGATTATGTTGGTTTTAGTGTTCTATTGTATGCTTGGGTTGTATATTCATTCTTTGACACCAAAATAACATTTGATAATACATTTTACTACTGTTCAGAGTTATAGGATGAAGGTACATAAAAAATAAAAACGATTTATCTGTTATTGATGTTATTTGATAAATGAGCTCCAAAAGATGGGTAATGACGTTTTATGTTCATATCTATCAAATTTTGCAGTTGGGGCAAAACATTAACGTTTTCAAAGTATCAGTAATCTTTTTGGCTTCTTTGTGTATTTATAGCATGCAAACTTTTAGCTAAAACAAAACAATTAATCAAGAGCCGCCAAACAGTCACAATCAAAAGGAAGTGCGCACATAATAGCAAGAAACTTTCGGTAGCTTTATTCAGAAAAAAGTCATCACCATCATCAAGTGCCAAGTCTGCTGGCTTCCAGTGATTAGAAAAGGTAAGAAAGGGTAATCATGCTATGGGCTCATGATGGAAAACATATAAGCAAAGGGAGGGCATTCTAAAAGCAGAAAGGTGGATTATAATTAAATCTGAAAGTAACCCTCAAATCATCAAATCGGAATCAACTCTCAAATCATCAAATCTTAATATATCGATCAAATACTTAAACTATCATCATGAGGTACCAAGTCTGCTGCAGTAGGTTATCATGTCTCTCCACAACTTTCGATCTCGTTAGTTATTTATTATTTCGGCTGTTGACCTTCACATTCTCTTACGCTGTCTGGTATAATTTCTCTTTGCTTCCCTCCATCTCTTCGTCCCTCAACATTCCCAATGGTCACAATATATTCCAACTGATCCCTTCTCATTACATGGCCAAAAATGATGATTGTCTCTTCCTAATGTTGGATCACTTTCATTTGGCCTCTTTAGAATGTTTTCATTACTCGTCTTATATGTCCATAGTATTCTCAACATTCTTATATAAAACCACATTTCTCTAGCCCCAGTGATTTTCTTGACTTTTGTCCCATTCTCCATGATTCACATCCACATGTTAAGACTGGCTCTACATAACACTTAAGAACTCGTTTTCTTATTTATATTGTCAAAAATGGATTGCACAATATCTTCCTCATTTTTTGAAAAGTTGCTTTTGCCTGAGCCATTCTGCATTTCAATTCTGCATCTCACCTCCGTTGTACATCTACCATCTGAGGTTAAAATTGTTTATAATCATAAATCATATATTGGTATATGTATATATCATATATTTCTTAAATCATCAGACCACATTGTATCGTAAACATGAAATTTAAATGTACCTATCAAACCACCACATTTTAAATCATTCCTCACATGATCACTTATTTAATCACACGAGCCTGACAACGTCTGCTGACGAGTACAACTATCGGCTCTTGATTTGCTTTAATCGCCACCACAACGTGAGCATTCATGAGTAGCAACAACGAAATATTCAGATCTTGCCAGGGATAAATATTTGCTTCTTCCCTGTTCACAATTTGTTAGCGAAGACAGAAAGTGAGCTCTCCCTGTCTAATCGATGTCGTCTTTGGTCTAGTTGAAGCGCCTCCATTTTCTACTTTATTGACATTCTTTGCCCTATAGTGTTTTCAATGCCCCTTGTTTGGCTTGATCGTCTCTTCATTAAAGCATTGGATAAGAGGTGAAGTGGATAAACAACCATTGTTTTTAAACGTGTTTCAACTCATGACAAACTACACATTTTGCTAACACTATTAGGGTACGTTGACAACCGGTAGACCCGAGGACCAAAACATTGAACACAACTAGAATTTCCTTAGCACATTGAGTATAGGGCAATATTTGCAGCAGAATATTTTACACAGGGCTAACATTGTCACAGAACAATGACGGTTGAGTTATAAATGTTAAAGTGCATTGAACACTAGGTAAGATTGTCACAGAACAATGACGGTTGAGTTATAAATGTTAAAGTGCATTGAACACTAGGCAAGATTGTCACAGAACAATGACGGTGGAGCTATAAATGTTAAAGTGCATTGAACACTAGGCAAGATTGTCACATAACAATGACGGTGGAGCTATAAATGTTAAAGTGCATTGAACACTAGGCAAGATTGTCACAGAACAATGACGGTGGAGCTGTAAATGTTAAAGTGCATTGAACACTAGGTAAGATTGTCACAGAACAATGACGGTGGAACTATAAATGTTAAAGTGCATTGAACACTAGGCAAGATTGTCACAGAACAATGACGGTGGAGCTGTAAATGTTAAAGTGCATTGAACACTAGGCAAGATTGTCACAGAACAATGACGGCGGAGTTATAAATGTTAAAGTGCATTAAACACTAGGTAAGATTGTCACAGAACAATGACAATGGAAGGGAGTGATGGGTTTCTATCCTTATTTTTCTGTACTCCTCGTGATGATAGTCCATCAACTTATGTAAGCGCATAGTTTTCACAATCACATGTATCCTACCCTAACTACGATCAAACAATCGTATAGTTTGAGTCCTTTTTCTATTAATAAATCGATATAGAGAAAGCGTATCTGATAAAAATGCGACAGAAGATGGATGCGCTGATACCTCTACAGCACATTAATCAATAAATGTAGCGCACGGGACAAAATCACTAACATAGAATTATGGAAAACTATCAGTCAAATATTAGTGGATAAAGAGATACAACGAAGACCATAGCACTGGATAGGACACACACTGCGGAAACCAACTGAGAGTTATTGAAGGCCCGGGTATCACTGCAAACGAATTAAAATCCATAATTGTTCAACCGCCCCTGCCAGTGGAATCATCCGAATTACTAACTCATCTCTCAAACAAAGAAAGGGAGCTGTAGTCCCCATCATAGCAGTCTTAGCACACGGCTAAAGACATAAGGCGAAACCGCACAGAAAGTGAACACAGCCAACTGTCCTTGTCATACGATATCATCATTCATCTTAAGCAAAGGGAACATCAAAACGGATGAGACACACAGCCCACGGTGTGCACAGAGCACTTAACTAAGTAGCTCCTGCAACAAGCCGGACTTGGAATATGAGGAAACTGCAACAAGGAACACTTTTCATACATAGCCTTCAATGGTTCCTGCCGCCTATCCACCATATTGACCGGAAGTTCATGTCCTCCTGAAAATGATGATCTTCATATTTTTAAAAATGTGTAGCGCTTGATGGTGTTAGGACATCGTTTTTTTTTTACTCCAATTCCGAAATAAATAATACACACCTGCGGTTGTTATAGAGTGAGCTAATGGAAGCATAGGTGGGCGGGTAACTTAGTTGTTACCCGCTTCTCAATAGATACTAGCAGTAACAAATGGTAGCGACCAGTAGTAATTCGTTTAAAGTTAAGGAATGAAAATTTTCCAGAATGACAAGTTGTAGAGACGAAGTTAAGGGAGTAACAGTTATAGTGGGTGGTGGACATTCAGAGGTGAGGAAGGTAAAGTAGAATTATACGGAGAGTTTGGGTCCATGGAATTTTCCACGCAGCAGGTTGTGGAAGTTGGAAGATAGCGCGGTGTTTGTAGGGGTGGGGACCTCAGGCATGACAGGGACACCCACCATGCTAAGGTAGGAAGGTCCAGAATTATCCTGGACATAATAGTTAATGGAAATTTCCACGGAAGTGACCATAGACGCATGACTAGTGCATGCATTGACCCCATGACTTTGGTCGTATGATAAATAAGTGATCATCCAACAAATGGGTCATGATTCACGAAAACAAGGTGTTTTCATCAAACCAGGAAATAGTTCTAGTATCGGTCACAGAATGGTGAGCAGCGACCAACTCAAGTGACCAGAAGAGCGCAAATTGTCACTTGGCAAAAGTTTTGATAGGCTGCTGAATTTTAGACAAAGAGAGTGCCTGGAGTATTTAAACTTCAAACTATAGGTTTGAAACAGTCAGGATTAAATTAGTCAGAGATGAATTAGTCAGGAATAGAACTTCAACAGTTCGAGTTAGTTAGTCAGGAAGGAGAATATGCACTTGGGACAGATCATAGTCATCGGCGGTAGCCTCGGAGAAATCCCGAATTAATTAACATTAATTTAAGATAAGTGCATCAACCACTAGTCGATCATTGTGCCTAGATATATTAATAAACTTGATTCCAGAAAAAGAGTCTGTCTTGAATTAGCTGTTGAGGTCAACTAAAATAAATGTGAAGTGCTGTCAAGAAAGTACAAACTTAATATAAAGAATAAATAGCATCACAGCTGTATATCACTGTCACACAGAACTTGCTGTCAAACTGAGAGCATTACACAACTAGCCCTGTTTTGGAATCCGCAAGAGAAAAGATAAAGAGGAAGACTAAAATATTCTTAGAGAAAGATGCAGAGATGAAGATGATGGAGAAGACATGGAATGATTTTAAAAGAATGGCAAGAAACAGAGTAAAAAAAAAAGTAAAGTACCCCCATCTCGTCAAGTGGCGTATAGGTAATATGGTGTTAGTGACCATATATTTTACAAATCTTCGGCACATGATTTGTGAGATAATGAGGTCAGTATTACGCCCGTGCCGCTTTACTATCCCAGAAAAAAATCCGGTACCCATTAAAGGCTGGGTGAACCCGGAAGTCGTCGGTTGGGATCGAACCCTACCTCTTGTCCTTTGTAGTCCAGTTCACTAACCACTGAGCTATCGCGGCTCCAAGGCAAGTAACAGAACAGTTTGGATATTAAAGAGCTATGCTACACAAAGAGTTGAAAGGTAGAAGAAGAATACATTTGATAAAGATGATGATGACAGTACTGTAAATTTCGATGGTAACAACGAGAAACAAGTTCTTGGAAGGTCACAATACCCCCAGAAGAACAGTGTCATTCATTTCTGAAATCGGAATTGAAGTCTGACAGAGAACCTGAAAAAAGCTTTAAAAAAATGAAAAAAAAAGCGACAAACGCTGCCAGTATATATGGTCTCCCGGGAAAAAAAAATTCCTAGAACTTTCTAAAAAAAAAATCTAATAAATATATATCATGGCAAATGATCACTGCGGCAGTTTACACCGTTCCTCTCCACCTCTCACCTTCTTCCACTAATAAATAAACTCCGACATATATTCTTTCATTATACTAAAAATATAAACAGATAAATGCGCGCAAATTTCACTCCATTAGTGAAGTGTGAAGAACACATAATGAACACATATTGGTATGAAGGTCGGTTAGGAAATAAGATAATGAAAGTCCAAAGGAATAAGTGACGACCGAGCTGCTTTACAGAGCAGAATTTAAGAATAAATGAATGAGGATGCGATCTTAATGAGCCAGTCTCATCTCTTTGAACTGCAGGATATGATTACTGTGTGAGGAAGGGTTGGAATAATTCGCAGGGCTAAGGAGTTCTGGAATATTGAATAAGAGGTGCTACATCATTCTTCTCATGTCTTCTTGACTTGGACAATACCAGAGACGATTTCTCTTTCTTTCTTTCTTTCTTTCTTTCTTTCTTTCTTTCTTTCTTTCTTTCTTTCTTTCTTTTTCTTTCTTTCTTTCTTTCTTTCTTTCTTTCTTTCTTTCTTTCTTTCTTTCTTTCTTTCTTTCTTTCTTTCTTTTCTTTCTTTCTTTCTTTCTTTTTCTTTCTTTCTTTCTTTCTTTCTTTCTTTCTTTCTTTTTTTCTTTCTTTCTTTCTTTCTTTCTTTCTTTCTTTCTTTCTTTCTTTCTTTCTTTCGTTCTTTCCTTCTTTTTTCTTTGGTTCTTTCCTTGTTTCATTCGTTCTTTCTTTCTAACAAGAACTTTAGCTCTTCCTTTGAACCCTCCTTTAAATAAACATTAAACTGGGGTAGACACGTTTCATTGACATCTGCACGTTATAGCTCAACACATTTGACGTCAGCGTGGCCATATGTGGGTACAGACAGATGAATCAAGGTGGCCAAAGGTTTCTTGGAAGGAGACGTTGAAGTAAATAAAAAAATAGTAAGCAAAGCCAATCAGGTTAGCTTTCCGTAGCTGACAAGATACCAGTGCTACTAGTTTGGAATAAAGATGCATGTTTATGTGGTGACAGCTTTGACTGGGATCTGTTCATGATTTTCTGTTATGTCATGCGTGACATTTTGATGGTTATGGAAAGCCCCAGTATCACTGTAAACGAATTAAAATCCATAGTTGCTCAACCACCAGTGCCAGTGTAATCATCCGAATTAATATCTCATCTCTCAAACATAGAAAGGTAACTGTAGTCCCCATCGTAGCAGTCTCAGCACACGCCGAAAGACATTAGGCGAAACCGCGCAGAAAGTGAACACAGCAAACTGTTCAACATTTTGATTTGTTCAGATAGTAAAAGTGTCGATATGTATGTGTGCAGATAGTAAAGGTGACGATATGTATTTGTGCAGATAGTAAAGGTGACGATGTGTATTTGTGCAGATAGTAAAGGTGACGATGTGTATTTGTGCAGATAGTAAAGGTGACGAAAAGTATGTGCTCAGCAGATACTACAGGTGACGACTAAGAAGATGCACAGAATAAAGAGCGGTGATGAGGATGTACAAACCAGTTTTGAGGACTCAAATGTAAAATGATATGTGCAGTGACATCGAGAATATGGAATCACTATGGATTAGCACAGCAATACACATTGTGCAAAAACAAGACTTTCGGACAGATTGTGAAAAAATAAGATTTTCAGGACACATTATACAAAAACAAGAATTTCATGACAGATTGTACAAAAACAAGACTTTCAGGACAGATTGTACAAAAAGCAAGACTTTCAGGACAGATTGTACAAAAAGCAAGACTTTCAGGACAGATTGTACAAAAAGCAAGACGTTCAGGACAAATTGTACAAAAAGCGAGACTTTCAGGACAGATTGTGCAAAAACAAGACTTCAGGACAGATTGTACAAAAAGCAAGACTTTCAGGACAGATTGTACAAAAAGCAAGACTTTCAGGACAGATTGTGCATCAAGACGCGGTTTGAGAACTATTGGTCTGGTCTAACTTCCCTTTTCTCTTAATTCCAGGAAAGAACGAAATAAGGGAACATGCCTAGACGTGAATGCTATGTAGACGATGAAGAAAAATAAACAAGAAAAGCAAAACCTAGAAGAATAGCAATTTTAATGATCAAGTTGTGTCAAGTCTATGTGCCAAGTAGGCTGAAAAAAAAAAGAAAAATATGTTTAAAAAAAAAAAAATGTAAAAATGCCGAAGCGCTAAAATACCTTTATCGCTGTTCTTTTCATTTCTGTCAATCGCGATTTCCAGGCGCAAAATTGTTGTTAGCGCCAAAAATAGTAGTATTGTATCGATTCTGAGATAACTGTCCGTTTATTTCCCAATTTGAGATTGCAAATTCTGTCACAAAAAACACTTACCGACATCAATCAGTCAGCGGTTAGTGGCTTTTTAGGTTGGAAGACAGGAGAAGATTGATTTCGCTAGTTATAACAAAAATGTCTTCATTATTATTAATAATGGTGTTAGATGTTATGTTTTCAACACTAACATCAGCATTAATGTTGTTAGAACTGACGTGTTTTCCCTTAATGTTATCGAATTTTTTATGAAATGTTTCTTTTGCGCTAATGTGTGCTACCAGAACTAATGTTTCATAGTGTTAGTGGGTTAAGAACTATCTTAAGCATTAAGAACTAATGTTTTGAGCATTAATGTTTCGGTGTTATTGTAATATGAGCTACTGTTTCAATGTTAGTTCAATTAGAACTATTGTTATGGCCATTAATGTTTTCATTGAATAAGCGCTTAAGCTCGTGTCATCGACGGTATTTGCTGTTTTTAGCTGCAAAGACTTTTAGAACTAATGCCTAGATCATGCTGTCATGATTAATGTTTATGTACTAGGTCTGGAGAACTAATGTCTAGATCATGCTGTCATGATTAATGTTTATGTGCTAGGTCTGGAGAACTAATGCCTAGATCATGCTGTCACGATTAATGTTTATGTGCTAGGGCTGGAGAACTAATGCCTAGATCATGCTGTCATGATTAATGTTTATGTGCTAGGTCTGGAGAACTAATGCCTAGATCATGCTGTCATGATTAATGTTTATGTGCTAGTTCTGGAGAACTAATGCCTAGATCATGCTGTCACGATTAATGTTTATGTGATAGGGCTGGATAACTAATGTCTAGATCATGCTGTCACGATTAATGTTATGTGCTAGGGCTGGATAACTAATGTCTAGATCATGCTGTCATGATTAATGTTTATGTGCTAGGGCTGGATAACTAATGTCTAGATCATGCTATCACGATTAATGTTATGTGCTAGGGCTGGATAACTAATGTCTAGATCATGCTGTCACGATTAATGTTATGTGCTAGGGCTGGATAACAAATGTCTAGATCATGCTGTCACGATTAATGTTATGTGCTAGGGCTGGATAACTAATGTCTAGATCATGCTATCACGATTAATGTTTATGTGCTAGGGCTGGATAACTAATGTCTAGATCATGCTGTCACGATTAATGTTATGTGCTAGGGCTGGATAACTAATGTCTAGATCATGCTATCACGATTAATGTTTATGTGCTAGGGCTGGAGAACTAATGCCTAGATCATGCTGTCACGATTAATGTTTATGTGCTAGGGCTGGATAACTAATGCCTAGATCATGCTGTCATGATTAATGTTTATGTGCAATGGGTTGGAGAACTAATGCCTAGATCATGCTGTCACGATTAATGTTTATGTGCTAGGGCTGGATAACTAATGCCTAGATCATGCTGTCACGATTAATGTTTATGTGCTAGGGCTGGAGAACTAATGCCTAGATCATGCTGTCACGATTAATGTTTATGTGCTAGGGCTGGATAACTAATGCCTAGATCATGCTGTCATGATTAATGTTTATGTGCTAGGGCTGGCATAGAGCTTTACTATGGATACTCATTGTTGTTATTGTTAGTGCCTCCAACCAATGAAATGATATAACAATATAATTAGCCAAAAAGTTGTCAGGTGTGAGAAGATAAACAACGAAGTCAAATATTCTGATTATAAAGAGCACCGAGTCCAACAAATGAGAACTGACACATCTATACGATGACACTGATTGACAGTTTGTCACTTTGCACATGTAAGCTAAACAATCATACGCTACAAGGCAGCCCCAGATATGAAGGATAAATAACATAAAGACAGAGCAATACAATAAAATTGCATTAAATGAAAGATGATCTCTAGACAATGGCCATATTTATCACAAGTTCTTGTGTGATGGTAGAAGCACCAACAAGTGAACACAAATGAGGAAAAGTAATAGGCAACTCTGCATACCGAACTTTGCAACAGGAGGCAATATGATCATTAGAATTAGAAACCTCATCAACAAGTATTTCAGGACTTGTATCTGCTTGACACACTAGGGAAGGCTGGGGGCTGGACCGCCTAGTCATGTTTACTAGTCATCGGCCTCCTGATATGTTCAAGCCTGAAAGGCCACATTATATTTACCATATAACAGATAAGGTTATGGGCTGAACAAAAAGTCTGTTTTTTTTTTAACCAACGATTTGCTATTTGGATATCTATTGCGTGCCAACTCACTGTTCAATGAGCACTTTGATAAGCATTGATAAGAAAGTACTAGAAGTCGTTTCTCTTTGTTAAATCGTCATCTTTATAATTCACCATTTCTCTCCCTTTACTCTAATGCCATTACCGTTAGGTGTTGATAGGAGGAGGAGTGTGTAGTTTTCTGGAATTGATCGGTTGTTATAGCTTGAGTTGTCACATTGAACCTTTATAGGTCACTCTGATTACGTCTATCAACGCTTCTTTTGATCTTTCTTTCGCCCTGTAGTCATGTACCCATGTAGTCGTGTAGCCCTGTAGTCATTGTACCCATGTAGTCGTGTAGCCCTGTAGTCGTGTAGTGCTGTAGTCGTGTACCCATGTAGTCGTGTAGTCCTGTAGTCGTATATTCATGTAGTCCTGTAGTCGTGTAGTCCTATAGTCGTGTAGCTCATGTAGTCGTGTAGCCCTGTAGTCGTGTACCCATGTAGTTGTGTAGCCCTGTAGTCGTGTAGCCCTGTAGTCGTGTAGCCATGTAGTCGTGTAGCCCTGTAGTTGTGTAGCCCTGTAATCATGTACACATGTAGTCGTGTAGTTCTGTAGTCGTGTAGCTCTGTAGTCGTGTAGTCATGTAGTCTCAAAGAGCATACTCGTGCTCCCGGTCGGATGAGTTTATTCAGGTCAAATGTACTGACCAGTTTTCAATGCTCGAGAAAAACATTTAGGGAATTGTCCCAAATGTCTAAGTGTCATTGTATTCTTGTATCACCACCGTGTTTTGTTTGCAGCATTTTTTATTCACAATGCAAATGAAATTATTAATAAACATGTTTATTTCAAGTCCCTGTCTGACATTGGTAGCACAATGAAGGTATCAACAATGCATCCATCAATTTCCTGTATACAAAATACAATGTTCCATACTTTACCCCCACACCAGTGGCATTATTTATACCTGTAGGCGTTGGGTGGTCTAAAGGTAAGACTTCGGTCTCTGGACAACAAGATCTCGGGTTAAATTCCATCACAGGCGGTATGAACCATTCACTTCGATTTTGTGGTGTCTTCATGGATTTGCCCGTTCCTGTCTAGCTCTCTCGAATAGCGTCAAAAAGCACGTTAAAGAGCTCTTGGTAGTTGAAAATAGGAACGAGTTAGCCAAAAATGGCCTGCCCGGGCAAAATTGATAGGAACAAATTACCCAAAGAATGTTTAACTCTCCACGATAAAAGAATGAGTGTATCTCTGAAGCTGGAGAATACCTGTCTCTACAGCGAGGGAACCCGAGCATACGGCTGTTGGTGTGAAAAACAAATAAAAGTGATATTCACACAAAATTCAGTACCCCGGGACTTTGCTCAAGATATAAAGCTACCGTAGCAGCAAATAAACAACAATATTTATGTTTGTGTCAATCGTGTAAAAAGCTATTACAAAATTCAATTCTCTCTCTCTCTCTCTCTCTCTCTGCGATCAAGACTCAATCAGAGTAGGATTCCAGACTCTCTCATGAAGTCAGCTGTCTGTTTAAGTGATTCGATTGCCCCATATAGTTTCTCTTCCAGGGAGGTGGGCGTGGACTACATTGCTCTTCTCAGGTCTGTGTACTGGGGGCAATCCTGTAGAATTCAATTCAATCTGCTAATGTTGGCTTTGCTTTTCTTTGTTTGTTTTTTTTTTACCAATAATTTTCTTGTATGTGGGCACTTATAACTCGTTGATTTGTTTGCCTTGATGCGGTTTTTTTTAAAAATGTTTACTGGTTTGAAATGTTTAGATTTGTCGATGAACTGATGAGAAATGACGAAACATTATCACATTAAACAAAGCTTATTAGGCTACAGTGAGTACAGTAGATTGGACAAAAGTAAGAGATAACGGGAGTCTATAGGTATGACTATTTTTAAAGGGGCTTTATTAGAAGCAGAAGGGCCGGGGTTCCATCCCCAGCAGTGGGGGATTTTTTCGGACTGACAAGGCTCCGGGGTTCACCCAGCCTCTAAAAATGGGTACAAGAGATTTCTGGGAAGTAAAGGCGGCCTGGCGTGATACCGACCACATCACCAAAATATGTGCTGTGGTTATAGAAAAATACGGTCACTAACACCATATTCCCCATACTTCTAGCAAGGCGTGGAGGGAACCTTTACTTTTACTTTATTAGAAGTAGGTTAAACATTTATAATGGAACATAATGTAAACATATATTAACTAACTTCTTTCTTTATTTTTTCACTCCCTATTGTACCCGTTCGGGTGCGGTGGGAGATACCTCTCCTTTAATATAAGCCTTGTATGCTGAGGAATCACACCCGAATTCTTCCTTGATAAGTAAATTAGTTGATTTGTATTTTTCCCTCTGAATGTAGCTTAGGATTGGTTCATAGACTACTCTTTTTCTTATAATAGTATTTCTGATTCTGTCTTTTTTTTAACACTTTAATCGCTTTTCTCGGGCATACAATCTCTGTGGTGAAAAGCTTTCTGTTATGTTTAGTCATAAGTGATTAACAAAGAATCGTATTTGTATATGTAAGTAAAGTAAAGTAAAGAGCCCCGTCATGCCAAGTGGCGTATGGGGAATATGGTGTTAATGACCATAATTTTTATAGACCTTCGGCACATGATTTTTATTGTAATATGATCGGTATTACGCCCGTGCCGCTTTACTTTCCCAGAAGAAATCCGGTACCCATTTAAGGCTGGGTGAACCCGGAAGCCGTCGATCAAGATCGAACCCAAACTCTGGTGCTTTGTAGTCCAGTTCACTAACGACTGATCTATCGCGGCTCTATTTGTGTATGTTCTTGCTTATCTGATGCTCAAAAAAAAAAAAGATACACACGATAGTTGACAGTTTCACAGTATTAGCCAATAATAAATACAGTCAGGCAGAAAAAAAAACAAAGTATAACTTTCGGGAAGAATCATAAATTGCATATCACAGGTTTTTTGATATTCTGACAAGGCTTAACACCAACGTTTAGATTGTCAGGGAAAAAAAAAATAAATATAAGAACACAACACGGATTACGTTGATTAACGGTCACTACATAGAATATTGGCAGCCGCGATAGCACAGTGGTTAGTGAACTGGACTACAAAGGACAAGGGGTAGGGTTCGATCCCAACCGACGACTTCCTGGTTCACCCAGACTTTAATGGGTACCGCATTTTTTTTCTGGAAAAGTAAAGCTGCACGGGCGTATTATCGACCACATTACCCCAAAAATAATGTACCGAAGGTCTGTAAAATATATGGTCACTAAAACCATATTCCCTATACGCTACTTGGCGTGACGGGGGCACTTTACTTTACTTACATAGAGTATTATCACTTACTAGTGATAGTACTGTTATAGTGTCATTATAGTATTATTGGTGCTATATAGAACCACTTCTGAATGGAAGTGAATCATGGACAGTAGACAAACAAATGAAGAGACGATTAGAGGCCACAGAGATGGGATTTCACAGAAGAATGTTGAAAGTCCCCTGGACAGCTAAAAAGACCATTGAGTAAATTCTCAAAGGGACCAACGCAAAAGGGAAGTCCTAAAAACATCAGAAAAAAAAACAATCAACATTTTTCGGGCGCATCATGAGAAGTGGAAAATTGGAATACTTGGTCACAACTGGCAAAATAAAAGGAAAAAGAGATCGCGGACGACAAAGACAGAAAATACTGGATAGCTAGGTGTCATGGCATGGAGAACAGTCAAAAACAGAACTGATACGATGCACTGTAGATATAAGATAGTGGAAGGACATGATCGCCTACTCCAACACGTATGGCACGTGATGATGATGATATTACTTTTATGATAGTGATAATACTACTGGCATAGCAGCCACCGTTCACTTTTAGCCAATTCGACACAGATAAATAACACCTTCTTTATTTTATGTGAACCATGCTGTCCTTGTCTTTTCCCATTTGAAGACTTTTAATTAAAGGCAAATATTGAGATCTCATAAAGACGCAGAGTACAACATCTACGTACTTTCGCCATACTCAATATCAGCTCTGCCGTGAGCATTCATTGTTATATATAATATATATGCTTATTTTCAACATGTATCTTGTCGATAAGTTAAAAATAAATACTAACATTCAAAATGGTTGAGAATTTCTTGTATCAATTTAGGTACCAGGAATATTAGTACGTCGCTGTCAAACAACTAACGACATGGCACATCGTGATAATGATTACAATAATATTTTAACAGCTGTCTGCATCAGAAAATGTAATAATAAACGAATACTAGCAGTTACTGTCCCTTCTGGCAACTTTCACAACAATTAAAATGAGATTCATCATCATTTAGTACTGAGCCTACTGGCGTAGGTGATCATGTCTCTCCACAACTTTCGATCTCGACAGTTATTTATCATTTCTGTTATTGACCTTCTGCCTAGCCATTCTCTTAAGCTGTATAGTATTTGCTCTCTTTGCTTCCCTCTATCTCCTCGTCCCTCAATTTTTCCAGTTTTTACAACATATTCCAGCTGTTCTCTTCTCATTACATGGCCAAAAAATGATGATTGTGTCTTCCTAATATTGGAAATTAGCTCTCTTTTTGCTTTGACCTTTTTCAGAACATTTTCATTACTCTTCTTAGCTGTCCATGGTATTCTCAACATTCATCTGTAAAATCACATTTCTACAGACTCCAGTGATGTTCTTGTCTGTTGTCCTATTGTCTATGATTCACATTCATATGTTAAGACTGGCTTTACATAACATTTAAGAACTCTTTTTCTTGTTTCCATTGTCAAAAATGGATTGCATAGTATCTTCCTCAATTTCTAGAAAGCTGCTTTTGCCTGAGCCATTCTGCATCTCACCTCTTTTGTACATCTTCCGTCTGAGGTTAACAAATTTCCAAAATATTTAAATTCATTTACCTGTTTTAATATTGTTCCACTTGTCTTTATTTTGCACTGAGGTGATGTCTTTTTCTTTGTTTTACCATTACTTCTGTCTTCTTGCTATTAAGGCTGAGTCCTTTATTTTTGCTTTCTTTCACTAAAATGTCCAACATTTCTTGTAACTCATTTTCACTGTTAGCGATTAAGACTGTATCATCAGCATACCTTAGATTGATTATTTATATTATGATTAAAAATGAGATTAACGAGGACAAATCGAGCTCAGTAATGGAGAGTTTGTGTGGCTCTTGAACGTTTATTCGGTTTCACCTTTTACTACATAAACACATATTTTTGTTAATGTATGTACATTTATGTGCATTCATATACGTGTTAACCCTCTTATGTTAATCTCTTAGAGCTGTGCCACAGATAAGGACGATGGAACGTAAAATACAAAGCCATCGGAGCAGAAAAAGGAAAAATAAACCCATAAATACACGTTGACAAATTGTCAGAGGAAATAGAAAGAATATTTTTTGTAATATCTGAGACTCCAGTCCTGTCATTCAACACACAAACGTCATGATGACGGATGAAGAAGAAGGTGATAATAAGAGCCAACGAGAAATTATGGAAATGATAGAATACTTTCATGTTCTGGGGAATGACCATGTATCATGTCACATCGACCTTACAATGTGACAAACGATAACGACATTCTGCATAAATTGTTACAGAGGTAAATTGTTTTTTGACGGGAAATCAACATAAAACGGTATTAAGCAGCTAAACCTATAGAGAAACGTGACAAACTACAATGTTTATATGTTGTGTCTATCTCCATACAGTATGTGCTAATGATCGCTTTCACTAGCTGATTGAATGTAGGCCGACCGTATTTCTTGACCAAAAAAACTGGATTAAAAAATGCATGCATTACATTGTATAATTTAAATGTAAAATTAGGAAACACATTAATAAAATATCATAAAACAGTCCTATAATACATTTAAACGATCTATTATACATTTTTTTTAATGAATGCTAATATAATTAATAAAGGATATCCTGTACAAATGACACCATACACGTTTTTTTTAACCTCAAGCTAGTGAAGAGATCAGGAACCCCGTCATGTGTAGCGTAAACAAAATATGGTGCCTGATTTGTATTTTAGAATTAACACATTTTGTGGCTAATCTGGTGAGCAGAGCACCAGTACCGTGTTTTTTCCTCATACAAATTGCTCTGTACTATTCAAGCTGTGTGAAACTAGAAGCAGTTCGGTCAGCACAATCGAACCCCACTTTTTGTTATCAGTCTGCAAGCTCACTAACCACAACATGACGCAGACAAAATCATCTGTAGATGAGAATGTCAGAGCGATTTCTTATTTTTAAAGTGTTCATCCCACTTCTCTCTTAGAACCCATATATTAAAAATTATTTTTAGGCTGAGATTTAAATTGTGGTGTTGTCCAAACTGGCATTCATTCAAAGTCGTGTTAATAGTTTGTTTAAGAACAAACTGACAGTCTGCATTTTTCATTTTGTCATCATCATCATCATAAAGTACCAGACCTGCTGGTGTAGGTGATCATGTCTCTCCACAACTTTCGATCTCGACAGTTATTTATCATTTCTGTTGTTGACCTTCTGCCAAGCCATTTTCTTAAGCTGTCTGGTATTTTCTCTCTTTGCTTCCCTCTATCTCTTCGTCCCTCAATTTTTCCAGTTGTTACAATATATTCCAGTTGTTCTCTTTTCATTACATCGCCAAAAAATTATGACTGTTTCTTCCTAATATTGGGAATTAGCTCTCTATTTGCTTTGACCTCTTTCAGAACATTTTCATTATTCTTCTTAGCTGTCCATGGTATTCTCAATATTCTTCTGTAAAACCACATTTCTACCTACTCCATAATTTTCTTGTCTGTTGTCCTATTGTCCATGATTCACACCAATATGTTAAGACTGGCTCTACATAACATTTAAGAACTCTTTTTCTTGTTTCTATTGTCAAAAAGCAATATCAAAATATTTTCCTCATTTTTTTGAAAAGCTGCTTTTGCCTGAGCCATTCTGCATCTCACCTCTTTTGTACATCTTCCGTCTGAGGTTAACAAAGTTCCTAAATATTTAAATTCATTCACCTGTCTTAATATTGTTCCACTTGTCTTTATTTTGCACTGAGGTGATGTCTTTATCTTTGTTATTATCATTACTTCTGCCATAGCCACTGTATATATTGAGGGATTTATGTTTGCCACGTTCGAAAGATTCTACAGTTTTATGACTAGCGGGATCCGACCTGCTGTTCTTCGAATCTTCCTAACTAGGCCTGTCGATATCAGACGCCAGCGGCTTATTTATTTAAGGGCAAATCCCCCAATGATTTCCCGTTTGATAAAATAGATTGAGCTTGTCCACTTTTTAGTGATATTGTTTCTGCTTTTATTTGTAAAAGTTCTTTGTTTCTATGTTATGTTTTGGTAGGAGACAAACAATAAGACATGAATATTTTTAGGAATGGAAACTTCGACGACGCGCGAGGCGATAGATCAGTGAATCATTTCAAGGGAAGAGGTATGTTTATAACACTTGAAAAAAAAATCACGAATTACCAACATGGAAAGAAAAACAAAGAACAGTAGACTGCCGGAAGCCGAATCGAACCCGTATTCCACGACATAGCGCCTTGCTACGAGAAACCTGCGTTGTTATAGTATATTTATTGTTTCTTGTTTCTAATATTATATCATGACTTGACAGCACATCACATTTATAGTTGATCGCAACAGGTAATTCATGACAGACTCTTTTTCTCTCATTATATAATCATAATCAGTTTATTGATTTCTATTATTAATCTTGGCCTATGATAGTTCTGTGGTGGATACACTTATCTTAAATTAATGTTAATTAATTCGGGACTTCCCTGAGGCAAATCGCCGATGGATATGATCAGTCCCAAGTGCATATATAGCATACAACATTATTGAACTTATGTTCATGAGGAATGTGAAACAACTTGAAATACTCTTAAGCACTTTCACAACACTAAAGTTCATATATTTAGTGCTATACTCACTACTCTTTATCAACTGACTTAATAACTTCTCAACTGACTGAAACTACAACTTGAAGATTCTTAACTTCCTAACTAACTGGCTCAACGTTCTAATCTTTACTTTTCTAACTGTTCTATCCCTGACTGTCTGTATCTCTAACTGTCTAATTCTATAAATTCTATCTAACTGCCTTCGGCAGTTCGGCCGAGGCCGGACTAAGCCTACTTTGTCTACATCTTGATTTCTCTTTCTCTAAACTGTAACTGTAACTGTCTTAAACCTACTGTGTTGAAGTTTAAATACTCCAACCTCACACTCTTCGCCTAAAATCAGCAGCCAATCAAACTGTCACAAAATGACAATTTGCACTCTTCTGATCACTTGAGTTGGTCATCCCGCGTCAATCTGTGACCGAAACTTGAACTATTATCACGGTTTGATGGAAACACCTTGTTTTCGTGAATCTCTATGCCCTATTTAATTAATTATTACCTCATGACAATGCCCTATTCTGGTAGTTGGATGACAACTTATTTATCAAACGGGCCAAAGTAATGGGGTCAGTGCATGCTATTGTCATGCATTGCCTAAAAGTTGAAGTGGAAATTTCCATGGACTTAAACTTATCATCGTTTCATCCAGTAATTCTGGACATTACCTCCTTTCCACGTTCTGTGTATCCACTACCCCCTATGTGAACTTATATTATCCCCTAACTTGTTATTCTGGTTGGAAATTTTCCATACTTTAAATTTATGTCCTAATTACTGCTGGTCGCTACAATCTGTTACTGCTATTGTCTATTGAGAAGCGGGTAACAACTAAGTTACCTGCCCACATGCTTTCATTAGCTCACTCTATAACAGCATTAGAGTACACTGCCAACTAAGAAACCTGTGCTAGAGTACACGCCCAACTAAGAAACCTGTGCTACAGTATACGACCAACTAAGAAACCTGTGCTACAGTACACGACCAACTAAGAAACATGTGCTACAGTACACGACCAACTAAGAAACATGTGCTACAGTACACGACCAACTAAGAAACCTGTGCTACAGTACACGACAAACTACGAAACCTGTGCCACAGTACACGACCAACTAAGAAACCTGTGCTACAGTACACGACCAACTAAGAAACCTGTGCTACAGTGCACGACCAACTAAGAAACCTGTGCTACAGTATACGACCAACTAAGAAACCTGTGCTACAGTACACGACCAACTAAGAAACCTGTGCTAGAGTACACGACCAACTAAGAAACCTGTGATAGAGTACACGGCCAACTAACAAACCTGTGCTACAGTACACGACCAACTAAGAAACCTGTGCTACAGTACACGGCCAACGAAGAAACCTGTGCTACAGTACACGACCAACTAAGAAACCTGTGCTACAGTACACGACCAACTAAGAAACCTGTGCTACAGTACACGGCCAACGAAGAAACCTGTGCTAGAGTACACGGCCAACTAAGAAAGCTGTGCTAGAGTACACGGCCAACTAAGAAACCTGTGCTACAGTACACGACCAACTAAGAAACCGGTGCTACAGTACACGACCAACTAAGAAACCTGTGCTACAGTACACGGCAAACTAAGAAAGCTGTGCTAGAGTACACGTCCAACTAAGAAACCTGTGCTACAGTACACGACCAACTAAGAAACCTATACTAGAGTACACGGCCAACTAAGAAACCTGTGCTACAGTACACGACCAACTAAGAAACATGTGCTACAGTACACGACCAACTAAGAAACCTGTGCTACAGTACACGACAAACTACGAAACCTGTGCCACAGTACACGACCAACTAAGAAACCTGTGCTACAGTACACGACCAACTAAGAAACCTGTGCTACAGTACACGACCAACTAAGAAACCTGTGCTACAGTACACGACCAACTAAGAAACCTGTGCTACAGTACACGACGAACTAAGAAACCTGTGCTAGAGTACACGACCAACTAAGAAACCTGTGCTAGAGTACACGGCCAACTAAGAAACCTGTGCTACAGTACACGACCAACTAAGAAACCTGTGCTACAGTACACGGCCAACGAAGAAACCTGTGCTACAGTACACGGCCAACTAAGAAACCTGTGCTAGAGTACACGGCCAACTAAGAAAGCTGTGCTAGAGTACACGGCCAACTAAGAAACCTGTGCTACAGTACACGACCAACTAAGAAACCGGTGCTACAGTACACGACCAACTAAGAAACCTGTGCTACAGTACACGGCAAACTAAGAAAGCTGTGCTAGAGTACACGTCCAACTAAGAAACCTGTGCTACAGTACACGACCAACTAAGAAACCTATACTAGAGTACACGGCCAACTAAGAAACCTGTGCTAGAGTACACGACCAACTAAGAAACCTGTGCTACAGTACACGACCGACTAAGAAACCTGTGCTACAGTACACGACCAACTAAGAAACCTGTGCTACAGTACACGACCAACTAAGAAACCTGTGCTACAGTACACGGCCAACTAAGAAACCTGTGCTAGAGTACACGGCCAACTAAGAAAGCTGTGCTAGAGTACACGGCCAACTAAGAAACCTGTGCTACAGTACACGACCAACTAAGAAACCGGTGCTACAGTACACGACCAACTAAGAAACCTGTGCTACAGTACACGGCAAACTAAGAAAGCTGTGCTAGAGTACACGTCCAACTAAGAAACCTGTGCTACAGTACACGACCAACTAAGAAACCTATACTAGAGTACACGGCCAACTAAGAAACCTGTGCTACAGTACACGACCAACTAAGAAACATGTGCTACAGTACACGACCAACTAAGCAACCTGTGCTACAGTACACGACAAACTACGAAACCTGTGCCACAGTACACGACCAACTAAGAAACCTGTGCTACAGTACACGACCAACTAAGAAACCTGTGCTACAGTACACGACCAACTAAGAAACCTGTGCTACAGTACACGACCAACTAAGAAACCTGTGCTACAGTACAAGACGAACTAAGAAACCTGTGCTAGAGTACACGACCAACTAAGAAACCTGTGCTAGAGTACACGGCCAACTAAGAAACCTGTGCTACAGTACACGACCAACTAAGAAACCTGTGCTACAGTACACGGCCAACGAAGAAACCTGTGCTACAGTACACGACCAACTAAGAAACCTGTGCTACAGTACACGACCAACTAAGAAACCTGTGCTACAGTACACGGCCAACTAAGAACCCTGTGCTAGAGTACACGGCCAACTAAGAAAGCTGTGCTAGAGTACACGGCCAACTAAGAAACTTGTGCTACAGTACACGACCAACTAAGAAACCGGTGCTACAGTACACGACCAACTAAGAAACCTGTGCTACAGTACACGGCAAACTAAGAAAGCTGTGCTAGAGTACACGTCCAACTAAGAAACCTGTGCTACAGTACACGACCAACTAAGAAACCTATACTAGAGTACACGGCCAACTAAGAAACCTGTGCTAGAGTACACGACCAACTAAGAAACCTGTGCTACAGTACACGACCGACTAAGAAACCTGTGCTACAGTACACGACAAACTACGAAACCAGTGCTACAGTACACGACCAACTAAGAAACCTGTGCTACAGTACACGACCAACTAAGAAACCTGCGCTAGAGTACACGCCCAACTAAGAAACCTGTGCTAGAGTACACGGCCAACTAAGAAACCTGTGCTACAGTACACGACCAACTAAGAAACCTGTGCTACAGTACACGGCCAACGAAGAAACCTGTGCTACAGTACACGACCAACTAAGAAACCTGTGCTACAGTACGCGGCCAACGAAGAAACCTGTGCTACAGTACACGACCAACTAAGAAACCTTTGCTACAGTACACGACCAACTAAGAAACCTGTGCTACAGTACACGGCCAACTAAGAAACCTGTGCTAGAGTACACGGCCAACTAAGAAAGCTGCGCTAGAGTACACGGCCAACTAAGAAACCTGTGCTACAGTACACGACCAACTAAGAAACCTGTGCTACAGTACACGACCAACTAAGAAACCTGTGCTACAGTACACGGCAAACTAAGAAAGCTGTGCTAGAGTACACGTCCAACTAAGAAACCTGTGCTACAGTACACGACCAACTAAGAAACCTATACTAGAGTACACGGCCAACTAAGAAACCTGTGCTACAGTACACGACCAACTAAGAAACATGTGCTACAGTACACGACCAACTAAGAAACCTGTGCTACAGTACACGACAAACTACGAAACCTGTGCCACAGTACACGACCAACTAAGAAACCTGTGCTACAGTACACGACCAACTAAGAAACCTGTGCTACAGTACACGACCAACTAAGAAACCTGTGCTACAGCACACGACCAACTAAGAAACCTGTGCTACAGTACACGACGAACTAAGAAACCTGTGCTAGAGTACACGACCAACTAAGAAACCTGTGCTAGAGTACACGGCCAACTAAGAAACCTGTGCTACAGTACACGACCAACTAAGAAACCTGTGCTACAGTACACGGCCAACGAAGAAACCTGTGCTACAGTACACGGCCAACTAAGAAACCTGTGCTAGAGTACACGGCCAACTAAGAAAGCTGTGCTAGAGTACACGGCCAACTAAGAAACCTGTGCTACAGTACACGACCAACTAAGAAACCGGTGCTACAGTACACGACCAACTAAGAAACCTGTGCTACAGTACACGGCAAACTAAGAAAGCTGTGCTAGAGTACACGTCCAACTAAGAAACCTGTGCTACAGTACACGACCAACTAAGAAACCTATACTAGAGTACACGGCCAACTAAGAAACCTGTGCTAGAGTACACGACCAACTAAGAAACCTGTGCTACAGTACACGACCGACTAAGAAACCTGTGCTACAGTACACGACAAACTACGAAACCAGTGCTACAGTACACGACCAACTAAGAAACCTGTGCTACAGTACACGACCAACTAAGAAACCTGCGCTAGAGTACACGCCCAACTAAGTAACCTGTGCTAGAGTACACGGCCAACTAAGAAACCTGTGCTACAGTACACGACCAACTAAGAAACCTGTTCTACAGTACACGGCCAACTAAGAAACCTGTGCTAGAGTACACGGCCAACTAAGAAAGCTGTGCTAGAGTACACGGCCAACTAAGAAACCTGTGCTACAGTACACGACCAACTAAGAAACCGGTGCTACAGTACACGACCAACTAAGAAACCTGTGCTACAGTACACGGCAAACTAAGAAAGCTGTGCTAGAGTTCACGTCCAACTAAGAAACCTGTGCTACAGTACACGACCAACTAAGAAACCTATACTAGAGTACACGGCCAACTAAGAAACCTGTGCTACAGTACACGACCAACTAAGAAACCTGTTCTACAGTACACGGCCAACTAAGAAACCTGTGCTAGAGTACACGGCCAACTAAGAAAGCTGTGCTAGAGTACACGGCCAACTAAGAAACCTGTGCTACAGTACACGACCAACTAAGAAACCGGTGCTACAGTACACGACCAACTAAGAAACCTGTGCTACAGTACACGGCAAACTAAGAAAGCTGTGCTAGAGTACACGTCCAACTAAGAAACCTGTGCTACAGTACACGACCAACTAAGAAACCTATACTAGAGTACACGGCCAACTAAGAAACCTGTGCTACAGTACACGACCAACTAAGAAACATGTGCTACAGTACACGACCAACTAAGAAACCTGTGCTACAGTACACGACAAACTACGAAACCTGTGCCACAGTACACGACCAACTAAGAAACCTGTGCTACAGTACACGACCAACTAAGAAACCTGTGCTACAGTACACGACCAACTAAGAAACCTGTGCTACAGTACACGACCAACTAAGAAACCTGTGCTACAGTACACGACGAACTAAGAAACCTGTGATAGAGTACACGGCCAACTAAGAAAGCTGTGCTAGAGTACACGGCCAACTAAGAAACTTGTGCTACAGTACACGACCAACTAAGAAACCGGTGCTACAGTACACGACCAACTAAGAAACCTGTGCTACAGTACACGGCAAACTAAGAAACCTGTGCTACAGTACACGACCAACTAAGAAACCGGTGCTACAGTACACGACCAACTAAGAAACCTGTGCTACAGTACACGGCAAACTAAGAAAGCTGTGCTAGAGTACACGTCCAACTAAGAAACCTGTGCTACAGTACACGACCAACTAAGAAACCTATACTAGAGTACACGGCCAACTAAGAAACCTGTGCTACAGTACACGACCAACTAAGAAACATGTGCTACAGTACACGACCAACTAAGAAACCTGTGCTACAGTACACGACAAACTACGAAACCTGTGCCACAGTACACGACCAACTAAGAAACCTGTGCTACAGAACACGACCAACTAAGAAACCTGTGCTACAGTACACGACCAACTAAGAAACCTGTGCTACAGTACACGACCAACTAAGAAACCTGTGCTACAGTACACGACCAACTAAGAAACCTGTGCTACAGTACACGACGAACTAAGAAACCTGTGCTAGAGTACACGGCCAACTAAGAAAGCTGTGCTAGAGTACACGGCCAACTAAGAAACTTGTGCTACAGTACACGACCAACTAAGAAACCGGTGCTACAGTACACGACCAACTAAGAAACCTGTGCTACAGTACACGGCAAACTAAGAAACCTGTGCTACAGTACACGACCAACTAAGAAACCGGTGCTACAGTACACGACCAACTAAGAAACCTGTGCTACAGTACACGGCAAACTAAGAAAGCTGTGCTAGAGTACACGTCCATCTAAGAAACCTGTGCTACAGTACACGACCAACTAAGAAACCTATACTAGAGTACACGGCCAACTAAGAAACCTGTGCTACAGTACACGACCAACTAAGAAACATGTGCTACAGTACACGACCAACTAAGAAACCTGTGCTACAGTACACGACCAACTAAGAAACCTGTGCTACAGTACACGGCCAACGAAGAAACCTGTGCTACAGTACACGACCAACTAAGAAACCTGTGCTACAGTACACGACCAACTAAGAAACCTGTGCTACAGTACACGGCCAACTAAGAAACCTGTGCTAGAGTACACGGCCAACTAAGAAAGCTGTGCTAGAGTACACGGCCAACTAAGAAACCTGTGCTACAGTACACGACCAACTAAGAAACCGGTGCTACAGTACACGACCAACTAAGAAACCGGTGCTACAGTACACGGCAAACTAAGAAAGCTGTGCTAGAGTACACGTCCAACTAAGAAACCTGTGCTACAGTACACGACCAACTAAGAAACCTATACTAGAGTACACGGCCAACTAAGAAACCTGTGCTAGAGTACACGACCAACTAAGAAACCTGTGCTACAGTACACGACCGACTAAGAAACCTGTGCTACAGTACACGACCAACTAAGAAACCTATACTAGAGTACACGGCCAACTAAGAAACCTGTGCTACAGTACACGACCAACTAAGAAACCTGCGCTAGAGTACACGCCCAACTAAGAAACCTGTGCTAGAGTACACGGCCAACTAAGAAACCTGTGCTACAGTACACGACCAACTAAGAAACCTGTGCTACAGTACACGGCCAACGAAGAAACCTGTGCTACACTACACGACCAACTAAGAAACCTGTGCTACAGTACACGACCAACTAAGAAACCTGTGCTACAGTACACGGCCAACTAAGAAACCTGTGCTAGAGTACACGGCCAACTAAGAAAGCTGTGCTAGAGTACACGGCCAACTAAGAAACCTGCGCTACAGTACACGACCAACTAAGAAACCGGTGCTACAGTACACGACCAACTAAGAAACCTGTGCTACAGTACACGGCAAACTAAGAAAGCTGTGCTAGAGTACACGTCCAACTAAGAAACCTGTGCTACAGTACACGACCAACTAAGAAACCTATACTAGAGTACACGGCCAACTAAGAAACCTGTGCTAGAGTACACGACCAACTAAGAAACCTGTGCTACAGTACACGACCAACTAAGAAACCTGTGCTACAGTACACGACAAACTACGAAGCCAGTGCTACAGTACACGACCAACTAAGAAACCTGTGCTACAGTACACGACCAACTAAGAAACCTGCGCTAGAGTACACGCCCAACTAAGAAACCTGTGCTACAGTATACGACCAACTAAGAAACCTGTGCTAGAGTACACGACCAACTAAGAAACCTGTGCTAGAGTACATGACCAACTAAGAAACATGTGCTACAGTACACGACCAACTAAGAAACCTGTGCTACAGTACACGACCAACTAAGAAATCTGTGCTAGAGTACACGACCAACTAAGAAACCTGTGCTACAGTACACGACAAACTAAGAAACCTGTGCTACAGTACACGACCAACTAAGAAACCTGTGCTACAGTACACGGCCAACTAAGAAACCTGTGCTAGAGTACACGGCCAACTAAGAAAGCTGTGCTACAGTACACGGCCAACTAAGAAACCTGTGCTACAGTACACGGCCAACTAAGAAACCTGTGCTAGAGTACACGGCCAACTAAGAAACCTGTGCTACAGTACACGGGCAACTAAGTAAGCTGTGCTAGAGTACACGTCCAACTAAGAAACCTGTGCTACAGTACACGGCCAACTAAGAAACCTGCGCTAGAGTACACGGCCAACTAAGAAACCTGTGCTACAGTACACGGCCAACTAAGAAACCTGTGCTACAGTACACGTCCAACTAAGAAACCTGTGCTACAGTACACGGCCAACTAAGAAACCTGTGCTAGAGTACACGGCCAACTAAGAAACCTGCGCTACAGTACACGGCCAACTAAGAAACCTTTTCTAGAGTACATGACCAACTAAGAAACCTGTGCTACAGTACACGACCAACTAAGAAACCTGTGCTACAGTACACGACCAACTAAGAAACCTGCGCTAGAGTACACGCCCAACAAAGAAACCTGTGCTACAGTATACGACCAACTAAGAAACCTGTGCTACAGTACACGGCCAACTAAGAAACCTGTGCTAGAGTACACGGCCAACTAAGAAAGCTGTGCTACAGTACACGGCCAACTAAGAAACCTGTGCTACAGTACACGGCCAACTAAGAAACCTGTGCTACAGTACACGGACAACTAAGAAAGCTGTGCTAGAGTACACGTCCAACTAAGAAACCTGTGCTACAGTACACGGCCAACTAAGAAACCTGTGCTAGAGTACACGGCCAACTAAGAAACCTGTGCTACAGTACACTGCCAACTAAGAAACCTGTGCTACAGTACACGGCCACCTAAGAAACCTGTGCTAGAGTACACGGCCAACTAAGAAACCTGTGCTACAGTACACGGCCAACTAAGAAACCTGTGCTAGAGTACACGACCAACTAAGAAACCTGTGCTACAGTACACGACCAACTAAGAAAGCTGTGCTAGAGTACACGTCCAACTAAGAAACCTGTGCTACAGTACACGGCCAACTAAGAAACCTGTGCTACAGTACACGGCCAACTAAGAAACCTGTGCTACAGTACACGTCCAACTAAGAAACCTGTGCTACAGTACACGGCCAACTAAGAAACCTGTGCTAGAGTACACGGCCAACTAAGAAACCTGTGCTACAGTACACGGCCAACTAAGAAACCTGTGCTAGAGTACACGGCCAACTATGAAACCTGTGCTAGAGTACACGGCCAACTAAGAAACCTGTGCTACAGTACACGGGCAACTAAGTAAGCTGTGCTAGAGTACACGTCCAACTAAGAAACCTGTGCTACAGTACACGGCCAACTAAGAATCCTGTGCTAGAGTACACGGCCAACTAAGAAACCTGTGCTACAGTACACGGCCAACTAAGAAACCTGTGCTACAGTACACGTCCAACTAAGAAACCTGTGCTACAGTACACGGCCAACTAAGAAACCTGTGCTAGAGTACACGGCCAACTAAGAAACCTGCGCCTCAGTACACGGCCAACTAAGAAACCTGTGCTAGAGTACATGACCAACTAAGAAACCTGTGCTACAGTACACGACCAACTAAGAAACCTGTGCTACAGTACACGACCAACTAAGAAACCTGCGCTAGAGTACACGCCCAACTAAGAAACCTGTGCTACAGTATACGACCAACTAAGAAACCTGTGCTACAGTACACGGCCAACTAAGAAACCTGTGCTAGAGTACACGGCCAACTAAGAAAGCTGTGCTACAGTACACGGCCAACTAAGAAACCTGTGCTAGAGTACACGGCCAACTAAGAAACCTGTGCTACAGTACACGGACAACTAAGAAAGCTGTGCTAGAGTACACGTCCAACTAAGAAACCTGTGCTACAGTACACGGCCAACTAAGAAACCTGTGCTAGAGTACACGGCCAACTAAGAAACCTGTGCTACAGTACACGGCCAACTAAGAAACCTGTGCTACAGTACACGTCCAACTAAGAAACCTGTGCTACAGTACACGGCCAACTAAGAAACCTGTGCTAGAGTACACGGCCAACTAAGAAACCTGTGCTACAGTACACGGCCAACTAAGAAACCTGTGCTAGAGTACACGGCCAACTAAGAAACCTGTGCTACAGTACACGACCAACTAAGAAACCTTTGCTAGAGTACACGACCAACTAAGAAACCTGTGCTAGAGTACACGGCCAACTAAGAAACCTGTGCTACAGTACACGGCCAACTAAGAAACCTGTGCTAGAGTACACGACCAACTAAGAAACCTGTGCTACAGTACACGGCCAACTAAGAAACCTGTGCTACAGTACACGGCCAACTAAGAAACCTGTGCTACAGTACACGGCCAACTAAGAAACCTGTGCTACAGTACACGACCAACTAAGAAACCTGTGCTACAGTACACGGCCAACTAAGAAACCTGTGCTACAGTACACGGCCAACTAAGAAACCTGTGCTACTGTACACGACCAACTAAGAAACCTGTGCTACAGTACACGACCAACTAAGAAACATGTGCTAGAGTACACGGCCAACTAAGAAACCTGTGCTAGAGTACACGGCCAACTAAGAAACCTAAGTACGGGCACGGGTGAACAGGAGTACGAGTTCGATCCTGATTCTAGCAATCTATTGTATTTTTTTTTCTGTTGTTGATTCCCTAGTGCTGTAAACATATCCCTTCTCCTGAGATGATCCACGCTTTTATTTTGATAAAGATACAGACAGACAGAGAGATTATATTGATAGAAAGACAGTCAGACAGACAGACAGACGGACGGACGGACGGACGGACAGATAGATAGATAGATAGATAGATAGATAGATAGATAGATAGATGGATAGATAGATAGATAGATAGATAGATAGATAGATAGATAGATAGATAG
This sequence comes from Megaustenia siamemsis, assembly GCA_032433765.1. Lineage (NCBI taxonomy): Eukaryota > Metazoa > Mollusca > Gastropoda > Stylommatophora > Ariophantidae > Megaustenia > Megaustenia siamemsis. The sequence goes on along the minus strand of JAVIAB010000124.1, from coordinate 45,641,966 downwards.
ATAGATAGATAGATAGATAGATAGATAGATAGATAGATAGATAGATAGATAGATAGATAGATAGATAGATAGATAGATAGATAGATAGATAGATAGATAGATAGAGAAAGGAAGAGTTGTAAAATAGCTAAGAGAGAGGGAAAGAAAGATTGAGAAGAAGAAAAGAAAGAGGGGGATAACATTTTCTTGTTTGAATTTTGTTTAGTAGTTCTCTTTTAATATTTAGTTCTTTTAAGACTTCATCATTTGTTTTCTTTTCTTTCCATCAATTTTTTTCTATTCTTCTATAAATCCACATTTCAAAGGATTAAATTTGCTGATCTGTTTTCTTGTCTAATGTCCATGTTAGTGAACAGACCATAATATTGCACATCGGACAACTACATGTAGTTGTAAAAAATAATTCAACGTCTTTGAGTAGGAAGTGTATAGCCCTGTTATTGTGAAGCAAGGTTCAGTATTCAAGTCCTGAGAGTGAATGCTGCAGTCATTTTGAAACATGACAATGTTCTTTATCTGAGAGTGAATGCCAGTGTTATTGTGAGATACAGCAATGTTCTTGTTTTGAGAGTGAATATTGCTCTGATTTTGAAACGTGACAATGTTCTCGATCTGAGAGTGAATATTACTCTTATTTTGAAACGTGACAATGTTCTCGATCTGAGAGTGAATATTGCTCTTATTTTGAAACGTGACAATGTTCTCGATCTGAGGGTGTATACTATTGTTATTTTGAAACGTGACAATGTTCTCGATCTAAGAGTGTATACTATTGTTATTTTGAGACGTGACAATGCTCTTGATCTTAGAAAATGTAAAAGTGATTGTAAGACCTCATCCAATGTTCCTATTTTAAGAAAGGGCCTTAGATATAAACAAACAGCAAATGTTCAAATCCCGTGTGTTACCGGGGCCTCATTATGAAGGAAGTAAAGAATAGTGACACTGTGACCTTCCAGGCATGTCGTAAGAGGCGACTAAGGAGGTTGATCGATGGCTTGACAAGCTGTCATTGTAAAAAGTGTTGTTATGGAAACAGAGCCATAGATTTTAGAGGCAGTGATCTCTGCAATATGTGCCATTTTGGCACGCAAGGTTTCTGTTTTTGAGATTGTGGTTCTGCCCTATGTGCCGTCTTCGGCTCGAAAGGACAATAGATAGAAGTGTTCAAAAGGAAGGTGAGATCATAAACTTCAGGTTCTTAGCAGGAAATGAATTATATTCTCGTCTCTTTGATCTGGTTTACAACAAGCCTGATAGATAAAAATTTGAGAGGAGCTGTCGGTTCAAAGAGAAATATAGCTAGAACAACAACGATTGTATTGGAATTTTTTTATGTTGTGGTACTGTATGTGCGTACGTATTGTCGAAGCTCTAAACAATTTAGCATAAAAGCGGTAGAGAGGGAAGTGCATGTGAGATAGTGAGATAGAAAGACAGACAGACAGACAGACAGACAGACAGACAGACAGACAGACAGACAGACAGGCAGGAAGGAAGATAGATAGATAGATAGATAGACAGACAGACAGACAGACAGACAGACAGACAGACAGGCAGGCAGGCAGACAGACAGACAGACAGACAGACAGACAGATAGATAGATAGATAGATAGATAGATAGATAGATAGATAGATAGATAGATAGATAGATAGATAGATAGATAGATAGATAGATAGATAGATAGATAGATAGATAGATAGATAGATAGATAGATAGATAGATAGATAGATAGATAGATAGATAGATAGATAGATAGATTGATAGATAGATAGATTTCCTCAGTGTTTATAATTATATCTCTATATTTTGCAAAATGTGTGTGATGCTTCACTTTACTTATGTGTTTGCATTCTAAATTTATGTCTCTTATAGTTTATTTTGTATTATCTTATCAATATATTCATTTCTATTCCTGTCTTATATCTTCTTCTGCTTCTTCTTTCCTTCCTCATCTGCCTTTCAGCGTCGAGGGGAGAAATAATTTGCGGTCTTTTGCTCTTCTGTTCGTCTCTGCTGCTATGTATCCTAGTGCTTCTAATATTCCATCGACCCATCTTTTTCGTGGTCGACCCTTGGGTCTGGTGTTCTCACAACGTTTGTTGAAAGCTCATTGTGTTGTGTTTTGTTCTTTCTGCCTTGTCACATGGCCAAACCATTTTATCTGTTGTTTCCTTATATATTCTATGGCGGAGGCTATTCCTAGCTTTTTCTCAGCTCTTCATTTCTGATCTTATCTCTCATACTGTTTCCTGTCATTCGTCTAACACATTTCATCTCTGTAGAGGTGTAGAGGTTATTGTTCTTATTATTCTTGCATCTAGGGTACAGATCTGGCATTGGTATCACAACGTTGGGATGGAGATTGTATTGTATAGTGCTCGTTTTGCCTCCAGAGTTATTTTCTTTTTGGACAATATTGGTGATAACTGTCCGATGATTTGACAAGCTTTGTTGCATCTTTATTCTATCTCTGCTGTTTGATAATTATCGTTTGTCATTAGACTTCCTATGTATTTGAATTCCTCTACTTATTTCAGTTGTCTGCTTCTATAGTTATGTTGATGTTCTGTTTATTTTTGGCGACATTCATGACTTCTGTTTTGTTGATGTTGATTTTCATGCTGCATTTTGTGCCTGAGATGTTGAGTTTGTTTAAGTGTTCTTGTAGGTCTTCTATTGTTTCATGTATTAGTGTCTGGTCGTCTGCAAAAAAAAAAAAAGGCTCGTTGATCTCCTCTGTCTCTGATGGGTTGGCTAGCTTGCATATATGGTCCATGTATGTAATAAACTGTAGGGGAGATAGTACACCCCCCTGTCTTACACCTGATCTAACTTCGAAGTGGTCTGTGTAGCCTGTTGCTGTTCTGACCCTGCAGCTGCTGTTGACGTAGAGACTTTTAATAAGGTTGGTTAGATGTTGGCTTACTCCGTATGTTGTTAGTATCTCCAACAGTTGTTCTCTGTTTACTCTGTCGAATGCTTTTTCCTGGTCAATGAAGGCTATGTATAAGTTTTGGTTGTGTTCTGTCGTTTTTTTTTCTGCAAGCTGTTTTAATGTGAATAGTGCGTCGGTACATCCTCTGTTTTTTTCGGAACCCCACTTGAGAAACGCTTAACTGTAGTTCTATCATTGGTCTCAGCATTTTTTCCAAGATTTTGGCGTATAGCTTTCCTACATGGCTGAGAAGTGATATATCTCTATATTGATTGCAGTCTCTTTTGATACCTTTCTTTTTCCATATTGGTATGATGATTGCCTGTTGCCAGTCTTCTAGGGTTTGTTGTTGGCGCCATGCTGCATTAAATATTCTGTGCAGCCATTGCACTCCTGTTTCTCCTGCTGCTGCTATTATTTCTGTTGGTATGTTATCTATCCCCGGTGCTTTATTTCTTGGTGCATATTTGATTACTTCTTCGATTTCCTCTTTCATGATGTTGGGTTCTGTATTTGTGAGTTCTAGCGTGGTTTTTGTTGTCTTATTGGTAGTTGGTATGTTTAACAGGTCTTCAAAATATTCTTTCCATCTCTGTTGCATATGTTGGTTATTTGATATTGGCTGTCCGTCTTTGTCATTTATGAGCTCAGTAGGATCATGGTTTTCTTTTCTCGCTCTTGCGGCTTTTACTGCTTTGTAGAAATCTCTTGTGGCTGTCTTGAAGTCCCTGCTCATGTATTGTCCGAATTCTGTCCAATTATTTTGTTTAGCTTCTTTGATCACAATTTTAACTCTTTTTCGAACTAAGGCATATTTTTCATATTTTTCTTGGTTCTTGTTCTCCTTCCAATTTTTAAACAGTTTCTTCTTTTCTTTAATTGCTTCTTTGATTGTTTCGTTCCACCACGGGGTGCTCTTTTTCACTTCTCTTGTTCTTAGCTTCGTTCCACAAAGTGTTTTAGAGATGGTTACTGTTTCCTTAAATTGTTTCCACTCTTCTATTGTGCATACTTCGTTAGGGAGTTTCTTGAATTCCTCTGTTAGTTTTTCTTCTAGGGTTTTCCTTGTTTCTTGATCTATTAATTGTTTTATTTTTATTGTCTGTTCTTTTCGCTTCTTTTGTTTGTTTTTCATATATTCTCTTTATTTTTGGCTGTCTTAGTGTGATCATAACCATCTTGTGATCCGTGTCGTCTGTAATATTTGGGATTGCTCTACTGTCGATTACTCTTTTCTTGTTCTGTTAAAAACAATTCTGTTAAAATGTTAAAATTTGTCCTTTTTTCAAATATTGTTGATATAAGGTGCTGCCGCGGTGATTTATGGTTACGTTAGGGCTCCATTGACTGAAAACAAGGGGGCTTCGGTAGTCTAGTTGGGAAAACCACCCGACTGGACTACCGATGTTCGGACAACAGATGTTCGATTCCCGCTGGAAGCAGTGTGAGTTGTACTGATGGTTGGAAAAAAAAACCCCACGGTCGACCCAGCCGTTGGCAGAAATGGGTACTAGGGTATTACACTGGGAAGGTAAGGAATGTTGCCTCGCAGCGCGAGTTTCGATGCTTGAAGCGACACTATCCAGAAATCTCCGAACACTTCTGGATAAGCGGCCGAGCACATATGGGTGGGAACTCGAGTGCTAAGACGCTGGTTCAAGTCTCGTACTTTACCTTTACCTGATTGTAAGAAAGTTTGACGACCGCTGGATTAGATATTAATTAAACTGGTCTATATTTTCTAAACCCGTAAAATTAAATTAATTTATTTTTCTAAATATATTACATTGATCTGAATTTTCTAAATTTATATCATTAAATTGATTTATACTTTCTATCAACGTGCCCTAATAGCTATAGAGGAACGTCCATACAATTATAACATACAACCATATCATTATCTTGGACTTTGGCAGCAAGAAACAGATAATAATAATACGATTTCAATCCAGAATTAGTTTATGGATATGAACTATAGACAACAAGGGACTAGTAAGAAGAATAACTTGCAGAAGTAAAAGTGTAGTTCTTTGTGGTTATCTATACTACACTAAAGAGAAAATGCTAACAGATGTTACAAACCATAACCAAACTATAACACAAAACATGAATGTTAAAAACAAAATCTCATGAATGAATAATTAAGAAAACATAATTCGAAGGACAACAATTGTTTAAATAAGGAAAAAAAAAACAGGCAAAGTACATTAGCTACGTGTTTTAGTGGACGGTCTAAAGTCTACAACAATAACCCAATAAAGTTCAAGAAGAGATGAGAAGAACATTAGAGATGAAAGATTTGTGAAGAAATGATAAAGAAAAACGATTTTTACGGCATTATCCCATTACTTGGGTCTGCCGGGGGAGAGGGGCGGGACGACATATAGGACCAGAGAATAAAGGCCGCTTGACAACGCCAAATAGTTTGGCAAATATAATCAATACTGATAAAAAAAAAATAAGTATTAAATACTTAAATAGCAATAGGTCTTTGAAAGAAAATGGATATACAAATAAAATATTTCTAACCTCATCTTCATTTCCTTCAGTGTGTTCGCAGTGCAAAGAGAGCTTCGTTTTTCCTGTGAAAGCTTTCACAAATAAGAAAGACATCGTTATATTTAATGGCTTAAGGGAAGCGACTGGAATACTGTCTAACACAAATCCACCAAACAACACCTGCTAATCTCCACCAGTCCTCAATCAAACGGCCAGAGACATCCAATCCACTTTACTTACATCTGGCCAAACACGTTCTTCTCGTTCCAGGATACCAAACTTTAGTTATTTCCACGAAAGCTGTTTGGCCAGTATTTTTTCTGACTTAGCAAGTGCCGGGCTCACGAGAATTAAAGCACCTTCTACGGCCTATAACTGTGCCAGTTGATGTCAGATCTATAACAATTTCAATTCCCGTTAGTGCTTGTTGCAGTACAGACACAAAGACTAACAATTCTATCGCGTAAACAGCACGATGATCTTGGGAATACTTTACCAGTAACTACACTAATACTGTAATAATACAAATGTATAAAGAATATATTATAATGCGCTGTTATCTAATTCAGCATTGATTCTGGGTATAAATGCGCAAGGAGACTAGAGGGACCTTCGTTATCCTGTTGTTAATAAAGTATCTTGGCGGCGTAACACTGTTAACGTCTGCATTAAGTATGAGCATTTATTTGTTTAAGTCATTGCTTTTGTGGTGTGTCATGGGTTTTATCATGATTCACATTTTTGTGGTGATTGTACAGAGCGCTGAGAGGAGCAATATTTTAACAGGCAAATAATTTAAATAGATGTTCACAATGACATTGAAATAACATCATATCTAAACATTGCCTGAACTTCTCTAGAACAAAAAAATATTCTTTACACATTGACTAAACAATGAACTACATGGAAGAATATTCTCTAAGCTCTGCTCTCTACAATGCAGAATTATTCTTTAAACATTGCCTGAACTTCTCTAAAACGCAGGGAAATGATTTATTTTTGGCATTCCAGCTCCAAGACTCTTACCCTTTGTGAGCTCACTATTAACTATATGGTCACTTACTAGCGATTATTGTTACACTGTGTTTTGCACCAGACATTCAATGTATTAATTTCAAAACACATTTGTTTAGAACTGCTTCTCTAGTCATTAGTTTTCATTGGCTTTCCTGCAAGGCAGCAGATGTTTGTGCTCAGAGTTGACTCTCCTTTGTAAGTACTCATAATCTTACCAGGCAAATGAGTCCCTCTTACCAGCGTTTGTTATTGATTGTCCGTCAGCAGCAGCGAATTATGAGTTTCAACGACACGACAAGACAAGTATGTAGACACGGCTCACTGGGGAAGAAAATTATGAAGGATATCACCTAACTAGGCAAGGAAATTATGAAGACTGTCAGCTCACTGGGCAAGGAGATTATTAAGGCTATCAACTCTCTGGGCAAGGAAATTATGAAGGCTATCAACTCTCTGGGCAAGTAAAATATGAAGGCTATTAACTCTCTGGGCAAGGAAATTATGAAGGCTATTAACTCTATGGGCAAGGAAATTATAAAGGCTATCAGCTCCCTGGTCAATGAAATTAAGAAGGCTATCAACTCTCTGGGCAAGGAAATTATGAAGGCTATCAACTCTCTGGGCAAGGAAATTATGAAGGTTATCAACTCTCTGGGCAAGGAAATTATGAAGGCTCTCAGGGCAAGGAAATTATGAAGGTTATCAACTCTCTGTGCAAGGAAATTATGAAGGTTATCAACTCTCTGGGCAAGGAAATTATGAAGGCTCTCTGGGCAAGGAAATTATGAAGGTTATCAACTCTCTGGGCAAGGAAATTATGAAGGCTATCAACTCTCTGGGCAAGGAAATTATGAAGTTTATCAACTCTCTGGGCAAGGAAATTATGAAGGCTCTCTGGGCAAGGAAATTATGAAGGTTATCAACTCTCTGGGCAAGGAAATTATGAAGGCTATCAACTCTCTGGGCAAGGAAATTATGAAGGTTATCAACTCTCTGGGAAAGGAAATTATGAAGGCTATTAACTCTCTGGGCAAGGAAATTATGAAGGCTATTAACTCTCTGGGCAAGGAAATTATGAAGACTGTCAGCTCACTGGGCAAGGAGATTATTAAGGCTATTAACTCTCCTGGGCAAAAAAAATTATGAAGGATATTAACTCTCTGGGCAATGGAAATTATGAAGACTGTCAGCTCACTGGGCAAGGAGATTATTAAGGCTATCAACTCTCTGGGCAAGTAAAATATGAAGGCTATTAACTCTCTGGGCAAGGAAATTATGAAGGCTATTAACTCTATGGGCAAGGAAATTATAAAGGCTATCAGCTCCCTGGTCAATGAAATTATGAAGGCTATCAACTCTCTGGACAAGTAAATTATGAAGGCTATCAACTCTCTGGGCAAGAAAATTATGAAGGTTATCAACTCTCTGGGCAAGGAAATTATGAAGGCTCTCATGGCAAGGAAATTATGAAGGTTATCAACTCTCTGGGCAAGGAAATTATGAAGGCTCTCATGGCAAGGAAATTATGAAGGTTATCAACTCTCTGTGCAAGGAAATTATGAAGGTTATCAACTCTCTGGGCAAGGAAATTATGAAGGCTCTCTGGGCAAGGAAATTATGAAGGTTATCAACTCTCTGGGCAAGGAAATTATGAAGGCTATCAACTCTCTGGGCAAGGAAATTATGAAGTTTATCAACTCTCTGGGCAAGGAAATTATGAAGGCTATCAACTCTCTGGGCAAGGAAATTATGAAGGTTATCAACTCTCTGGGCAAGAAAATTATGAAGGCTCTAAGCTCTCTGGGCAAGGAAATTATGAAGACTATCAACTCTCTGGGCAAGGAAATTATGAAGGGTATCAACTCTCTGGGCAAGGAAATTATGAAGGTTATCAACTCGATGGGCAAGGAAATTATGAAGGCTATCAACTCTCTGGGCAAGGAAATTATGAAGGCTCTCTGGGCAAGGAAATTATGAAGGCTCTCTGGGCAAGGAAATTATGAAGGCTCTCTGGGCAAGGAAATTATGAAGGTTATCAACTATCTGGGCAAGGAAATTATGAAGGTTATCAACTATCTGGGCAAGGAAATTATGAAGGTTATCAACTATCTGGGCAATGAAATTATGAAGGTTATCAACTATCTGGGCAAGGAAATTATGAAGGCTCTGTGGGCAAGGAAATTATGAAGGTTATCAACTATCTGGGCAAGGAAATTATGAAGGTTATCAACTATCTGGGCAAGGAAATTATGAAGGCTATCAACTCTCTGGGCAAGGAAATTATGAAGGCTCTCTAGGCAAGGAAATTAAAATTATGAAGGTTATCAACTATCTGGGCAAGGAAATTATGAAGGTTATCAACTATCTGGGCAAGGAAATTATGAAGGTTATGAACTATCTGGGCAAGGAAATTATGAAGGTTATCAACTATCTGGGCAAGGAAATTATGAAGGCTATCAACTCTCTGGGCAAGGAAATTATGAAGGCTCTCTGGACAAGGAAATTATAAAGGCTCTCTGGGCAAGGAAATTATGAAGGCTCTAAGCTCTCTAGGCAAGGAAATTATGAAGGCAATCAACTCTCTGGGCAATGGAAATTATGAAGGCTATCAACTCTCTGGGCAAGGAAATTACGAAGGCTATCAACTCTCTGTGCAATGGAAATTATGAAGGCTATCAACTCGCTGGGCAAGGAAATTATGAAGGCTATCAACTCTCTGGTCAAGGAAATTATGAAGGCTATCAACTCGCTGGGCAAGGAAATTATGAAGGCTATCAGCTCGCTGGGCAATGGAAATTATGAATGCTATCAACTCGCTGGGCAAGGAAATTATGAAGGTTATCAACTCTCTGGGCAAGGAAATTATGAAGGTTCTAAGCTCTCTGGGCAAGGAAATTATGAAGGCTATCAACTCTCTGGGCAATGGAAATTATGAAGGCTATCAACTCTCTGGGGAAGGAAATTATGAAGGCTATCAACTCGCTGGGGAGGAAATTATGAAGGCGATAAGCTCCCTGGACAAGGAAATTATGATGGCTATCAACTCTCTGGGGACGAAAATTACGAAGGCTGTCAACTCTCTGGGGAAGAAAATTATGAAGGCTGTCAACTCTCTGGGGAAGAAAATTATGAAGGCTGTCAACTCTCTGGGGAAGAAAATTATGAAGGCTGTCAACTCTCTGGGGAAGAAAGTTATGAAGGCTGTCAACTCTCTGGGGAAGAAAATTATGAAGGCTATCAACTCTCTGGGGAAGAAAATTATGAAGGCTATCAACTCTCTGGGGAAAAAAATGGACGAGTAACATGAAATGAATGGACACGTCAGCCTATGACAACCTGCACTATCAAAGCAAGAGAAAGCGGAATGACGCTCCATGGTAGCCAACCCTCAATGCGGAGACGGCAATCAATGAATGCTGCGCCCGAGTAATCGTCCATCAGCCCCCTGCCACTGTTTGCCAAGACTGCAATTTCGATCGGCATGCATTGTCTTACTAGTTATTTCTCGGGGCCTTTTCATAACCTGCTTGTGTTTCTCGGACACTAAGGTGAAATTTCAAATCTTATTTGAACTGACATGCCAGAAGTTTTATTTTCTATCTATACGCTTTATCGACAGACAGACTGACAAACTGATAATTAGACTTTAAGAGTAAGCAGGTTGACAGACAGATAATGAAATATCCAGAGAGATAAACAGACATTTATACATATAGACAGATGGATAGATTGTGTAGAAATTGAAGCAGGCAGATAGAAACACAAATACATTAGATAGGATAGGATGTGACATATGGATGGATGGATGGATGGATGGATGGATGGATGGATGGATGGATGGATGGATTGATGGATGGAGGGATGGATAGATCGATAGATAGATAGATAGATAGATAGATAGATAGATAGATAGATAGATAGATAGATAGATAGATAGATAGATAGATAGATAGATAGATAGATAGATAGATAGATAGATAGATAGATAGATAGATAGATAGATAGATAGATAGATAGATAGATAGATAGATAGATAGATAGATAGATAGATAGATAGATAGATAGATAGATAGATAGATAGATAGATAGATAGATAGATAGATAGATAGATAGATAGATAGATAGATAGATAGATAGATAGATAGATAGATAGATAGATAGATAGATAGATAGATAGATTACAACATATATAATGTTTTCAAGTATGTGTAAAGCAGTTGTGTTTACTATGTACATGTGTGTGTGTTTGTGTGAGTGAATAATACATCACACACAGAGAGAAATCTAGAAAAGTGTGGAAGCTTGTAAAACAGCTGAATGATGAGGGTACAGAAAGGAACACCAAAATTACACTGAAGAAGGATGGAAACATTCTAACAGGTAAACATGCAGCAAATTACTTTGCAGACTCCTTTGCAAATGACAATAATATTGAAATTAGCCTAGAAAAACGACAAGAGACCCGTCTAAAACAACAAAATGCAAGACAAGAAGAGACCACACATGAAGTCATGGAAACACCCATTACACAAAGAGAGCTAGAGCTGGCAATATCCAAATTAAAAATGAAAAAGTCACCAGGCAATGATGGAGTGTCCAATGAAATGATTAAGAACTTGGGAACTGCAGCTAAAGCAAAACTACTGCAGATCTACAACATTTGCTTGATCACAGGTAGAGTGCCACAGGCATGGAGAGAAGCAATTATGATACCATTACTAAAGCCAGGAAAAGATAGTTCAATGACATCCAGCTATAGACCAATCAGCCTTACAAGCTGTTTGTGTAAAACAATGGAACGTATAATCAATCTCAGACTGCAGTGGTACCTGGAAAGTGAAAATCTCCTTGTCCCACAACAAGCAGGCTTTAGACAGTGTTACTCTACCGAAGATCAAGCAACCTATCTTTCCCAGGAAATTGAAGATGCGTTTCAAGAAAAGAAACTGGTACTAGCAGCATGGATAGACCTAAAGAAAGCATTTGATAAGGTATGGAAGGAAGGGCTTTTGAAGAAACTGAGAAATTATGGAGTAAATGGCAGGATGTACAAATGGGTCAAAGCATACCTGCATAACAGGAGAGCCAGAGTGCAACTGGATGGTCTTAAGAGTAAGAAGGTCTTATTGCGACAGGGCGTTCCACAAGGAGGGGTACTATCTCCAACACTTTTTCTGATCTACATCAATGACCTAGTTACTGAACTACCACATGGCATCAAAGTGGCAATGTATGCAGATGACTTGGTAATGTGGTGCACAGAGGAGTATGCAACAGTGGCCTCCAAATTGCTACAAAGAGCTATGAATGCACTGAATTCATGGACAAATAGATGGTGTATCAGCATCAATACAGACAAATGCAGTACTACACTTTTCACACTCTCCCCAAAACAAAAAGCAGGAGCCATCTACATAAACAATGAGCCTGTGAAAGAAGACATACAAGCTACATATCTCGGAGTTACATTTGATAACAAACTATCTTGGAAACAGCAGATAAATAAGGCAACCCAAAAAGCAAGGAGAAAATTGGCTATTCTAAGAAAGTTGTGTGGAACCACATGGGGTGCGAGTGGGAAAATACTCAGTAAAGTTTACCAACAGAGTATACGCCCACATTTAGAATATGGATCATCCGCATGGTGCTCAGCATCAAACACCACATTGCAAGAACTGGATAAAGTACAAAACCAGGCACTTAGGGTCATCACAGGAGCAATGAAATCAACACCAATATTGGAGATGGAGAAATTGTGGAGGATACCAGCACTGAGAGAACGGAGAGACACAAAGGTGCTGATACAGGCAGAAAAATTTGTATGCATGCCGAGACATCCAATGAAGGACAGATTCCAAAATCTTGCATTGGGACGACTTAAGAGAAGCAGCTTTATCCACCAAGCCAAGCGTATTAGTAGACAAACACCAGACATGCCAAGAGTTGTTAAACCCCTTCTGCCCATACCAGAACAGACTCCCTGGACAGATGAATCAGGATTATCAGTTCAAATACGGACAGAAGTGAAAGGAATAGTTGACAAAGAGGAACAAAATAGTCTACAGCGAAAAACAATAGCTCTCAGTTTCCTGGATGAAGAATACCCACAAGACCTATGGATTCGTGTGTACACAGATGGATCAGCACAGAATGCAGTAAAGAATGGGGAGCAGGTGCATATATAGAGTACCCAAATAACACTAGGGATATGGATAAAATAGCAACAGGGAAATATTGTCACAATTATGATGCAGAAATACAAGCAATAAAGTTGGCAATAGAAAAACTGCTGAACAGTAATCTTAGCCCACAGCCTGTAGTGTTTTTGACAGATGCAAGATCAGTACTCCAGGCACTACAATCCAGAAAATTACCACATCTGCAGACCTTATTGACTGAACTCTGCAAGCACCACAGGGTTGCCCTGCAGTGGATCCCGTCTCACTGTGGAATACCAGGAAATGAGAAAGCAGATCAGTTGGCAAAGGAAGGTTCAACAGGCACACAACTAGATACACCAGTTACATACCATCATAAGAAACAGATAATCAAATCAATCAGAGGACCACAAGCCCCAAATCAGGATGCCTTTCATAATATGAATAGATATGAACAAGTTATCATTATACGCCTAAGAACAGGACACAATCGACTCCATAGTCACATGTATACAAAATTCAAGATCGGCACATCAACTACTTGTACATGTGGACAGGCACCCCAGACTGCTGAACACATACTTCAAGACTGCACTGAATATAGTAGACTGAGGAAAATCCATTGGCCCATAGATACAACACTACAGACAAAACTATATGGGCCACTGCAAGAATTACAAAAGACAGTAAAATTTATACAGGAAACGACATTGCAGATATAGACAATACTTCAGGCGAACGAAAGATAGATAGATAGATACATATAGACAGATGGATAGATTGTGTAGAAATTGAAGCAGGCAGATAGAAACACAAATACATTAGATAGGATAGGATGTGACATATGGATGGATGGATGGATGGATGGATGGATGGATGGATGGATGGATGGATTGATGGATGGATAGGATAGATAGATAGATAGATAGATAGATAGATAGATAGATAGATAGATAGATAGATAGATAGATAGATAGATAGATAGATAGATAGATAGATAGATAGATAGATAGATAGATAGATAGATAGATAGATAGATAGATAGATAGATAGATTACAACATATATAATGTTTTCAAGTATGTGTAAAGCAGTTGTGTTTACTATGTACATGTGTGTGTGTTTGTGTGAGTGAATAATACATCACACACAGAGAGAAATCGTGAAAGGGAGAGAGAGAGAGAGAGAGAGAGAAGGAGGGAAAGAGTAGGAAAAATGAGATTTCGAGTTTAAAACAAGAGCTTATACAGATGAAGGATACAAGTGGTTTAAATAGATAAATCTCTCTAAATCTCTTGATGTTCTTGTCGATGGTAATGGCTTTTACGATAGCGGAAGTTAGTCACACGAAAATAGAAGAGATTTGGAGCCTGATCAATATTTGATCAACGACCAACTATGCTCAATTTGGCTTCGAGAAAAAGGGCATGTCACTGATTCTATAAATGAGGAAGTGGAAGGCTGAACAAAACAGCGTGTGCCTGTGTGTCGACGGTGTCAGCGTGGCGCAGGTGATATAATAAATACATTTGTTTGTTTGGCTGTCGAAGGCTCGAAAGGGTTAAAGTGATGTTTCAATGCAGGGAATCTAACAATCAGAACATTATCTTTGTTATATATTGTCATTATCGTCAACAGTGCCATCATTTTCTTTATTATTTTTATATTTGTTGTGCAGAAAATAGAACGGGTTAGTGGTGTACAGGGAATATTGTGTTACAGCTTTTCATCATAATCGGTATATTCTTGTGCTGTTAATGAGGTTATCGTTACGCTAGTGCAGTTTCTCTTTCTCGACAAAAAAGTGTTCATTTCAGATTGTGTGAATCGAAAACCCAAAATTGTGATAAAACTCTACCTCATGTTCTTACTCGACCATTTCACTAATGACTGCCCTGCCAACCCGACCTCATGTCCTCACTCGACCAGTTCGCTAAAAACTGCAATACCAACCCGACTTGAAGTCACTCGACCAGTTCGTTAATGACAGCCCCACCAACCCGACCTCACCTCGTCATTCGACCAGTTCGCTAAAGACATCTCTATCAAGCCGACCTCACGTCGTTACTCGACCAGTTCGCTAAAGGCAGATCTACCAAATCGACCTCACGTTGTTACTCGATCAGTTCGCTAAAGACAGCTCTACCAAGCCGAACTCACGTCGTCACTCGACCAGTTCGCTAAAGACAGCTCTACCAAGCCGACTTCATGTCGTCACTCGACCAGTTCGCTAAAGACAGCTCTACCAAGCCGACTTCATGTCGTCACTCGATCAGTTCGCTAAAGACAGCTCTACCAAACCGACCTCACGTCGTTACTCGACCAGTTCGCTAAAGGCAGCAGCTCTACCAAGCCGACCTCAAATCGCCCTCGACCAGTTCGCTAAAGACAGCTCTACCAAGCCGACTTCATGTCGTCACACGACCAGTTCGCTAAATACTTTCCTGCCAACCCGACCTCACGTTTTCACTTGACCAGTTCGCTACCAACAGCGCTGCCAACTCGACCTCATGTCGTGACAGTTCGACATTTCGCTAAAGAAAGCCCTGTCAACCCGACTTCATGTCGTCACTCGATCAGGACGCTAACGATGTACGAGACAGAAGTCGAGCATTACCCTACTCCTCTGCTCTGGCGCTTCCAATAAACTGTGATTGCACTGTGACCCTAGTTCTCACACTGTAAGCGTTCCATTACCAGCAACGGGTTTAGCCTGCTGTACTCCATGCTAGGTGAGACTTCTCAACCTGTTTCTATAGAGTCATATGCATGCCTTCTCACCTGACCCATGGCGCCGGTGAGAAATTGGACCATTCACCGAAAATTGTAGACACACTTCGTAAATCTTGTCTGTATTAATGTTAATATATGTTATTGCAAATAATGTCCCAAGGCATATATCTTGTCGTGAGTAAGTAATGCAGAATGACATACATATATCTTGTCGTGAGTAAGTAATGTCGCATGACAAATCTTGTCGTGAGTAAGCAATGCAGCATGAAATATATCTTGTCGTGAGTAAGCAATGCAGGATGACATATTTTGTTGTAAATAATGTTGCACGACATATCTTGTCGTAAGAAGCCCATTCTTGATAAGCTACTGTGCAGCGCCGATATAATGGTTTTGCAAGAAACTCTTCTTGATGACAGGACAGTAAGTACTCCTGGCTTTCATTGTTGTTACAATAGACGACACTTTGGGCAGGCCATCCTTGTGCGCAACAATATGGTGGAAGCTGAGGTTAATATGTCTGCGTTGGACAATGCAGAATTGCAGGCACACGCGGTTAGGGTGCAGACCTCAGTTCATTTCGTGATTGTTAATGTGTATGCCTGTAATGGGAAGGTGAACATACAACAATCGCGGAATCTCTTCGAGTTCGATGAAGAGAGCGTCATTTTCTGCGGAGACTTTAATGCTAGAGGAAACCAGTGGGGGTAACGTCATAACTAACAAGCAGGGAGAAGACCTAGAGAAAGTACTAGTGTCAGTGGATTTAGTGTGTTTGAATGATGGAAGGGCAACAAGAATGGCCACTCGAACAGGGGACTCTGATAGTGTCATAGACCTTGCACTGGTGTCTTCCACCTTCGCACCGGTTTGCAGGTGGAGTGCACTGGGGTTCCACGGAAGTGATCACTATCATTGTGTCCTCCTAATTGAGAAAAGAAGAAATAGAAGCAAGAAAAGAAAGCTTCATACATTCAACTACGAGAAAACATACCAGGACGTCATTAGCAAAATCAGACATAGGAAACAGAGCACCACTCGAAGGAGGCAGGACAGATGGACATAGCCACCCTGGTGGAACGTAGTTGTCGAGGAAGCTTGCCGGAGCAAGAAACAAACAGCCAAGACATGGCAGAAAGCCAGAAGGAATGGAAGAACATAACCTGAACTCTTGATGCGTCTCAAAATAGAAGTGGACCAACAAATGATGTACTTAACTATGCGCTAAGCAGGCTAAGGATGCCAAATGGGATGACTTCTGTAAAAAAAAGTGTGCTCAGAAAAATCGCTAGCCACATTCTGGCGCCTTCATCAGAGCATGAATGGCACAACACGACACAGAAGCATACCAGACTTTCAGAGCACAGGCCGGATATGGCACAAATCTGATGAGAGCAAAGGGAAGGCCCTGCTTGCCCGCTACATTGAGCAGACGGACCAAAGAAATGAGGCTGTAAGAATGAGGATACGGGGATCGCTGTCAAAATTGTGTAAGGATGTAGGGCTGGAAGAAGATCTCACAATCACAACCGATACAATTCGCATGACACTTAAAAGGTCACACAACACTACCACTGGTCCAGATGATATGACACTTAAAAGGTCACACAACACTACCACTGGTCCAGATGATGTTCGGTACGATGACATAGGCGATTTAGCTGACGACGACTTGACAAAACTGGCCATTGAGTTTAATGTCAGTATTCGGAGTGGCCAGATTAAGGAGGAATGGCTACACAGCTACTTACTACCGCTACCGAAGCCAAACAAGGACCATTCTCAGATCAGTGCCTACAGAATCATCACAATGCAGAACACTGCTGGCAAGCTGCTGGAGAAAATAGTTGCCCGTGTCCTCACCTGTCAACTTGAACAGAAACGTGCATTCCCACCCACACTCGGAGGTTATAGATATAACAAAGAGACATGGCTCAATGCGGCAGTCTTTGCCTATGGCGTTTTCGAAGGCTTCCACAGACGAGAGGAGACATGTGCTGCTGCTATAGATCTGGAGGATGCATACAACAAGGTACCATTTGAATATCTCATGCATATGCTCCTCAAAGTGGCGGTGCACCCCTTCCTCATTAGATGGATCGTCACGGAACTGTTTCAGAGGAAGGTGATACTCAGATGTGGAAGTTGGTCTTCCGAGCCAATATCCATTTGTCCAGGGCTGCCACAAGGCTCATCATTATCACCAATTCTATTTAACATGTACACAATAATGATCACGGATCAACCACTGGTTGGGAGGGCAAGAACTATGACTTGTGCTGATGATATTCTGGTATATCGACAGGGAAGAGACAGACGGGGAATCGCCTCCACAATGCAAGACGAACTCGATCGCATTTCTTCCTGGTGTCGGGTTTCAGGTGCCTTGGTTAATCCTAATAAAGCATCAGTTTCATGGTTCTCCCTTAACAACCATATCGTTAATACGACCACACCGGTAGTACGAATGGGAGCTGATGAGGTGACCAGGGACAAGTTCATGACATACCTCGGAGTTAAGTTTGATCGCAGCCTGTGTTTTCGGGACCACGTCGACCATGCGATAACAAAATCCCGCAAAGGATTAGGCTGGAGAAAATACAAAATGAAGCCATGCGCATTATCCTGGGATGTACGAGGGACACTCCCTGTGTAGCAATGAGGTATCTTCTTGACTTTCCAACCATGGATGACAGAATCAAGATCTGGAGAGCACGAGCATACCTGAAGATTAGTACAGATGCATAGCATCCATTGCACCAAGTGCTCAAAACAGTGAAAGGTGCCAGGCTAAAAAGAGGCAAATCATGGGTGGGCCGAGCAGAAGATGTCATCAAACAGGTCATTCAAATGGTTAGAGTCACAAGACTTAACCCACTCATGTATACTGAGTGATTTGATGAGCATGATTAAAAAGTGGAGGCAGGCTCTATACTCATGCAATGGGTAGAGTTGTTGCAGAAATCCAAAATACGTAAGGTCACCTTTGTCTATGTCCCTGGACTTGCGGGAGTACGGGGAAACGAAAGAGCGGACAGGTTGGCTAGCTGCGCTGTCGTTGAGGACGGGCAACCAATGGATCGGACGGACATCATCAATGCCCTCCGAGATGTGGGAAGAGCACAGGACTTCGACAAATACAGATCCACGTCACTTCTTCGGATGATGGAAATGGGAGTTAAGATGGGCACAGCCAGAAATGAGAAACTTAGTGGCCGTGTAAGAAGACTATCAACCAACATAGAACTGGAGTCGTCAGTCGCTGGACACTGAGGGAATTGCTGAGGAGGGGATCTGAGCACCTATGGACATGTTCTAAGTGCAATGATGATGACCCGCAAATAACTAAATAACTCATTCTTGTCGTAAGTAATGTCGCATGACATATCTTGTAGTGCCCCAACAGCTACTCCAATTAAATCATTATATTATTAGCCTTGATCTCCAATATATGTACTGGTCTCTTTAGAGACCCGAACTGTCTACCTATAACTACATATCTTCTTTTGAAAAAAAAATTGTTCTGTATTATTACCCTTCACTAAGATATATCTCTGGATCACCTCTCTCTCTCTATCTCTCGCTCTCTCTCTCTTGTTGATCAAATTACTAAACCAATCAGTCATCTCTGTGTGTTCTTTATCTCTTCGAAGTCTACACATAAAAAGCTAAGTACAGCTTCCTTAAATAGTCAGTCCAGACTATTAGTCCAACGTTGATTTTCACCATGTTTCTCACTCCTCAACGGTATCTGCTTTGATTGTGCTAACTTCACTGTAACCCTTTTTTAAAGAATAAATAAAGGCTAAACGATGCATAGAAATGTGCAGCTACTGTAAAGCTGATGATAATAATGACAATTTAAAAATAATGGAAATGTGGTAAGGTAACAGCTTTACGTTGGCGAGAAACAAAACAAAAGTGGAACGACGTTTCATTCTTTTCTTTTTTTTTTTTTTAAACCTGGACACAAGCTCTTATTAAACCTCTCAAACGTAAGTTCATAACCAGCACTACCACAAATGAAATGCTTCTGGACATCAGCCAGCAAGACAGTTACTACTATTTTCACTCAATGCGAAGAGCGTACTCGCCAGTTAGTAAATCCTAGATCTATAATTGTGAAATGGTAAACGATGGGGAAAAAGTATCATGTTGAAGAAGGGGGAGTTTAATGTGGTAGAAGAACAAGTTAATCACGCAGTTATAAAACTATTACCATGTAACGAAATATTCTAATGTCATAACTGCCCGAGGCACGTTTCTATCAGCACATCAAGAAACCTTGGTTAAAGAGTGTTGTTAAGAATGCCATAATTATTAAGTAAAAGCTGAATATGGTATTTGGAAGAAAGCAGAAAAAGTAATAACTGAAAAAAGACCGAATAAAATTAGCAAAAGAAACATAGAAAAAAAAGAAGAAAAGAAAGGTGTGAGTGAAGGAAAGTTGGGCAGAAAGAGGATTAAATAAAAAAATTGTGAAAAGAGAAGGAATACGATAGAAAGAGAAAGAAAGACAGTAAAAGAGAAGATTGCCAAGTTAAAAGAAAAGGGAGAAGCGAAAGAATGAAATTAGGAAGAAGTGCGAGAAAAGAGAGAGAGAGAGAGAGATAGAGAGAGAGAGAGAAAAGGAAAGAGAAGCATAACATTTGTTAGCTATTTTCCAGAATGAAATTTGAAAGGAGACGAGCCTTTACGAGGGACTGTAAACGAATCGCGTTAGAGCTAACGAAAAGACTCTTGGACCCGATAAATGTAATGTCAGCCCTCGTCTGCTACATTAAAAACCGTAGTTTCTAATTGGGCTGCCTTAACTGAGGTTATGACGTGTGTAGACATGAAAACACGAGGCTCTGTTGGAGGGCACTCACGTTCAGACATATAATCTATCCAGGGGAACAAGAATGCAATGACTAATAGCACGTCTGTTCGCCCATTACCTGCACGTTTTACCTGTCATTTAGCCAGTCTTTTATAAATTCATATATTTTGTTCACCTGTACATGATTTCCTTATAGTGAGTTGTGTCTTTTGTATTAAAATCACGTCTTTATCATTGGTTTTTATTCTTGCACCGTTAGTTTACGGTATATTTATGTCTAGACAACCACGCACACGTTGAAGCTGTTATGTATGTAACATAAGGGTGAACTGGTCCGAATTTGATCTGTGAAATGGTCTACTATGATCGCGATTGTTTCTCCATTATTTTGGCTCTGAGCACTGTTGTGTGTATATTACATTGTCCTAAAGACGCCGTGCTATTGGTCGTTTCAAAATATTTTGAAGGTGTTTAAAATTCCATATCTCTGCAACCAATTGATTGATAATGCTGAAATTTTGCATATGGTCTTGTGATTTTTTGGTCCCAAGAAGTACATTCATTTCCTCACCAACAAACGTATAGTTTTAAATATTCTTTATTTGAAGTATACAAATTTAAGGCATTTTGGTCAAACCATATATTTGGAGGAATTACCGCTTCATATGAGTGAGCACCCACGGACTTGTCATCTTGAACGTAATGCGCGCCAATTTCCCTGTTTTAAGCACTAAAAAACACATAAAACGCGTCATAGTTATAATTTTATATCCGGTGCATCCCATTTCCTGTCGTTTTGTTGTGATTTATGTGCAACGGCGTATCCTAATTATTGGGTAATTTCGTTAAATTTGTGGTCTGTTAGTCAATGGGTATAAAAGTAAAGTTCCTTACATTGCAATCAGTGGCAATAAAGGTGTATAAATATTTTTGCATAGAAGCTAAGCGTGGAAAACTGTATCGAAGCATCTCAAAGCCAGAAAAGAGAACTATTCACGCATTGGGTATAAGCAAACGCTTTTTCAAACAAGTGCTTAAAGCTAACGGAGTGTCCAGTTCAATCAAGACTAGGACGCTAGGAAGAAAGAAAGTAGTAGATAGTTTTGACAAGGAAGTGATTAGAAGAGCAATTTGTAAAATGTTCGATTCCAAAGAAACTGTGACTTTAAGAAAACTGAAAATTCGACTGAGAGCAGAAAATGACATTGTTGTGTCGAAAACAACATTATGGAGAACTGTTAGAAGCATCGGTTTTACGTTTAGAAAGTACGATAGTGGTAGAAATGTCATCTGCGAGAAGCCGCAGTTTCTATGAGGAGTAAATATTTACGTGCAGTACGGGAAATGCGTAACCAAGGTTATGATATTGTATTTCTAGATGAATCTTGGATAAATTCTCACCACACAAGTGCAAAGGAATGGCAGTTATCAGATGGAAGTATTAAAAGATGTGTACCCACTGGAAAAGGACAGCGTATTATAATGGCACATGCAGGCAGCCGAAAAGAAGGGTTGGTGAAAAATGCAGAACTTATATTCACCTCTAATTATACTGACAATAGGGACTATCACACCGAGATGAATGGCCATATATTTAGAGAGTGGATTGAAAATACTCTTCTTCCAATTCTAGACAGACCATCCTGTCTGGTAATGGACAACGCGTCGTACCACAACGCTGTGGCAGAAGAAGACAAAATTCCTACATCTACCAGTACAAAAGATGTTATAAAGATTTGGCTAAGAAAGGAAGGAATTCCATTTAACGAGGGATTTTTGAAACCTGAATTACTGTCACTTGTTAAGAAATCGCAAAAGACCAAAGTATTCCAAATAGACAAAATCATTCAACAGCATGGTCATACGTGCTTGAGACTGCCCCCTTATCATCCACAATTAAACCCCATTGAACTCGTTTGGGCAAAAATTAAAGGGCAGGTGGCAGCTGAGAATACAAGTTTTAAACTATGCGATATAAAAGGACTGACATATGCTGCTCTATCACAGATTGACAAAGATTTTTGGTGCAAATGTGAAGATCATGTCTTAAAAGAAGAAAATGACTATTGGAAAAACGATGGACTATCGTTCGTTCAGCCCTAATTAGTAATCAATATGTTAGACTCCTCTGATTCAGAATAAATGAAATAATAATGGACGTTTTTATATGTCCGCATGATCAATCTTTAGCTAAAGTTGATAACGTTTTGAAAATGTAAAGATTCTTGATATGTGTACTGCAGGCATGCAAAGAAACTAAATCACTTTCATATGTCTTGTTTACGTAAAATAATGAAAGTCACATGGAAAGACATAAAACGAACAATGTAGCTCTTTACAGTGAAGAGGATCCCGTGCTTACATCGGACTCTTTAGTCACATGCGTACCCATAAACAATAACTTTGCTTGATATGTCATGCTCGTTATCGCTCGCAACGGATAATTAATTTTTTAAAATGTATTCTTTGTTGTATATTGTTTAAATAGTTTTCATTAATGGAACTGTTTATACGCTGATTTGTTTTAGACCGTCTGTAAAGGCTATAACATTGACATTCTCATAGTATTTTAAAGAAAGTAAACAATAGAAAGTAAACAGTTGATAAACGCCTCCAACTTTCAAGTTGTGTAGAGACGCCTATGTCGAGAAGCTGATTTCCATTAATGTACGGTAAATTATTTTCTCCAGGAGCAAAAAGATCCGTAAATTCACTGAGATCAAAGGAAAGTGCTGCTTCATGATGAAGCATACTTCCTACATCATTAAATTTTGTGAAATCGGTGGGACCTTGGAAAAACAAGGCCAGATGCAAAAAATCAAGTTTGTAAGTGCAGGGAAAGAGGAGATATTTCATGTTAATCGTGAACATTTAGATTTGAAACGACCAATAGTTCTGTCGCAGAGTAAGGGCTGTTGTGTATGTTACCAGTGCTTGCATCGTGCACTGTGATCATTGGTGTCTGTGACCCATCTTCCAATCGTGTTGTTTGTCTATATTTTTGTTGTTTTTACACATAAACTGTTATTATACACTCTTAAAAAAAACAAAAAATGCCAGATTAAGAGGAAAACCGAGAAATTGAGTTATTGAATTATTTGCGGGTCATCATCCTTGCACTCCGAACATGTCCATAGGTGCTCAGATCCCCCTCAGCAATTCCCGCAGTGTCCAGCAACTGACGACTCCAGTTCTATGTTGGTTGATAAGTCTTCTTATACGGCCACTAAGTTTCTCATTTCTGGCTGTGCCCATCTTAACTCCCATTTCCATCATCCGAAGAATGACGTGGATCTGTATTTGTCGAAGTCCTGTGCTCTTCCCACATCTCGGAGGGCATTGATGATGTCCGCCCGATCCATTGGTTGCCCGTCCTCAACGACAGCGCAGCTAGCCAACCTGTCCGCTCTTTCATTTCCCCGTACTGCCGCATGTCCAGGGACATAGATAAAGGTGACCTTAATTATTTTGGATTTCTGCAACGACTCTACCCATTGCATGCGTAGAGAGCCCGCCTCAAAAAGAGATTTTTTAATCATGCTCATCGAATCACTCAGTATACATGCGTGGGTGTAGTCTTGTGACTCTAACCATTTGAATGCCTTGGTCACTGCCATCACCTCCATTGTCATACTACTCGTGGTTATGACGTATGCACCACTGTCTTCTTTGATTATTCCGCCTGCCGAGCGTGCTGTAAATGACCATACACTTCTTTGGTGTCGTCTTATAGATCCGTCTGTATAGATGACTGCATCTTTCTCATCGGTGTTATCGCAGATAACACCGTTGACCTCAGCATTAACCACGACCGGGTTCTGTTCCCTACTTTCCCTGTCGAGTGTCACAATACACGAGAAAGTCCCATTGAACGACGGAGGCACCGGTATCCACTCCTCACCAACGCTGATATTGGTAAGCCCACAGACATGTTTGATGATATCTTCTGCTCGGCCCACCCATGATTTGACTCTTTTTAGCCTGGCACCTTTCACTGTGTTTAGTACGTGGTGCAATGGATGCTCTGTATCTTTACTAATCTTCAGGTATGCTCGTGCTCTCCAGATCTTAATTCTGTCATCCATGGTTGGAAAGTCAAGAAGATACCTCATTGCTACACAGGGAGTGTCCCTTGTACATCCCAAGATAATGCGCATGGCTTCATTTTGTATTTTCTCCAGCCTATCAATTTGAGTCGTACTGACAGTAAGAATTGCCAGGGCATACTCGATTGGTGCGAGGACTAATCCCTGGAACAGAAGAGTAAGTAGCCTCTGCTTGATGTTGGCAGCTGCCATGACCTTCAAGGCGGCTAATCCTTTGCGGGATTTTGTTATCACATGGTCGACATGGTCCCAAAATCACAGACTGTGATCAAACTTAACTCCGAGGTGTGTCATCAACTTGTCCTTGGTCACCTCATCAGCTCCCATTCGTACTACCGATGTGGTCGTATTAACGATATGATTGTTAAGGAGGAACCATGAAACTCATGCTTTATTAGGATTAACCAAAGCACCTGAAACCGCACACCAGGAAGAAATGCGATCGAGTTCGTCTTGCATTGTGGAGGCGATTCCCCGTCTGTCTCTTCCCTGTCGATATACCAGAATATCATCAGCAAAAGTCATAGTTCTTCCCCACCCACCCAGCTGTTGTTCCGTGATCATTATTGTGTACACGTTAAATCGAACTGGTGACAATGGTGAGCCTTGTGGCAGCCCTGGACAAATGGATGTTGGCTCGGAAGACCAACTTCCACATCTGAGTATCACCTTCCTCTGAAACAGTGCCGCGGCGATCCATCTAATGAGGAAGGGGTGTATGCTCCTCAAACCGCCAGTTTGAGGAGCATATTCATGAGATATTCAAATGGTACCCTGTTGTATGCATCCTCCAGATCTATAGCAGCAGCACATGTCTCCTCTCGTCTGTGGAAGCCTTCGAAGACGTCATATGCAAAGACTGCCGCATTGAGCCATGTCTCTTTGTTATATCTATAACCTCCGAGTGTGGGTGGAAATGCACGTTTCTGTTGAAGGTGAGGACAAGAGCAACTATTTTCTCCAGCAGCTTGCCCGCAGTGTTCTGCATTGTGATGATTCTGTAGGCACTGATCTGAGAATGGTCCTTGTTTGGCTTCGGTAGTGGTAGTAAGTAGCTGTGTAGCCACTCCTACTTAATCTGGTCACTCAGAATGCTGGCATTAAACTCATTGGCAAGTTTTGTCAAGTCGTCGTCAGCTAAATCGCCTATGTCATCGTACCGAACACCATCTGGACCAGGGGCAGTGTTGTGTGACCTTTTAAGTGTTGTGCGAATGGTATCGGTTGTGATTGTGAGATCTTCTTCCAGCCCTATATCCTTACACAATTTTGACAGCGATCCCCGTATACTCATTCATACAGCCTCATTTCTATGGTCCGTCTGCTCAATGTAGCGGGCAAGCAGGGCCTTCCCCTTGCTCTCATCAGATTTGTGCCATATCCGGCCTGTGCTCTGAAAGTCTGGTATGCCTCTGTGTCGTGTTGTGCCATTCATTCTCCGATGAAGGCGCCAGAATGTGGCGAGCGATTTTTCTGAGCACACTTTTCTATAGAAGTCAACCCATTTGACATCCTTAGCCTGTTTAGCACATTGTTTAAAGTGCATCATTTTTTGGTCCACCTCTAATTTCAGACGCTTCAAGAGCTCAGGTTGTGATCTTCCATTCTTTCTGACTTTCTGCCATGTCTTGGCCATTTGTCACTTACTCCGCCAAGCTTCCTCGACTTCTACGTTCCACCAGGGTGGCTGCGTCCATCTCTCCTGCCTCCTACGATGGGCGCTCTGTTTCTTATGTCTGATTTTGCTAATGACGTCCTGGTCAGTTTTCTCGCAGTGGAATGTGTGGAGCTTTCTTTTCTTGCTTCTATTGCTGCTTTTCTCAATTACACATGGACAGTGATCACTTCCGTGGAACCCCAGTGTACTCCACCTGCAAACCGGTGCGAAAGTGGAAGACACCAGTGCAAGGTCTATGACACTATTAGAGTCCCCTGTTCTAGTGGCCATTCTTGTTGCCCTTCCATCATTCAAGCACACTATCGGCTTGAAATCGGCTAAGACGGCACTAAATCGGCCGACACGAGTGCGTTCTGTAGGTCTTCTCCCTGCTTGTTGGTTATGACCTTACCCCACTGGTTTCCTCTAGCATTAAAGTCTCCGCAGAAAATGACGTTCTCTTCATCGAACTCGAAGAGATTCTGCCATTGTTGTGTTTTCACCTTCCCATTACAGGTATACACATTAACACTCACGAAATGAAATGGGGTCTGCACCCTAACAGCATGTACCTGCAATTCGGCATTGTCCCACGCAGACATACCAACCTCAGCTGCCACCATATTGTTGCGCACAAGGATGGCCTGCCAAATGTGTTGCCTATTGTAGAAACAATGAAAACCAGGAGTACTTACTGTCCTGTCACCAAGAAGAGTTTCTTGTAAAACCATTATATCGGCACCGCACAGTAGCTTATCAAGAATGAACCGTCGTTGATTTATGGACCCACAATTCCAATATGTAACGCGCACATAATTTAGCCCTAACCTCACACAATTGGACATTTTAACGCCGCCTCTTACATTCTCGTGTTTTCCTTCTTAGATGTTGTCGTTTGGGATGCATCTGAATACTTACCGTCGTGTCGTATAGTATTATAGATGATTTTGTCGCTGAACGTCGATGCTGTGGATGGTCTAGACTTAAGTGCACTTACTCAGTCGCACGGTCCAGAACCCGTTTCCACGTTATAAACTTGCCGACTCCAGTAAATATCTCTGCAGTACTCGAATACACTGTGAGCCTTTTACAAATTAAATGAATTACGCGCCCTTGACGACAGACCGGCGAAAACAAATCGCCATTTTTTGACGCGTTCAATAGCGCAATCGCAAAATAATCAAATCGAACGCTACACACGTGATCAGAATTAGCAAAATAGTGCAGACCCATCAGAAATAAGCGAGTCAAGGGAAAGAAGAAAGGGATACGTTTCGCAGTTATTTGTCACTGATACTTTAGTCAATAATAACCACAGATGAGAGATGCAACACAGAAATAAAAAGCAGAATAGCTCAGGCCAAAATAGCATTTCAGAAAATGAAGAGAAACCAAGAAAGAGATGGATAAAGGGAATACTAGAGTCACTAGGAGGTATAACACCAGAAGAGGCCAACAGAAGAGCAAGGAATCGCAGATTGTATCTCCCCTCGACGCCAAAGGTAATGGAGGAAGGATAGAAGATGAAGAAGAATGGTCTGCTATATTCTTATATACATACATATATATATATATAATATTGATTCTTATATTCTCGTTCCTTTATTTCCACTACATCTTGTGATCTCGTATTTCGCTAGTTATAACTATAAGACCGATGTAAAAAGATTCATTGACGAACTTAAGTCTTTACGGCAAGTTGTAGACGAAATCGCTACTACACTATCTCCTGTGAACTTTATAAACAGCACAACACATAATAATGAAATGCATTCTCTCAGTAACAATTTATCCTAATTCACACTCTACTCTTACTATACTCTCCAATATCTGACTTTCAATCTTAATGTCTTCTATATTAACACTTCCAGCTCTACCAGAGGCACTGTAATATATGCTATTTTATAGTAACTCTTCCAGCTCTACCAGAGGCACTGTAATACATGTTTTTTTATAGTAACTCTTCCAGCTCTACCAGAGGTACTGTAATACATGTTATTTTATAGTAACTCTTCCAGCGCTACCAGAGGTACTGTAATACATGTTATTCTATATTAACTCTTCCAGGTCTACCAGAGACACTGTAATACATGTGATTCTATAGTAACTCTTCCAGCTCTACCAGAGGCACTGTAATACATGTGATTCTATATTAACTCTTCTAGCTCTACCAGAGGCACTGTAATACCTGTTATTCTACAGTAACTCTTCCAACTCTACCAGAGGTACTGTAATATACCGTCTTCTATATCAATACTCCCAGCTATTTCAAAGGTACTATAATATACCGTCTTCTATATCAATAGTCCCAGCTATTCCAGAGGTACTATAATATACCGTCTTCTATATCAATAGTCCCAGCTTTTCCAGAGGTACTATAATATACCGTCTTCTATATCAATAGTCCCAGCTTTTCCAGAGGTACTATAATATACCGTCTTCTATATCAATAGTCCCAGCTTTTCCAGAGGTACTATAATATACCGTCTTCTATATCAATAGTCCCAGCTTTTCCAGAGGTACTGTAATATATGGCATTTTATGCCAATAGCTCCAACTGCTCTGGGATTATAGTAATCCTCACAGAATTAACCAGTCATTTTGACAAGTCGATTGTTGCAAGAGAGACAAACTGGGTGGTGAAGTGAGGTCTCTATCAGCTCTGAGACACTGTTTATATATCTCAAAAAGTGATGACTATATGTCGCATATTTCGTTCTCCGTTAACTCAAAATGATAATGTTATTTCCGAAGTGACACTGTGAGATACACTGTGAGCCTTTTACAAATTAAATGAATTACGCGCCCTTGACGACAGACCGGCGAAAACAAATCGCCATTTTTTGACGCGTTCAATAGCGCAATCGCAAAATAATCAAATCGAACGCTACACACGTGATCAGAATTAGCAAAATAGTGCAGACCCATCAGAAATAAGCGAGTCAAGGGAAAGAAGAAAGGGATACGTTTCGCAGTTATTTGTCACTGATACTTTAGTCAATAATAACCACAGATGAGAGATGCAACACAGAAATAAAAAGCAGAATAGCTCAGGCCAAAATAGCATTTCAGAAAATGAAGAGAAACCAAGAAAGAGATGGATAAAGGGAATACTAGAGTCACTAGGAGGTATAACACCAGAAGAGGCCAACAGAAGAGCAAGGAATCGCAGATTGTATCTCCCCTCGACGCCAAAGGCAATGGAGGAAGGATAGAAGATGAAGAAGAATGGTCTGCTATATTCTTATATACATACATATATATATATAATATTGATTCTTATATTCTCGTTCCTTTATTTCCACTACATCTTGTGATCTCGTATTTCGCTAGTTATAACTATAAGACCGATGTAAAAAGATTCATTGACGAACTTAAGTCTTTACGGCAAGTTGTAGACGAAATCGCTACTACACTATCTCCTGTGAACTTTATAAACAGCACAACACATAATAATGAAATGCATTCTCTCAGTAACAATTTATCCTAATTCACACTCTACTCTTACTATACTCTCCACCTAAATTCAGGTATACAACCTTCCTAATAGAATCTTCACATTCATTCTGACTTAATTTTACTGCTTCTAATCTAAGCTAAATGCAATTCTAATCTGTCGTGATCTCATTCATGAACTTCACTAAATTTGTCTCGGTCCAGACCATCCTGATGTTACTTTACAGAGCTGGATTAGCTCTGACTACTAATCTTTTTCCAATATTAGGAAGAAACAATCATCATTTGTTGGCCATGTAATGAGAAGAGAACAGCTGGAATATATTGTAACAATTGGCAAAATTGAGGGACGAAGAGATAGAGGGAAGCAAAGAGAAAAGATACCAGACAGCTTAAGAGAATGGCTTGGTAGAAAGTCAACATCAAAAATAATAAATAACTGTCGAAATCGAAAGTTGTGGAGAGACAAGATCACCTACGCCAGCAGGTCAGGTACTTGATGATGTTGAATGAGCGGTAATGTCCTTCCTGTAGAGAAGAAGAGGGAGGTCACAGTTTGTATGAGGAGATCCATCCCTTCCATAATATGTATGGCCATCGGCGTCTCCACTAGCGCTTGGTAGCAATTAATATGATTGGTCAATAGTTGGAATAAATATATATATATATATATATATATATATATATATATATATATATATATATATATAAAGTAAAAAGTAAAGTAAAGAGCCCCCGTCACTCCAAGTGGCGTATAGGAAATATGGTGTTAGTGACCATACATTTTACAGACATTCAGCACATGATTTTTGGGGTAATGTGGTCGATGTTACGCACGTGTCACTTTACTTTCCCAGAAAAAAATCCGGTACCCATTTAAGGCTGGGTGAACCCGGAAGCCATCGGTTGTGATCGAACCCTACCTCTTGTTCTTTGTATTCCAGTTCACTAACCACTGAGCTATCGCGACTCATACGTTTTCTTGTAGGTCTTCTATTTGTCCCTGTATTAGTGCCTGATGGTCTGCAAATAGTAAGTAATTCGTTAATTGTATCTGTATCCGATTGGTTGGCTGACATATATATGTTGCTTTTGTAGGGTATAAACAATAGATGAGTTAGTAAGCATCCCTGTCTTACACCTGTTCTAACTTCCAAGTGGTCTATGTAACACATATATGTTGCTTTTGTAGGGTATAAACAATAGATGAGATAGTATGCATCCCTGTCTTACACCTGTTCTAACTTCGAAGTGGTCTATGTAACATATATATCAGCACTCACCAATAGCCTGAGTGGCTCGGGTTCAGTTTCCAGATTAGGGGAATTTATTTTCCAACCAATAACTTCGAAGTTCGTTCGGCATCTAAATTTGGTTAATATAGATCTTTAATGAGAAAGATGGGCGACTTGGCTTTATATCGACGAACGCTGAAATTTGCGTTTAATCACTATAATATGTAGATAATAACACTATAATCATACAGAACACGCTCTATAGGATGGAGTGAATCCTTACCTGCACACACACACCCACAAAGACATGAATCATTAATCCGTTAGTCGCATGTACTTATCAAACACACGCAAACGTACACACAAGCACACACGCAAGTATACATACAAATACACACAAATACACACAAATACACACAAATACACACAAATACACACAAACAATAATCTGTAACGTTTTTCTTCAGATATGACTTATCGGAAACGCACAAAAGCCACCAACAATCTCGTTTGCTTTCTTCATTGGATCAACAATCTCTGATAGATCCAATTGTAAACAGCAGTCTGAGTGAGGTTTATGATTCCAAGCGCTGGAGACTATGGCATCGATTTTACCGCTAGAGGGCGACAGGAACTAAAATTACTTCAAATTTGATTATCCGTCCCTTCTCCACTAGTCCAAGAAATCTAAAAATTCATCTGGGATTTTCCTAGAATCGAACCAACGAGAAACATGGCCTAATAGGAATGACCGTGACAGAAATAGAAATTGATCTTCGGGATGCAAATTTCCCATGGACATGATTTATATTTACAAGGTTTATAGTGGAGATATATACGTTAGAGATTATTGAGATCAATGTTTCTGGGCTAGAGAGCATGTGAAGAAGGGAATTAGAAATGAAATGTTTCCACTTTGTGGATCTGAACGATATAAAACAGAAGAAAATGAATTATCACGGTGTTAGAATATTTTTATATCACCTGTCTGATGATATTATTAGAGTATTTTGATAAATATTAAATTAGTAGTTAAGAGCTGCTTAAGAGGTGTTGAAAGTTGAAATAGACACAGACATAAGAAAGATGTGAGTAGTTGAATCAAGTGCTCTGAGGAGGTCCGGAAAGAATAACAACTGCCAGATTGTGGACTTTGCCACGAAAGCGAAAAAGCAAGATGGACAGGTTAAGGACAATATAGCTGAGAACACTAATAACATGCAATAACAATAGAAGGTGAGGTGAGCCATACTGGTGGTAGCACATAAAGAATGATCATTAACTGTGTAAAATGAAGAAACTTATTTGTTGAACAATACGTAAGTAAAAAAAATAAGTAAAGAGCACTGTCACACCACGTGGCGTGTAGGGAATACGTTGTTAGTGACCATGATTTTTTGGGTGATGTGGTCAGCATTACGCCCGTGCCACTTAACTTTCCATGAAAAAAATCAGGTGCCAATTTAAGGCTGGGTGAACCTGGAAACTGACGATCAGGTTGGAACTAGACCTCTTGTCCTTAGAAATCCAGTCCAATAACCACTGAGCTATCACGGTTCCCTTCAACAATACTTGCGAGCTAATAATAACTTGACCTTCTGTAACTAATTAATCTAGTGTATTAATATACGTTTTTTTTTCAGGGCACTTTTTGAACCATTTTCTCCATTATTTCCGATTTCTCATTCCACGAAAACATTGTGAATCCTCTTTGCCCGTATCTTCTAAATAATCCGATTACATGCATTCTGTATTTTTTTTAATGAATGCCCCTTCTCAGTTTCATACCATAGCCAACCTTCCTGCTGTTTCGTTCCTAAAGCAGCGTTAATTGATGATGGTTTGCTAACTTGGTTTCGTTCCTAAAGCAGCGTTAATTGATGATGGTTTGCTAACTTGGTTTCGTTCCTAAAGCAGCGTTAATTGATGATGGTTTGCTAACTTGGTTTCGTTCCTAAAGCAGCGTTAATTGATGATGGTTTGCTAACTTGGTTTCGTTCCTAAAGCAGCGTTAATTGATGATGGTTTGCTAACTTGTGTATGGTAACGTGACCAAGATCTTGCAACACGCCCACGTCATGCATCGCTTCACATCTTGATCCCTCATGCAACAAATATTCGTAAATGTAAATTGAGAGATCTGATTTGCAATGGTAATGCAAAGAACATCTTTCGGATAATAAACGATATGAGAGAACATAATTTGGGGAAAAAGACAATTAATAAGTTATTTTTTTATTATTAATAAGTGTCTAAAAATGTTAAAAAGAAAAGAAAATAGCGCTGTTTGGATGTGATTTTGACACTCTGCTGAACATTTAACTCTGTTATTTGTTTGTAAATATGAAAAATATCTGCACATGTGAAGGTTAATCAAAGGATAATCTGACGAAAGATAAACAAAAAATAAATGCAGTTGTACATAAGAATACTGAGAATACGCCATCATCACCGGAAGCTGCGATAGCTCAGTGGTTAGTGAATTGAACCACAAAGTGCAAAAGGTAGGGTTAGATCCCAACCGACGGCTTCCAGGTTCACCCAGTCTTTAATGGGTATCGGATTTTTTTCTGGGTAAGTAAAGCGGCACGGCCGTAATACCGACCACATTACCCCAAAAATCATGTGCCTAATGTTTGTAAAATGTATGGTCACTAACACCATATCCCCTACGTGCCACTTGGCGTGACGGGGGCACTTTACTTTTTTTTAAAGCATCATCATTATTATGTGCCATACCGGTTCCATCCATAATTTTCTATCAACAGAGATTGAATTAAATTCTGCTGTTGACTGTTTTCCATGCCATGACACTAAGCTATCTATATAGTACCTTCTTTCTTTGATGTCCGCGATCTCTCTTCCCCTGTATTGTGTCAGTTGTAATCAAGTATTACAACTTTCCTCTTCTAATGATGTGTCCGAAAAATGTAGATTTTTCTTTCTCATGTTTTTTTAGGAGCTCCCTCTTTGCTCTCCACTTGTTTCAGTAGTGTGCTGTTTATTTTTACGTTGCATGGTGATAATTATTATTTTTTAAATATAATTATTACTTTCTGTTTTCCTATTATTATGACTGAGATCGCTTTTGTCGCTTACTTTTTCTATAATGTCTACCATTTCTTGTAGTTCATCCTCCGTTTCTGCTATTAACACTGTACCATCCACATGTCGCGAATATTTTATTTTGTGCCGTTGACTGCAAATTTGTGTCTACTATTGATCTCATAATATTTTCGCTGTAAAGTGAAAACAAATTCGGCGACACAACATTGCATTGTCTGACTCCTTGTTTTATTTAGTGGCACTGTCCTGTTTGGTTGCTAATTCTTATGACTGCTGTTTGTTGCCAATACATTGTTTGTATGATTCTTGATTCTTCTCTAGATCCTTGTCATCAATGTTTGAATATACAGTTGGCATTAACAAAAATGAGCAAAAAAAACATATTAGTGAAGAGACCAACGCAAACTGAAGCTTAGTACCAATACCAGAAGAAAACGAATCATGACATTATAGCCATGTAATGAATGTAGAACCTTCGAAATTCAGTGGTAACATGTTGGACTTCCGGTCAATATGGCGGATATGCGACAGGAACCGTTGAGGTTCAGTCTAAAACGTGTTCCTTGTTGCAGTTTCCTTATATTCCAAATCCAGCTGGAGCTACCGAGTTTAGTGTTCTGTGCACACCGTGAACTGTGATTTTCATCCGGATTATGTTTCTATATTCCGATTGCTAACGATGACTAGTGATATCGTATGACGAAAGACAGTTCAGCTGTGTTAAATTTCGATGAGAAGAAGATATAGCAGAAAATATGCAGCAGAGAGCTGAAAGAAATGGAATGATTGTAAATCAACAGCAGAAATTAAAAATAAATGCAGATGGAAAAGCTTGTGAATATACATGGTCATATGCGCTTAGTGACTTTCAATCTTAATGTCTTCTATAATTAACTCTTCCAGCTCTACCAGAGGTACTGTAATACATGTTATTTTATAGTAACTCTTCCAGCTCTACCAGAGGTACTGTAATACATGTTATTTTATAGTAACTCTTCCAGCTCTACCAGAGGTACTGTAATACCTGTTATTCTACAGTAACTCTTCCAACTCTACCAGAGGTACTGTAATATACCATCTTCTATATCAATACTCCCAGCTATTTCAAAGGTACTATAATATACCGTCTTCTATATCAATAGTCCCAGCTATTTCAAAGGTACTATAATATACCGTCTACTATATCAATACGAAATTTTTCTCCGGCTTGGTATAGAACCGTTGATCAGAGGTTTAACAAGCCGCTATCGTAAAAACGATGTTGTTAATGAAACGTAGACCTGATACAGAATGTGTAAATTAGCAGTAGATAGTAGTGATAGTTTTTTCGGCCCTAAAACAACAACAAAAATAGGATTCTGGAATGTGCGAACAATGGCCGCTCCGACGAAACATGCACAGGTCGCGAGCGAGATGGACAGATACGATCTAGATATTTTAGGATTAAGCGAAATGCGCTGGCCTGGAACAGGTAGGAGATCTACATATACATGGAAAACAAACCAGTAGAAGAGATCGATCACTTCATCTATCTTGGAAGTCACATTGATCGAGAAGGGGATACGAGCAAAGAAATTAGAATCAGACTGGCTAAAGCAGCAATGTCTTTCAGAAGCCTTGAAAAGTTGTGGAAATCAAAACTCATTAGCACAAACACAAAACTTAGGCTATTCAAATCAAATGTACTATCAACCCTTACGTATGCGTGTGAAAGCTGGAAAACAACAAGAGATATAGAAACAAAGTTGAACGCATTCGAAAATAAATGTCTAAGGAAAATACTTGGTATAGAATGGAACGAATTCAAAACAAACGAGGAAATTAGAGAAATCGCCAATCAACCACTAATATCTTCAGTAATAAAGAAAAGACGATGGTCATACGTTGGACATGTGATGAGAAGAGATAATAATCGAATAGCAAAGCAAGCCCTCATATGGGAAACAACAGGTAAAAGAAAAAGAGGAAGACCCAGGGAGACACTGAGAAGAACATTGATGAGAGAGGCAAGAGCAGCAGGAATCGGCTCCCTCAATGAGATAGAACTGCTTGCACAGAACAGAGACAGATGGCGAGATTTGATAAAATATCTTTAAAAGAAAACTGCTAGAACAAAAATTCATATAGGAGAAGGTGTATCTTGGTCTACGCCCTATGGGCCGGTTACGGCTCGAAAGGTCAATAGATAGATAGATATCAATACTCCCAGCTATTTCAAAGGTACTATAATATACCGTCTTCTATATCAATACTCCCAGCTATTTCAAAGGTACTATAATATACCTTCTTCTATATCAATACTCCCAGCTATTTCAAAGGTACTATAATATACCGTCTTCTATATCAATACTCCCAGCTATTTCAAAGGTACTATAATATACCGTCTTCTATATCAATACTTCCAGCTATTTCAAAGGTACTATAATATACCGTCTTCTATATCAATACTCCCAGCTATTTCAAAGGTACTATAATATACCATCTTCTATATCAATAGTCCCAGATATTTCAAAGGTACTATAATATACCGTCTTCTATATCAATACTCCCAGCTATTTCAAAGGTACTATAATATACCGTCTACTATATCAATAGTTCCAGCTATTTCAAAGGTACTATAATATACCGTCTTCTATATCAATAGTCTCAGCTATTTCAAAGGTACTATAATATACCGTCTTCTATATCAATAGTTCCAGCTATTCCAGAGGTACTGTAATATACCTACCGTCTTCTATATCAATAGTCTCAACTTTTCCAGAGGTACTGAAATATATGGCATTTTATGCCAATAGCTCCAACTGCTCTGGGGATTATAGTAATCCTCACAGAATTAACCAGTCATTTTGACAAGTCGATTGTTGCAAGAGAGACAAACTGGGTGGTTAAGTGAGGTCTCTATCAGCTCTGAGACACTGTTTATATATCTCAAAACGTGATGACTATATGTCGCATATTTCGTTCTCCGTTAACTCAAAATGATAATGTTATTTCCGAAGTGACAAGCACTCGAACACAACGTCAATAGTGTAAGGCCTCCTAGCGAGTTATTATAAGACCACAAATTTAAAATTAATATCCTGAATGCAGTAACATTCATTTTCATCAGCATAAGTGCAGAATAGAAACATTAGCTTCAGTAAAATTAATTAATTAAATGAATAATAAATATGATACAAGCTATTGTTATACATGCAAGTTGGATCATGTTAGATGTTTTTATTGTAGTAATGAATACAATATTGAATAAGTGTGTATTTGTGAGTGTTCACAATTTGTAAAACTAATAAGATTAGTTTTTGTTTTTGTTTTTGCTTTTCTTTTCTTTGTTTGTTGGCAATTATTGAAAGCATAAAAGGAATATAAGTAGGAGAAAAAACAAGTAAAAAAATAATTCGACATCCTATATGGAGTCGATTACTTGACAAGAACAGATGACATACCTATAAATTATATGCGAAAAGACATCAAGTAAACATAAGTAGATAGAAGAATTAAAAAAAATTAAGTTGCAGAAAATATCGGCTGAAACACAAACTAAAGAGAAAGAACTTGATCAAGTAAGGATTTGAGAAATGATTGAAAGTAAAGGAAAAAGAGAAGATAATGAGTTGAAATATATGATATAAACATGAGTAGAAGAAATATAGATTTAGGAACATTTGACATAGAGTTTATTTAAAAAAAAAATATCTATGTAAAATATTCCTAAAATATTCCATATTCTGTATTTACTCTACACATCTTTATATCATATATTCATTATCGTCTCTTTACTGAAATATATAATATAAAGATGAGTAGAAGAAATACAGATTTAGGAAAATTTGACATATAGTTTATTTAAAAAAAAAACCTATGGAAATATTCCTAAAATATTTCATATTTTGTATTTCCTCTACACATCTTTATGTCCTATATTCATTATCTTCTCTTTACTGAAATATATGATATAAAGATGAGTAGAAGAAATACATATTTAGGAAAGTGTGACATAGAGTTTATTTTTTTTTAAATCTATGTAAAATATTCCTAAAATATTCCATATTCTGTATTTCCTCTGCACATCTTTATATCATACATTCATTATCTTCTCTTTCTTCCTTTACCTAGAAATAAACAAACAAAGAGGAATAGCAAAAGGCAATTTTAACAACATGAATGCTCACATCAAATAAAATAACATCAGAACTAAAGTTACGAATAACAAAATGCTATATTTACTCAACATTACCGTATTGTGCAGAAATATGGACATTAAATAAGAAAACAGAGCAGAAAAAATTGAAACCTTTGAAATGTTGATCAATAGGAAAATGGGGAGAATTGGTTGAAAAAAAAAAAGAAAAACAAGAAAGTTATGAATCAGCTAAAAATGAAAAAAAAGAACTACTTAACACGATTCGAAAAGGATAAATGAGATTTTTAGACATGTGAGGGGACGTAATACACTTCTAAAAGTCATCTTGGAAGGGAGGGTATAAGGTTGACGAGGCAGAAGCAGACCTAGACTGAAGTGGGTAGATAACATCAAAAGGTGGACAGGTGATCCTATGACAACATGCATCGTCAAGACAGAAGACAGAGTAAAATGGCGCTCAATGGCAGCCAACTGCCGATGTGGAGACGGCAACCAATGAATTAATGAATGACGTAGAATGGAGTAGAGTAGAGGAATTAAAGATGTAGAATTATTTAACAAAGAGAGAAGTAGAGGAACTAACGAGTTTAATTTATTTGACACAAAGAATAGTAGAGGAATTAAAGCTTTAAACCATTTGACATAGAGTGGTGTAAAGGAATTACAGATTTAAAACATTTGACATAGAGTGGTGTAAAGGAAATAAAGGTTTAAGACATTTGACATAGAGTGGTGTAAAGGAAATAAAGGTTTAAAACATTTGACATAGAGTGGTGTAAAGGAAATAAAGCTTTAAAACATTTGACAAAGAGTGGTGTAAAGGAAATAAAGCTTTAAAACATTTGACATAGAGTGGTGTAAAGGAATTAACGATTTAAAACATTTGACATAAAGTGGTGTAAAGGAATTAAAGCTTTAAAACATTTGACATAGAGTGGTGTAAAGGAATTAAATTTGACATAGAGTGGTGTAAAGGAATTAAAGATTTAAAACATTTAACATAGAGTGGTGTAAAGGAATTAAAGATTTAAAACATTTGGCATAGAGTGGTGTAAAGGAATTAAAGATTTAAAACATTTGACATATAGTGGTGTAAAGAAATTAAAGATTTAAAACATTTGACATAGAGTGGTGTAAAGGAATTAAAGATTTAAAACATTTGACATAGATTGGTGTAAAGGAATTAACGATTTAAAACATTTGACATAAAATGGTGTAAAGGAATTAAAGATTTAAAACATTTGACATAGAGTGGTGTAAAGGAATTAAATTTGACATAGAGTGGTGTAAAGGAATTAAAGATTTAAAAACGGTTGATGATATGACGTGTCCGACAAACAACATTCCACAACAAGCATTAACAAGTAGAATCAACAACAGAATAGGTAGTGGAAAACCCTTCAATTGAGAGTGAGGCGAGATATCTGATTTCAGACAAAGCGCTATGTGTTTGGCAAACCAACGAGCATTGTACAGATACTCCATTTTCTCTTATAGGCTGAAGAGGATACATAACAGAGATACAAATATATAGAGAAAGAGATAACACATTTGAAAATATATTTGAAAGAGAAGTAGCTAGAGAAAAGGACTGAGACATCAGAATTATTGACAATAAATGTTAAAAGCATTACGATCAAATGTTACAGACGTAACTGATTGCAAGATACTTGACGCGGCACATGTTAATTAAATGTATCTTGCTTGCTATGCAGGCTATAAGTAAAATAAAAACAATTATTTGATAATTAAAAGCATACAGAGCATTAAACAAAAGAAACAACATACATTTTTCATATATGAAAACATAATTAGAAGAAAATTGAGCAAATTAGTTATAAAAATGAGACAGAAGAACATTAGAAAATACAAAGTGGAAGAAAAGTTACAAAAGGAAGTAAAAATTAGTATAGAAGGATGGCGATACCTAATTACATTAGAACAAGGATATAAATACAACAATAGAATAGAATAGATAGATAGATAGATAGATAGATAGATAGATAGATAGATAGATAGATAAATAGATAGATAGATAGATAGATAGATAGATAGATAGATAGATAGATAGATAGATAGATAGATAGATAGATAGATAGATAGATAGATAGATAGATAGATAGATAGACAGACAGATAGATAGATAGATAGATAGACAGACAGACAGACAGACAGATAGATAGATAGATAGACAGACAGACAGACAGACAGACAGACAGACAGACTGACAGACAGACAGACAGACAGACAGATAGATAGATAGACAGACAGACAGACAGACAGACAGACAGACAGACAGACAGACAGATAGATAGATGATAGATAGATAGATAGATAGATAGATAGATAGATAGATAGATAGATAGATAGATAGATAGATAGATAGATAGATAGATAGATAGATAGATAGATAGATAGATAGATAGATAGATAGATAGATAGATAGATATATAGATAGATAGATAGATAGAGAGAGAGAGAGAGAGAGAGAGAGAGAGAGAGAGAGGAGAGAGAGAGAGAGAAGATTTGTTAGAAAGAAGAATGAAAAATACAGTAAGTTCTATTAAATAGGAGAATGAAAAATGCAGTAAGATCTATAAACAGAAAAATAGAAAAACGACTTTAATTAAAGTCAAATGTTTTTAACTAAGCAGAACTTGAAAACTGTGTTTAAGGAAAGACAGATGAAAGGATACAATACAAACAAATATACCCATGTTTATTAAGAAGTCACTAATGAAATTTATATTTAGTAAAAAAAAGCCAATAATTAAAAATTAAATCTTTGAGTCTTGTGGTTCATTTTGTAATCATGGTTTTCCTAAAACAGTAACAATTTTTTTTTTAAAAACACTTTTCCTTGGTAAGAAAAGTTTCAAAACATTTTAAAATCGAAACAAGTCTGAGTAAGAATGTGGTTGATGTGGCAAGTATTTCAAGAGTTAATGTCGATCAACATGAAGAAATAAAATTTCTTTCTTCCTTTCTCATTTGCCCTTCAGCGTAGAGAGGATCTGTAGCTTACGATCTTTGAAAATACACATACAATTTACATTCTAAAATGAAGTACATAATTCAAACATGAGTCTATAGAGGTCCTGTTCCATTTTCTCAGCATAATCTGAACCAACAAATATTGAAGTAACATTTCGTATTTATTTCTTTTACAAATTTCTTTTATAACAAAACATCCAATAAAGCGTGATAAATGTTGAAATTTTGACAACACATTTTAATCGGACAAGGCAGAGCGATGACTGATAGAGTGTGCAGGTAAGACGCTGCGGAGAGTTGAGTAGAAATGGAAATGTTGAGCTGTAAACTGTATTGTTCAGATGTTAGACAACTTAAATCATGTTTCACTTAGCGTTTATAAACACATAATGATTAGCTAGAAACTTCCAGAACTATCGAGGGCTTGTTTCGAGAATTTTTCAAGAGAGCGCAGCATGTGGCAGTCTGATTGCTGGAAAATTTCGGAAGGTTCCGATAGATGACGTACTGAAAACAGTGTAGCATTCACGGCCACCAAATCTGGGTACTTCATAAATGTCAACAATCGCCATTTGTTTGTTAGTGAATGCTTCTCTTGGACCTCACTGCATTTACAACTGATATTTGTAAAGATTAACAGTTTTCTTTTTTAAGGCTAGGACACAAAAGATTAGAATGATTAAAAATGCGAGAAGATTGGAGTTTAATATTCTCGAATCTTTATTGAAGATTCACTGAATTCGAGGATTTGAATGTCCCATTTCTAATTGGTAATTTTTCATTCAATAAAGGATATCATACTGAGATACTCAGTGTTTGTATGCTATTATTTTGTTAAAAAAATGACGTTCTGTATCATATGTTAAATGACACGAATTATGCAGTTTTTTCCTTTACTGCATTTGCTGACATATTGCCATTGATACATTTATTTTCTATGTCACTATCTCATAGTTGTTATCATCGCTGTCTTCACTGTTTGCTATTATTGAAAATAAATTCTAGTACCGAATCATCGGGTTGATATCTTATGTATTTGAAAGTTCAAATAATTCACTACTGTTTCATTAAAACTTTCAGTCCATCGCGATAAACTTCGATTTTTGATCTTATAAATTTGTTTTACTTGTTAAAAAAAACACATTTTCAATATATTTCTTTAAAACACACACAAACGCACACACATATGCATCAAGTATATTCAATTTCATTATTATTCAATGTTTATATCATTACTATGTAATGTAATATTGAAGCGTGGTCTTGCTTGCTCTAGTATATAGCAGAGCAACGCCATCAAAGTACTCCGTTCATTAGTAATCCCATTCTTGAGCTCATTATCATACTCGAAAATGTTGTCACGGTGCACCAGCATGTCTGTGATGTCACCTCAGAAATTTCTTTAAAAAAAATTTCAATTTTACAATTTAAAAAAAGTAAAATAAAATAAAAGACAATTAGCGTTCACTTTAAGGAACTATTTTAAAAAAAAATGTTAAAAGAACATTTTTGACAATAGAAACAAGAAAAAGATATCTTAAATGTTATGTAGAGCCAATTTTAACATGTGGATGTGAATTATGGACACTAGGACAAGAGACAAGAAAATCACTGGAGTCTGTAGAAATGTGGTTTTACAAAAGAATGTTGATAATACCATGGACAGCTAAGAGAGTAATGAAAACATCATGAAAGAGGCCAAAGCAAAAAGAGAGCTAATTTCCAATATTAGGAAGAAACAATCATCATTTTCTGGCTATGTAATGAGAAGAGAACAGCAGGAATTGAGGGACGAAGAGATAGAGGGAAGCAAAGAGAAAAGATACCAGACAGTTTAAGAGAACGGTATGGGTAAAGGTCAACAACAGAAGTGATAAATATCTGTCGTGATCGAAAGTTGTGAGAGACATGATCACCTACGCCAGCAGGCCCGGTACTTGATGATGATTAAAGAACTCATTAACATTATCATCTTCAGGTAAATACAAAATCACTTAAAACTGAATGTTACATTTACAAAAGAGGACAGTAAAAAAGATGTTTGGATTCTCTCTCTCTCTCTCTCTCTCTCTGCGATCAGGACTCAATCAGAGTAGGACTCCTGACTCTCGCACGAAGACAGCTGTCTGTTTAAGCTTGTTAGATCCACTCCGATTGAATACCTGTTAAAACGTTGCACTGTGTTCTGCGCTAGTGGCCCAGGGCATCCGATTTCAGCCAGCATTTTGTTCAGGTTTGCTTTCCTTAGCCTTTGGTTGTCCCCAATCTTCCTGCAAGGCAGCAGATGATCTTTTCTGTAGGGGGATTCTGCCCTTAGATGGTCGGCCTTCCCAGGTTTACGAGCACTCATCTGCCCGAGTCACTAGAGAGCCTTGACCAACTTTACCACGGCCTGCATGGTTATATTATTCTTCATTGTAGACCATTTTGCTTTTCTTTATCAACTTGTTTGTTGTGTTCTTTATTATGTTAAAGTACGTTTGGTAAATAATCTGCATCAACCTTGTTTTGTTCTGCTATCTTGATAAATAATTTTTTTTCCACAGCCATTTTATAATTGTATTAAACTAAAATAACCGGAGCATTATCTAATAGAATCAGTCAGTGAAAAGAACTTCAATAATTTTCTTTCCTTTTTTAAAAACATAAATATTTAGTTATGATTCTCCAGATCTGAGCTCATTCAACTAGAGAACAGTTTCCCTTCTCTGCAGTTAGCATGGAAATTTAAAAAAAAAAAAAAAAAAAAAAAAAAAAGTAAACAATTCTACCGCACTCTCAAAGACGAACACATAAAATGCTCACCAGTCTTCTAAATCTCTTTATAGTAAATAGTAACTATATTCTTCTGCTTCTTCTTCTTCTCTTCTACATTTTTTAGCTCCCAGTGGAGCATAGGTCTTAAAACAAACACTTTCCAAGTCGTTCTGTTTTTTTTTCCATTCTTTTAAGATCATTCCATGTCTTCCCCATCATCTTCATCTCAGCTTCTATCTGTCTTCTCCAAGAATTCCTTGGTCTTCCTCATTGTCTTTTTCTCTGGGGATTCCAAAAAGGGCCTGTTGTATCAGTTGGCTTCCGTTGTATGTATCCTATCCAGCGCCTCCGTCTTCGCTGTATCTCTTTATGTAAAGGTAAAGGTAAAGTACGAGACTTGAACCGGCGTCTTAGCACGCGAGTATATACCCATATGTGCTCGGCCGCCTATCCAGAAATGTTCGGATATTTCTGTATAGTGTAGCCTCAAGCATCGAAACTCAGATGCGAAGCGACATTCCTCACCTTCCCAGGATAATATACCCTGGTACCCATTTCTGCCAACGGCTGGGTCGACCGTGGGGGTATTTTTTTTTTATTCCAACCACGAGTACAATTCACACTGCTCCCAGCATCTCTTTATGTACTGGCATTTGACTGGTACATTTCCATAATTCTATGTTAGCGATTTTGGAGCCATTTCCATCCTAACTATCTTATTACATATACCATATTTGTAATATTGTATGATGAATTCTTTCACAATGGATTGCATGTTATATCTTCATTCTTCCCGCGCCAATTGACGTCACATAATGCTCGAGCTGCTTTTAGCCATCCATCTTAATTCTTGTCAAGACTGAATTTTATCTTTATCTTTATGAAACTTTGTCTAATGAGTATATGCCTCAATTTTGCTTCTCTTATAAGTGTTCATTTTAGTGTCGCTCTAGGTGTTCCTCTTTTTCCGTTTCTTGATGTTTTGGAGTTCTTCTCGGGCTTATGATATTCGCCGTACTAATAATCTATTGACCAGGTTTTTCGGCGTTATTCATTATTTAACACAACACGACTCCTACTACAAC
This sequence comes from Megaustenia siamemsis, assembly GCA_032433765.1. Lineage (NCBI taxonomy): Eukaryota > Metazoa > Mollusca > Gastropoda > Stylommatophora > Ariophantidae > Megaustenia > Megaustenia siamemsis. The sequence continues at coordinate 45,597,302 of JAVIAB010000124.1, read as the reverse complement.
CATGGATGGTTTCCCCACCTAGGATTGTTCCTAACGTAGTCTCAGGGTAAGACTGTCAGCCCTACAGTCCACACAAGGCGGAAAGTAAACACTACTTCCATCTTGGAACGCACCGGAAGCTGTATACAAATATCATACTGCATAAGAATGACATAATGATCGTGTTGTTTTCCCACTGAAAACATGGAAAAAAATTGTCTGTCTCCAGACATTGATATCTATATATACCGAAGTAATGATAACGAGTATGTAGAAGTGGTGGCATTAGCAAAATATACAATTGTGAAATTTATAAAGCTATTAAAAAGGCTGCTTATTCAGCAGTGAAAATGAAAGCATTATTGATCGTGCAGTGCTTGCAATAATTGTTTGCAAAGGCTATTCTGATGATAGCCATTTAATGTCATGTTGAGATAATCTTGGAAATATGGAGGCACCAATTAGTTGGAAAGCAAAGGTGATCGCTAAAGGTCACTGAATTGTGATTATGAGTTGATTGTCGGAGGTTACTGAATTGTAATTACGAGTTGATCGTTGAAAGTAATTGAATTGTGGTTGGGAGTTGATCGTTGAAGGTTATTGAACTGTGGTTAGGAATTGATAATTGAAAGTTATTGAACTGTGGTTAGGAGATGATCGTTGAAGGTTATAGAAGTCTGGTTAGGAGATGATCATTGAAGGTTATAGAAGTGTGGTTAGGAGATGATCGTTGAAGGTTATAGAAGTGTGGTTAGGAGATGATCGTTGAATGTTATTGAACTGTGGTTACGAGATGGTCGTTGAAGGTTATAGAACGGTGGTTAGGAGATGATCGTTGAAGGTTATAGAACGGTGTTAGGAGATGATCGTTTATTGGTTAGGAGATGATCGTTGAAGGTTATTGAACTGTGTTAGGAGTTGATCGTTGAAGGTTATTGAGGAGATGATCGGATTGACTATTGTTAGAGATGATTGAACTATTGTTAGGAGATGATCGTTGAAGGTTATTGAACTGTTAGGAGATGATCGTTGAAGTTATTGAACTGTTAGATGATCGTTGAAATTGAACTATTGTTAGGAGATGACGTTGTTGAACTGTGGTTACGAGTTGAAAAAAAATTCACGCCGGGTACTGGCTGCTGGTCCAAAAAAATGCAAACTATCACAAGATAATACATCGAACGAGTAAGCAAATATTATCTACAGTAGCTCACTGGTATATATCCAGCCCTGAATCGATGCCTCAAGCGTAGACTGTCAACGCCTGGAGTAAGGTTTTATTACACTGCCTAAGTGTGAAATCTTATGATCGTAAGAATGTAGCGGCTGCGGAATCGCTCTTAATTAAGGCACCCTTCAACACTACGTCCCTTTCAGTACCCTGATCAACGCATACCACTCTTATCCCATTTTATTTAGTTTCCACGTTAATATCTGTGTTAGTCTTTAAAAATACAAACATTAAGAAACATTCACAAGTTACGTTTGTCAAGTCTTGATGTTTCTGCTTGAAATGGCTTACAGACAGTAGCGTCGCGTCTTTATAAGGAATTGTTAATTTTATGATAGCAGCTCACTAATTCACTTTTTCTTGTACTATCTCCGGTGTCGAGAGAAAAATAAAGTCGTGCTACTCGTTCTTCTGGTGGTTTCAACCATTGCTGCTTGGTTCTGTTGCAAGGTTTCCTTCATGTTGTTACTCAATCGTGCTCTGGTTATATCATGTGTGCTCTCCTATTCTTTCCACTCTTAGAATAACAATGGTTATGGTTATGGCTATGGTAGGCCCCGGTATCACTGCAAACAAATTAACATCCATAATTGCTCAACCGCCCGTGCCAGTGGAATCATCCAAACTGCTATCTCATCTCCCAAACAAAGAAAGGTAGCTGTAGTCCCCATCATAGCAGTCTCAGCACACGCCAAAAGACATAAGGCGAAACCGCACAGAAAGTGAACACAGCCATCTGTTCTCCATCATACGATATCATCATTCATCGAATGATGTCTGCCTTGCTTAGGGTTTGATCATTTTCTGGTTTCAATGATAACTCCTAAGATAATAACAATATATCAGTATACAACGATTTTGTGGTTACGATGTTCGTCTCACAACGACAAAGTTTGAGACTCTCAAGTTCTCTCTTCGTAACATGTAAGTAGATGACCTTGACATCTAAGTAGATGAAATAAAGTACATAGTCTTACTGACGAGCGGATAACAAACAGGTTGTCCCATGTTCCAGTTGGGCACATTAAAGAACATTTGGCAATTTATACCCAAAGAGAGAATGCTGCATGACGGTGCTGACAAACAAAAAACACTAAAAAATAAATGTATTATCATCTTCCATAATAATGAAACCGTTGTGTGTAACTATTGTGGGGGTAATGCCTAGTGTTACGAAGGTCGTTCTCTGTGTTACGAAGGTCGTTCTCTGTGTTACGAAGGTCGTTCTCTATGTTACGATCTTTCTATGTTGTCAGGAAAAGACTGGAATGAGAATAGGAATTTGCTCGAGTATAATGATGACCTTGTCCTTGCTATATTACGCAGAACAATAAACACATTTTTAAAATCTTCTACTTCACTTCCTCTTGTACCCATTTGGGTGTCGTGGGAGATACACATTTCTGGTTCTCGTCATTCTGGCAGCTTCAACCATTGCCACTTGGTGTTGTAGCGTTACTTTGGATGTTGTCGGTCCATCCTACTCTGGGCCTGCCTCTTGCTATTCTTTCTTCTGTGTTTTTTTAATGACTAAGCAAACCATGGGAGCCGCGATAGCTCAGTGGTTAGTGAACTGGACTACAAAGAACAAGAAGAAGGGTTCGATCCAAACCGGCGGGGTCCGGTTCACCCAGTCTTTAATGGGTACCGGATTTTTTTCTGGGAAAGTAAAGCGGCACGGGCGTAATACCGACCATATTACCCCAAAAATCATGTGCCGAAGGTCTGTAAAATGTATGGTCACTATCACCATATTCCCTATACGCCACTTGGCGTGACGGGTCACTAACACCATATTCCCTATACGCCACTTGGCGTGACGGGTCACTAACAGCATATTCCCTATACGCCACTTGGCGTGACGGGTCACTAACAGCATATTCCCTATACGCCACTTGGCGTGACGGGTCACTAACAGCATATTCCCTATACGCCACTTGGCGTGACGGGTCACTAACACCATATTCCCTATACGCCACTTGGCGTGACTGGTGTTCTTTACTACTTTTAAAAGCAAACCAGACATTTATTCCAAGCTTCTGCTGTTGTTTGATAATAACTAAATGAGAATGAAGAAGATTATAGAAGAGAATACAGAATCCAGTCACGTCTTAATTTAGACGTTTAGGCATATAGGCTTAGTGCCCATATTTTGTCGACCATCGACACATTTTAATGGCGTGACATGACCAGCACCATGCCATTGCTAGATTTCTACAAATATCCCTGATAGTCATTTAAGGGTGAGTGGATCAACAAACCGACGATCGGGACCGCACTCGACCTTTTACCATCAACAGACCAGTTCACTAACTACAGCTCATCTGCAGATCAACAAATCGGCGATCAGGACCGAACTCGACCTTTTACCATCAACAGACCAGTTCACTAACTACAGCTCATCTGCAGATCAACAAATCGGCGATCAGGACCGAACTCGAACTTTTACCATCAACAGACCAGTTCACTAACTACAGCTCATCTGCAGATCAACAAATCGGCGATCAGGACCGAACTCGACCTTTTACCATCAACAGACCAGTTCACTAACTACAGCTCATCTGCAGATCAACAAATCGGCGATCGGGACCGAACTCGACCTTTTACCATCAACAGACCAGTTCACTAACTACAGCTCATCTGCAGTTTCCGAAGCTGGCAGTGATGGCAGGCAGATAAAACAGCTTTTTACTTTTTATTCTTCCGTCCGACGATAGCTCAACCAAGCTGTTCGCCATTAAAAGACCGTCAAAATGGCCTAGAAGCCTCATCTCGTGGTTTACATAAATCTAAAATATCTGGCATCAACAGGACACTTTTGAATACGGAGTTGCTTCCTTGATTCTTTGATTCTTGCTCACTCGGTCAGACTGGGTGGTCTGTAAAGAAGGGGCTGAATAGGGTTCTGGTTATCTCAAGTTCACTGATATGTCTTAATCTGTCAGCTGTGAGTCAGTGGTAACTTCAGCCTCGTATTTGTGGTCGTCCTGGGCCCAAACAGAAATGACATCAGATTTCACTCACGTAATTAATTCAGTCTCTCGATACGTCAGCTAACAACTAAAACAGAATATAGTACAGAACAGCATCGTTACGCCAAGCCGTAAGGTAAATAAGGTGTTAGTATATTTTCTATATAGACCTTCGGCACATTGTCTTAGGGGCAATACGGTCGGTATTTCGCCGTGTTGCTTTACTTCCCAAGAAAACAAATCCGGTATCTATTTAAGGCCTGGTAAAACTGGAAGGCGTCGATCAGGATCAAACTCGACCGTTTGTCCTTAGTAGTCCAGTTCTCTAACCACTAAGCTGTCGCAGCTCCCAAAGCAGAACATGATACCTTTTATTTTCCCTGTCCATTAAACCCACTTTCACATATCCCTGTCAACAAATAAATAAATGATCTGGTGTAAATCACCGGTTCAATGTTACTGTTTCATTAATTGAATTTTTTCCTATCTATCGAATTGGAGCTCTCTTTTCAACACCGCCTGTAACAGTCGTTCTCCTCACTATATCGCTCTGCCCCTGGGCGTGCAAGCAGGGTGAAAATGCTAAACAGCATCGATTAAAGTACTCCACGCGTTTCACGAGATTGACAGCTTGCAAGCACAACCAGGATGATACTCTTCAATTATTCATAGGCGTTCAGGCACAATTCTAGTGAACAACATTGATGACGTCACGTAAATCAACAAAACTGCTCCGGCAGAGTACGTGCCAGTTATCGGACAACTGCTCATATTTCTTTTGTTTTCCCACACGAGTTGTGCGCCCTTTGTCCTTTGTAGAACGCTCTGGGATAGTTATATTTATGGGACGGTTTAAATATAACAAATTCTAACACAGTGACCTTGCCCTTCTAAGCCCTCAAGCACTGCACCACCATGACTACCACAACCATCAGTCAAGAATTTTCTGATCTCAATATGGAAGCATCGAATATTTAGTTCCTGCATCGAGATGGACCTATCTTCGGCAAGCACTTCTGGTCTCTATTAATGTCTGTATTTATGTCATGTTTTTACGAGATATACTGAGTTAAATCAACTGGTCTCAAGCCTTAGTGTCACAGGTGATCAAAGTGGTTGCATCTTTTTGAAAGAAGTGAATCGTAACAATATTGCTATTATTACCTTAAATCAACGTCGTGTGGCTAGTCAAAGTGATGATGTAATCGTCATTTTCACTTATTCATAATTATGTTAATTACAAAGACATTTAGTAGAGACTGTTAATAATTCTTGAAGGATTAATGTAATATACCAACGATCCATTTTAGTTGTAATCAAATATTGTACAAAACGAGGAACAATTGAAGTGAATGTACAAAACTACATTAACCGAGTATGGAGTAAGTTGTTTTAAAGAAACATGTTTTTTTAATCTTCACTATACTAAAAAAAAAAAAACTATCTTTACGACACATAGTACCATTGCTTGTGTATGTCGGGGGGCAACGATAGAACCAGAGGGATAAAAGCCGCTTGGTCAAGCAGTCGCCACGACGTGTGCGACTCATGATTTTTATTTCACCCCGGAAAGAAAAAAATCCTTTCTGTCTACCGCGGGCTTCGAACAATCTCTATACGAGGTCAGGAAATGACATATTCAGATTCGTTTCAAGTTGAAATTAGTTACAGTTAATGATTGACGTTATAATGATGGGACATTAAAACAAAATATTTTTAGCCTCAAAAGCAAGAAGACAGAAGTACTGATCGGAGCAAGGAAAACGACATCTTCTAGATTAATAACAACAGTAAATGGTTTAGTATCAACGCATGTGAATAAATTAAAATATCTGGAAACGATGTTAGCTTCAGTTGGCATATATATATATATATATATATATATATATATATATATATATATATATATATATATATATGCGATGAAGTTTTAAAACAACTGAAATAAAAAGAGAACTACTAAATACAATTAAGACAAGACAAGTAAAATTTTTGGGGCATGTTAAAAGACACAACAGCTTACTAAAAGTAATATTGGAAGGGAAAATACAGGGTAAAAGAGGCAGAGGCAGACCGACACTAACATGGACGAGTAACATCAAAGGATGGACAAGTCAATCTATGACAGCCTGCACCATATAAGCAAGAAACAGAGTAGAATGGCGATCCATGGTAGCCAACATTCGTTGCGGAGAAGGCACTCGATGATGGTGATGATTATGATGATACTGTATATATATATATATATATATAATGGAAAAAATATGAGGAGATAAGCTCAGATATCAACTATATCATTATTATCATCATTGATTGCCGTCACCACATTGAAGGTTGGCTACCATGGAGCGCCATTCCGCTCAGTCTCTTGCTTTGATAGTGCAGGTTGTCATAGGCTGACTTGTCCATCTCTTGTTGTTACTCGTCCATATTAGTTTTGGTCTACCTCTGCCTCTTTTACCTTGTATTTTCCCTTCCAAGATTCCTCTCATTAGGCTGAATTGTCTTTTAATATGCCACAAAAATATAATTTGTCTTGTTTGAATAGTGCTTAGTAGTTCTCATTTAATTTTTAGTTATTTTAAGACTTCATCATTTGTTCTCTTGTCTTTCCATTCAATTCTTCCTTCAACTGTAACAAATATTAAAAATTATGCGGGGCCATGTGTTTAGCTGCAGAAAGTAAAGCAAACAAACATAAAATGGTATTGAGCTGCTACACTAACAGAAAGACAAGACAAACTACAACGTTTCGGCAAAAGCCTACATCGGGTATAACAGTCTAAGAAATGAAAATAAAAATTACGAACCATTTTATAAAAGAAATAAATTAAGAGAAGAGAGTTCTTCGGTGTTATGCAGAGCCAGTTTTGAAATATGGAAGTAAATCGTGGACATTCGGACAACAGAGAAGAAAATCGATGGAGGCTGTAGAAATGTGGTTTTACAGAAAAATGATGAAAATACAATTGATAGCTTTAAAATCAACGAGGACGGCTAAAGCGAAAGAAAAAAAGCATTTTACCAACATTAAGAGAAACCTAACTTCACTAGTGGCCATGTTTGTTATGCAAAGTTGAGATAAATGTTTGCTTTTTTCCATGTATTTTTCCCACTGGTGTTTGTACAGATGTTCAAATGATTATTTATTCTGTTTTCTTATTCGCCTTATATTTACTTTCACTCTCTTGATAATGCATTATTTTATCCCCACGAGCTTGTATTATTCACGATACCTGCGATCTTGCTCTGGTTACTTCCCCTAATAATCCCGCCTATTACTGTCGTGAGAAATAAGACAGACAATCTACAAATCGATACTCTTCAATGAGTTACATATTGCCCCTAGCTGATATTTTCACATGTCCTCTTGGCTGTTAAGGGAGTCCCGGTACAGAATTGGCAAAGGAGTCGATTTATATGCTATAGATAAGAGGTAGGGTTCGATTCGATCGACAGCTTGTGTATTCACATAGTTTTAACTCTTCCGACACGAGGTACAAACTTTGCACTAGGTACTTGAGGCTTTATTGTGTTTAGTGGTGTACATTTTAAACACTTTAGAAAAATATATATCTTTTCCGCCTCGCCGGTATAATTTTCGTACCACGTTTTTTTACTTAACAGAAGAATCAATTAAATAAAGATTAGGTCGTTTTGGTTGTAATTTGACATTTATTGTTAATTTGTAATTAATAACTGTAGGTTATCTATTTTTGCAAAAAAATCTTCTTGCCCTTAATGACGTTTTTGGGGGTTATATTTTATCTGCCCCTGAAAGAGTTAAATGGACGTTGGAGAGGGAAAGAACGACGGCATTGATGTAATGCTGGCCACATTATCCATAATTTGTAGAAATAATAAAAATATATATGTACTATATACTCTTTTTTGCGTGAAAACTTTTTTTTTTTCTGTACTTTTTTTTGCTTGGTTTACCATTCTTGATAAATAATAGTTTAGACCAGGGGTGGCCAAATGGCGGCCCGCGGGCCGGATCCGGCCCGCCAGCCTAGTTTTCTTGGCCCGCGAAGCTCCACGGACTTACTTCATTTTTTACCCCTAATAGCGGATTTCTCCTGGTTTTAATCCGTGTCGGAGTTAACTCTTCTATCGTTCAAGAATACACAATTTGAAAATCTCTGTCAATTTCTCGCAACAGCTAGATTGGCAAGATAATTTCAAATAACACACACACACACACACACACACACACACACACACACACACACACACACACACACACACACACACACACACACACACACACACACACACACACACACACACACACACACACACACACACACACACACACACACACACACACACACACACTCACACACACACACACACACACACACACACACTGCACAACTAATGGTGCCGACAATATTCAAAGTCTTTGCTTCGAGTTGGTACCGCAAAGTTGCTTTATTGTCAGTGCGGTGATAGCGTCAGATCTTTGGCTCAACATTTGTCGTCTGGACTTGTGGTGGCTCTTTCATTTCGCGGTAAGGGGTTAATGAGGTTGGGAGGGACAGGGGTGAGGGGACTTCGTAGCTCTAATTCTGTCTTTGAAGTTACATTCAAAATGTTTCACTGTTCGCCTTCATTCCCTTTGATCCCATCGTCTTGTCTTGTCCATAAAATGACTGCAACGTGTTTATTTGGTCACAATCTTTTGATTTCATTGTCAAACACAAGTCTGTGTATAACTGTCAAATCTGGACTTATTTTCGATAGTGGACCAACATTCTGTGACTTTTAACTTTGATGTGAGATTTTGTATTAAATCATGTTAAAACGTAGAAAAGTTGATTGTGAAAATCGCATATTTAAACCTGAATGGGAATTAGATTATTTGTTCATCTTCAATAAGGATAGTAAACCTCAGTGCTTAATTTGCGTTCAAGTGTTAGCCGTTTTGAAGGAATATAATTTAAAACGGCACTATGCCACACATCATCAAAACATGTATGAGAAACATAGCATTGAAGCTAGGAAGCTTTTGGTTGAACAGCTGAAGACAAAGTTGAATCAACAGCAAAGTATGTATACAAAGGGCAATAAAATTAAAGAGTCATCGATCATTGCATCATATACAGTTACCTATGAGCTTGCAAAATCTAAAAATCCCTTTACTGACGGAAATTTTGTGAAGAAATGTGCGATTCAAATGGCAAAGGCATTCGGTCAAGAAAAAATAGCCAAAGAATTTGAATCTGTGCCTCTTTCAAAACAAACTGTAGCCAGAAGTACAGAAGACATCAGTCTGCAACTGTCTCAAAGTTTAAAATCTTGTATTGAAAACTGCTCATATTTTTCGCTCGCGATTGATGAAAGTACTGACATCACTGACACTTGCCAGCTTCTTATTTTTGTTAAAGTTATCCAGGAGGATTTTACTGTTATTGAAGAATTGTTGAAAGTTTGCTCTTTGCATGACACTTGTAGAGGGACAGACATATTTTCTGCAGTTCATAGTGCCGTAGATGAAGTAGGTGGTTTTGGAAAGTTGTCTGCAGTGTGTACTGATGGTTGCAAAGCTTTTATTGGTTCAAATACTGGTTTTGTTGGACTTCTAAAGCAAAACAAAATTAACGTACCTACATTGCATTGCATAATTCATCAAGAGGCCCTTTGTGCAAAGCCCATAAATCTAAAAGACACCATGGCTACTGTTGTGAAAATAACAAATTTGATAAGAGGAGGACACCAGTCTTTAAATCACAGGAAGTTTTTATCATTTTTAGAGGAAGTAGATTCTAGCTACGGTGATCTCCTGCTTTATACAGAAGTAAGATGGCTTAGTCGAGGGAAATGTTTAATAATATTTTTTGAACTGAAGAATGACATTTATGACTTCCTGCGAGAGAACTTACCGTGCTCCATTGATCTTCAACATGCACTCAAAGACATTAATTTCCTTCATAATCTGGCATATCTCACAGACATCACACAACATTTGAACATATTGAATTTGCAGCTACAAGGGGAAAAGCAAACCATTTTTCAATTGATGGGATATGTTGATGGTTTTAAAAAGAAGCTGAATCTATTTAGACTTTCTTTGCAAAAAAATGATCTGTTCCATTTTTCAAGTTGTAAGCAGTTGTTGTCAGAGATAGAAAGTGCAAACTTCAGTAAGTACGCAGCTGACATTGAACATTTGATTTGTGAATTTGATCGACAATTTCAAGATTTTGAAATGTTTCGTCCGCAAACGGAACTTTTTAATAACCCAATTAAGTGCACAGTGGAGTGCCAGCCATCAGATCTTCAACTAGAGTTGTGTGACCTTCAGTGTGACCCCTTCCTCAGTACTGTAAAGGCATTAGGAGCTGACTTCTGGAAATTGCTACCAAATGAACGTTACCCGTGTCTGAGAAAATGGGCACTAAAGATGTGCTCTATATTCGGCAGCACATATCTCTGCGAGACAATATTCTCTTCCATGAAGTTAATTAAATCTAAGACCAGGAACAGAATGACCGATTCGACATTGTCCCATACTCTCCGAATCGCCACGTCAAAAATGGAAGTGGACTTCAAATCTCTGGTGGAAAGCTGTGACAAGTCACAATCGTCGCACTGAGACATTAAAGGTAATTTTAAAATGAATAATTAATGGATTTGTCACAAATCAAATATGTAGTCAAAGTGCAAGCATTATTTATATATTACTATATCGCATAGGTCCCTACTGTCATTTTTGACGATATTCTTAAGTGTGGCCCGCGGGTCTTGGCCTTGGCTTTAATCCGGCCCTCGGGCAACCTCAAGTTGGCCACCACTGGTTTAGACTATCAAGAAAAGCACTACAATGGATCTGTGAAGCTAAAGTTTACATACGTTAATTTATGACGACTGCACACATGTCTGTGCCACAGAAAGCGGATGTTATTAAATACGCACTTGAATATAAATTGTGTCTTGATTCATGCAGAATAATCATTAACTGTAACCACGACAACAATGGCATCCTTCATTATATTCAATCAAACACCATCCCTAACAAAACGGATAAATCTGGCTCTATCTGTCTACGTATCTCCTTTCACCGACCTCTACCAAGTTCGTTTGGTCTATTTCTTTTTTTTTTATTAGTGCTTCGCTGTGTGTGACTTTTGATAACACAAACAGGATCTCTTGTGATCAGATACCCGGTCTAGCGAGCCAAAGTCTGCTCTCACTATGTTCATTTCCTCATGGTCGTGGCTAGACACATAACTCACGCCATTAAAAATAGGCCTGGATATTGAGCCAGAAAATAATCGGTAAATACAACAATTATTGTTATGAATGATCGATCAAGTCAAACACCACCTTCATGAGGTAACATGTCCAGCAGAGGACGACGATCTTTTAACTACAGAAACGCCACGTGGTGTTAGTGACCATCATTTTTAAAAACCTTCGGCACATGATTTGTGGGGTAATGTGGTCGGCATGACGCTGTACCGTTTTACTTTCCAAGAAGAAAACCCGGTATCCATTTAAGGCTGGGTGAACCTGGAAGCCGTCGATCAGAATTGACCTCTTATCCTTTGTACTTTCTCTTTTTATATCTGAGAGATGATTAATGCTGATTAATACTATATATGAGAGATGATTAATGCTCATTAATACTATATATGAGAGATAATTAATGCTGATTAATGCTATATATGTGAGATGATTAATGCTGATTAATACTATATATGAGAGATGATTAATGTTGATTAATACTATATATGAGAGATGATTAATGCTGATGAGAAAATATACTTCTTTTTATATCAGAGAGATGATTCATCTTCATCATGTGCCATACCGGTTGGCGTAGGTGATCATGTCCCTCCACAATCTTCTATCTACAGTACATCGTATCAGTTCTGTTGTTGACTGTTTTCCATGCCATGACACCAAGCTATCCAGTATTTTCTCTCTTTGTCGTTGCGATCTCTCTTTCCTTTTATTTTGCCAGTTGTAACCAAGTATTCCATCTTTCCTCTTCTCATGATGTGCCCGAAAAAATGTTGATAACTTCTTTCTCATGTTTTTTAAGAGCTCCCTTTTTGTGTTGGCCTCTTTGAGAACTTCCTCATTGGTCTTTTTAGCTGTCCAGTGAACTTTCAACATTCTTCTGAGAAATCCCCTCTCTGTAGCCTCTAATCGTCTTTTAATTTGTTTGTCTACTGTCCATGATTCGCTTCCATAGGTCAGAATTGGTTCTACATAGTACCGATGAACTCTCTTTCTCATTTTTTACATAGATTTGTTGAATAAGATATTTTCATTTTCTGAAATGCTATTTTGCCTGAGCTATTCTGCATTTTATTTCTGTGGTGCATCTTCCATCTGATGTAATTATTGTGCCCAAGTATTTGAAACGTTGCACTTGTTTTAGATTTGTCTCGTTTATTTGTATGCTGCATGATAGTGGTGATTGTTTCTTCGATATATATATTATTTCTGTTTTCTTGCTATTAAGAATGAGACCTTTCTTGTTTCTTTCTTTTACTATTATGTCTTTCATTTCTTGTAGTTCATTCTCTGCCTCTGCTATTAAGACTGTGTCATCCGCATATCGCAAATTATTTATGTTGTGACCGTTGACTTCAATTCCTTTTTTGTCTACTATTGATCTCATAATATATTCGCTGTAAAGTGAAAACAAATCCGGCGACAGAACACGGCCTTGTCTGATTCCTTGCTTTATATATTTGAATTGTCCTGTTTTTTGTTAATTCGTATAGCTGCTGCTTGTTGCCCGTACATGTTGTTTTATGATTCGCAGATCCTTGCCATCAATGTTTAATTTCTCCAGCATATTGATTATTTCCACATGCTTTACTTTGTCAAATGCTTTCGTGTAGTCTATAAAGCACATATATAGATCTTTCTTTACCTCTGTATATCTTTCTATCAATGTTCTTAAGATGTATATTGCATTATTGGTGCCCTTTCCTTCCACAAATCCACATTGTTCCTCACTTATTTCTGGTTTTATTTTGTTCCTTACCCGTCTCATGATTATTCTTAGTAATATTTTAGTCATATGGCTCATGAGACTAGTAGTGCGATGGTCTTCACAAGAGACGATTAACGCTGATTAATAAGACACATTTTCCTTCGTGTATCATTATAATTTTGTTATTAAATTGCATGGTATCATTCTGTGAGATCTGCTGATGACGTCAACGCATCAGAAGAAACATAAACACGTACTGCATCCCTTTATACGTGGATGAAAATAAAAACTGTGTTTGCTGTCTCTCACCTAAGAATAAGTCACTTTATATAAAGAAATAAACTTTATTTCAAGTAAAGGTGTGCCTTCAGGAAATATTGACATAATCAATTATACCATTTCGGTTAACGAGTACAATTCCAGGGTCTGATGCACGGAAGCTCAGGTAGAATATCGTGATTTGTTATGATATCCGATAAGCCGGAACCGATGTCGTGTTGACACGATTGGACTTAAGTTACCTGACGCAATGAGTGGATGTGGAACATTTCTTGAGTTGTTTCCCTTTATACCCTGGACAATTATTGAGCTTTGAAACACGCCATTAAGTGCGGTTAAACCTTTAGGAGATGCAGACCTGTTCAGTGGCATGCGTTTTCATGTTCGGCAATTAATTCCTGTTGAGAATATGAACTTGCAGCTTATTTACTTTCTCTATGCCAGTCTATTCTAGGATTTGTGGTTAGAGACGACGCCACTGATTATCCTATCAGATTGAAGGAGAAAGGCCGCACGGGGGCTGAAAGCGACTAGCGAATCATAGCTGACTGCTTGTAGTATGATCAGCAACCAACATTTGATCAAGATCTTACACTTTTACCACGCGATGGCTTGAAAACAGGCTTTCTTGCCTGGTCTAGCGATTGCTGACCAAGATGGAAGGCATCCAGCACTAACACAAATAGCAAGCTGAAGTCGGATGTACTGGACCGAAAACCGTAAACATCTCAAATTGGTGAAATTGATAAACCAAAAAAATATCGCATTGACACAGCTTAATGTCTTTTAAAGAGCAAACAAACGTTTGTAGGTCAGGCATCGACAGCTAAAGTAGGACAAAGACAGGTCCCAAACATACAAGTATAACTTAACATACTGAATGAGTCTCCGATGGTAACTGCTTCACAATGCCCCTCAGGTTGTATTTAAACTGCGCTAGAAATGAGTTAGAAGTTGTACCCTCATTACTGCAATCATACGACAAGTACCTAAATAGCACTAGCGAACACGTGAATTTAAAGCTATTAAATTACTCTTACATAACAATGTAATAGGCTCTCTCTCTATATATACGAACATAGAACTAGTAAAAGTAAGAACAAGGAAAATAATGTTCATTTAATTACTTGAGTATTTGCGATCATAATTCCATTGAAAACAGCGATTAATGCGAATAATGTCAAGTAAAGTGAAACAAATCTGTGTAACTGAAATTGCTGAGAAGACACACAGATGTCTTTGAGCTCAAAAAAGAATTACATTAAAAAAAATTTACATTAAAAAATTGTTTACTTATTTTCTAACTTTTAAAAATGACGCCTCGGTGAAGCAGATGTTAGTGATCTGTCTACAAGCGGTTGAGTTCGTTCACTCGACGGAGTTGTTTAATGACTGCACTGGTAAATAGGTTTAAAATGCACAATCTCATCATGTTACTCGTCCATGTTAGTCTTGGTCTGCCTCTATCTCTTTTACCTTGTATTTTCCTCTCCATGATTACTTTTAGTAGGCTGTTGTTTCTTTAAACATGGCCCTAAAATAGCTTTTGTCTTGTTTGAATTGTGTTTAGTAGTTCTCTTTTCATTTTTAGTTGTTTTAGGACATCATCGTTTGTTTTCTTTTCCTTCCATCCAATTCTACCTATTCTTCTATGTATCCACATTTCAAAGGCTTCAATTCTCTGTTCTGTTTTTTTCCTAATTTTCCTGTTTTTTCACGTTGTTTAAAATTAAAATGTGATTAAATGTGTACCGAAGATTTTTTTTTCTGGAAGAGGCGGCCTGAAATAGTGCTGGCACGTTACCTATGAATGTGCTGACCTTCAAAAATATGGGCATTAACACCATACAATCTACCAGCCACGCCAAAGACGTGAGGGGAGAAACTTTAGTAAGAGCAAGAGAATCTGATGTATAATGGTGGTGTGGAAAGAACGTATATAAAAATAAATATGACAAAATCTAAACAAGGTATGCCTTGTTCTGAAACATAAGGGGTATTAATTGCTAAGAAAATCTGGTAAACATCCGGGGAGGGGTGGCCGCACATTATTGAAACAGAACTGTGCGAGTTTCGATATAAGCAAAATAGTTAAACAAGGTGGAACACACGAACATGATTTGTACATGGCTGGTACCTAGTGAGCAATGAGATAACAAAACCTCTAATGCTGTTCCTAGTTGGAAACAAATGTTGATGTAAGCTGTACTTGTTGGGATCGCTACGCAATACATCTTTCTTTCTTTCTTTCTTTCTTTCTTTCTTTTTCTTTCTTTCTTTCTTTCTTTCTTTCTTTCTTTCTTTCTTTCTTTCTTTCTTTCTTTCTTTCTTTCTTTCTTTCTTTCTTTCTTTCTTTCTTTCTTTCTTTCTTTCTTTCTTTCCTTCTTTCTTTCTTTCTTTCTTTCTTTCTTTCTTTCTTTCTTTCTTTCTTTCTTCTTTCTTTCTTTCTTTCTTTCTTTCTTTCTCTCTTTCTTTCTTTCTTTCTTTTTCTTTTTATTGTATGCGTACCATTACAACTGATATTTAAAATAACAAATCTGCTTACTTTTAAACAATCAATATTGACCCCTACCTTAACGAGCGCTAGAAACTCAAGTAAGTTACCTGTCATTTACTTGAATTGAATTTTGCTGGTCTCGGAGCATATTTTATACTTGAAAGAAATTATAGCATTTCTTTCATCATCATCATCATTATGTGCCGTATCGGCATTGGAGGTTGGTTATCATGTTGCGCAATTTCGCTCTCTCTCTTACCTTGATAGTGCAGGTTGTCATTGGCTGACTTGTCCATCTTTTGATGTTGCTCGTCCATGTTTGTCCTGGTCTGCCTCTGCCTCGTTTACCTTGTATTTTCCCTTTCAAGATTACTTTTAGCAGGTTGCTGTGTCTTTTAACATGCCCCCCCCTCCCCCCAATCTAATTTGCCTTGTTTGAATTGTGTTTAGTAGTTCTCTTTTCCTTTTTAGTTGTTTGAAGACTTCATCGTTTGTTTTCTTTTCTTTCTATCTAATTCTTTCTATCCTTCTATACATCCACATTTCAAAGGCTTCAATTTTCTGTTCTGATTTGTTGTCTAATGTCCATGTTTCTGCACCATAAAGGAGTGTTGAGAAGATATAACATTTTGCTATTCTTAGTTTTAACTGTTGTTATTTGCTTTGATGTAAGTATTTTCTCATGGCATTAACATTTTTCTAGCATTTCTAAGCATTTATTTAAAATATATATTTGAAGACAGGACAGTTTTTCATTCGAATGGAAAGAAGGAAAATCGTAACCAAATTATCGAAGAGTAGAAGGTTTAGTGTATGCAGAGCAGGTACAGAAGCCGTAGAAGGGAAACCTTTAAAAATAAAAAAAAGAGGTTCGACAAGATCTCGAGCAGATCTGTCTGTGATCATTGAGTGGATAAAGCGATGAGAGAAATCCAGTACATAGCAAACATAACATAATTAATTATCATGCAGTCACCCCGAAGCGATGCTGCTTAACACATTTTTGATAATAAGGGCACTGATATTATGTTCCCCTAGACGCCATTAGGGGTTAAATGATCCTCCCTTCAGTGGGTATTGAGATTTGAAATAATGAGACTATAACATTTCCAGTGATAGGTATATCCAGCCTTGACACGTGCAAGAACAATATGAACAATCAAACAAAATACATGAACATGTTTTACAACTAGGGACACATGTTCATTCATTAATGTTCCTCTCTTGCCGAAGACGGCACATTGAGCGGAAGTCATAGTTCTCAAATATTGACGATTTGCTGCCAGTTGTTGGTTGTTTCTAAGAAAAAATGATTGAGCATTCCCTAGTAATTGTTATGCGAAGAGATTCTCTTAGTCTGCCTTGATTTTTATTATCAGATGGTTTCTACATGAATACCTGATCTGGAATTCTTTCTTCATTTATTCTCAGCATATGACAGATGGAGCCGCGATAGCTCAGTGGTTAGTGAACTGGACTACAAAGGACAACGGGTAGGGTTCGATCCCAACCAACGGCTTCCGGCAACCCAGCCTTAAATTGGTACCGGATTTTTTTCTGGGAAAGTGAAGCGGCACGTTCGTAATACCGACCACATTACCCCAAAAAATCACGTGCCGAAGGTCTGTAAAATTGATGGTCACTAACACCATATTTCCTATACGCCACTTGGCGTGACGAGGGCACTTCACTTTTATTTTTTTAAATGACAGATGGGGACATACATGGAGGTATTTTTGTTTAGTAGCATTGAAAACACGATACGCACTCACAAATCCAACATCGTAAAAAAGGTAAGCTCATTAAACCTACATTAAAGAAGAAAAATACATGTTTTTTCCCCTCACTTGCAATTAAAAGAAACAGCTGGAACATATTGTAACAAATGGGGAAACAGAATCAAGATAAGAGATAGAGTGAAATCATCATAATCATCATCATCATCATCATCAAGTACCGTACCCGCTGGCGTAGGTGATCATGTCTCTCAACAACTTGTTGATCTCGACAGTTAATTATCATTTCCGTTGTTGACCTTCTGCCAAGCCATTCTTTTAAGGTGTCTAATATCTTTTCTCTTTGCTTCCCTCTATCTCTTCGTCCCTCGATGTTTCCAGTTGTTACCATATATTCCAGCTTTTCCATTGTCATTATATGGCCAACCAATGATGATTGTTTCTTCCAAATATTGGGAATTAGCTCTCTTTTTGCTTTGACCTCTTTCAACATTTTCACTACTCTTCTTAGCTGTCCATGGTATTCTCAACATTCTACTGGAAAACCACATTTCTACAGCCCCCAGTGATTTTCTTGTTTGTTGTCCTAATGTATATGATTCACATCCATATGTTAAAATTGTCTCTACATAACATTTAAGAACTCCTTTTCTTGTTTCTAGTGTCAAAAATGGATTGCACAGTATCTTCCTCTTTTTTTTGGAAAGCTACTTTTGCCTGAGCTATTCTGTATCTCACTTCTGTTACCATCTCTACCACCTGAGGTTAACAGTGTTCCCAGACATTTAAATTTATTTACCTGTTTTAATACTGCTCCACTTGTCTTTATTGTCCACTGCGGTGATAACTTTTTCTTTGTTGTTACCATTACTTCTGTCTTTTTGTTATTAAGGCTGAGTCATTTATTTTTGCTTTCTTTCACTATAATGTCCAACATTTCTTGTAACTCATTTTCACTCTTAGCGATTAAGACTGTATGATCAGCATACCTCAGATTATTTATATTATGGCCTCCGATTGCTATAGGGCTCTCTATCACTGTCTTTTAACGGTCGATGTACGTTCGATTTTTGTAAATAAAAACAAAAACAGTGATAAGAGAGTGAAATAGGAAGGGATAATGCAAAACAGTTAAGAGATTAGAAAATAGAAATGTTAAAAACAATTTGAAGCAGAAAGCTGTGGGGAAACATAATCACTTACGTCATCAGGCGTGGTTCGTAATTATAATAACGTTTTGTCTATTCGTTTGATTTAAGATGAGCAACTATGACTGTACTCTTTAATGTCCGAATATCAGGTCAATAATTGTGTTTGAACCCAGTGTAGCTCCCATGTTGTCAGTCAACATAATTTTTTATTATCCATGACTTGCGTGTCTCTGTGTGTATGGTGGAGTGGAGTAGGGTGAGAGGATTTCTTCCTTGCGCAGGACTGATTCTTCAATGAATTGTCTTTTTATTGGACTACAACTATTCACAACAATAAGAAAAATAACCTCTACAGAGATGAAATGTGTTGAGACGAATGACAGGAAACAGTCTGAGAGATAAGATAAGAAATGAAGAACTGAGAAAAAAGCTAGGAATAGCCCCCACCATAGAATATATAAGGAAACAACAGATAAAATGGTTTGACCACGTGACAAGGCAGAAAGAACAAAACACAACACAACGAGCTTTCAACAAACGTTGTGAGAACACCAGACCCAAGGGTCGACCACGAAAAAGATGAGTCGATGGAATATTAGAAGCACTAGGAAACATAACAGCAGCAGAGGCGAACAGAAGAGCAAAAGACCGCAAATTATATCTCCCCTCGACGCTGAAAGGCAGATGAGGTAGGAAAGAAGAACTATTTACAATGACAGAATGTCGGTCAGTGAGTCATCTCAAAGGCGCAGGTTAAGTTCTGTTCTGTTCTGCACGATGTGGATGTTGGAAAACAAATAGAAATGTAATAATCGAGAAAGGTGTCTGTAACTGCCGAGTTAAAACAATCTATTCAATGTAATTTGGCCTGGAGCGTTTCTCTGGTAGGACACGCCCCTGACGATGACTTGTATGTCCTCAATGATGTATAACTACAACCAATCAGGACACGCGCCTGACGTTGACTTGTCTGTCCTCAATGATGTCTAACTGCAAACCAATCAGGACACGCGCCTGACGTTGATTTGACTGTCCTCAATGATGTCTAACTGCAACCAATCAGGACACGCGCCTGACGTTGACTTGTCTGTCCTCAATGATGTCTAACTGCAAACCAATCAGGACACGCGCCTGACGTTGATTTGACTGTCCTCAATGATGTCTAACTGCAACCAATCAGGACACGCGCCTGACGTTGACTTGACTGTCCTCAATGATGTCTAACTGCAACCAATCAGGACACGCATCTGACGTTAACTTGTTTGTCCTCAATGATGTTTAACTGCAACAAATCAGGACACGCGCCTGACGTTGACTTGACTGTCCTCAATGATGTCTAACTGCAACCAATCAGGACACGCCGCCTGACGTTAACTTGACTGTCCTCAATGATGTCTAACTGCAACCAGTCAGGGCGCAATCTTGAGACCGCAACAGTAGATATTTTAATCCTTTCCATAAAAATTTGGCAGCTTTTACGTGTTAAGATTCCTTAAACAGACATTTGACGGAAGTGGCTTAAAATGGTAAAGGTAAAGTACGAGACTTGAACCGGCGGTTTAGCACGCGAGTTCCCACCCATATGTGCTCGGCCGCCTATCCAGAAATGTTCGGAGATTTCTGGATAGTGTCGCTTCAAGCATCGAAACTCATGATGCCATGCGACATTCCTCACCTTCTCAAGGTAATACCCTGGTACCCATTTCTGCCAACGGCTGGGTCGACCGTGGGGATATTTTTTTCTTTTTCCAACCACGAGTACAATTCAGACTGCTCCCCGCGGGAATCGAACACGGGTTGTCGGAACATCGGTAGTCCAGTCGGGCTTAAAATTGTGACACCACAAACAGTTATGAATTGTAGAGCGAACTATTGTGTGTGTGTGTGTGTGTGTGTTTTTATAAAAAAATATACTTTTCAAATAATTGCTTTCAAGAAGGAATACTTCAACTTAAAAAAATTATTAAATTAAAATATTAAACAAAATTGAAACTGTGTGAAATCCCCACTCCAAATAAAGCACATCTAGATCTGTGCACCAACAAATGAACTACTGCCAAATTGAGGCATGTCAGTAAATGTAGTGACTCATGTACACGGAACCACATTTTCACCATGAGGAACATTTGTTAGATGTGAATGGCGCTTTCCGTGGAATTATCCTCGTAATTAATTGATTACAAGGTCACTCACGAAAAGTCTCATGAAGCAGAGCATTGAATTTGACTTATTTGAAGCAAATACTATAGCCAGAGGAGTACCTTGGTCAATAATAAGAAAATGAAAACGTACAAAAAACCATTAATATTGAAGAGATCTGTATTTAGAACAACATTTTACACTGAACAATGAAGTATTTTGGCCACATTAAAAAGAACCGTGGCTTATAAAGAACAGTAACGGAAAACGCGATTCCAGCAAAAATAAAGAAGGGTAAATTAAGAAGAACACGGTTCCAAAACAAAGAAAGAAGGGTAAATTAAGAAAAACGTGGTTCCAAAGAAAAAAGAAGAGACTTCGAACATGACAACAGAGGAAGTGGGAGACGGCTGTGGACATACAGTTCTTCAAGAGAAATAAAAAATATAATATAGAAAAATGGTTTGGTTAAAGCTTTACGTGATTAATGGACGACGTTTCGACTCAAAAGGTCTTCAGCAGGAACAAACAAACAACATACACACATATATACATTTCTTTAGACGGGTTGTGATGAGAGCAATGATTTGACGTGCTGCTAGATGGAAGGAGACGAGTTAATAAAACACTTGCAGTTAGAAGGTAATTGATTTTGATAAAGAATATTTTTAATACAAACAAGGAGTCAGACAAGGCTGTGTTCTGTCACCGGATTTGTTTTCACTTTACAGAGAATATATTATGAAATCAATAGTAGATAAAAAAGGAATTGATGTCAACGGTCACAACATAAATAATTTGCGATATGCGGATGACACAGTCTTAATAGCAGAGACAGAGAACGAACTACAAGAAATGACAGACAGAATAGTAAAAGAAAGCAACAAGAAAGGTATCAGTCTGAATAGTAAGAAAACAGAAGTAATGGTTATATCGAAGAAACAATCACCACCATCATGCAGCATAAAAATAAACGAGACAAATCTGAAACAAGTGCAACGTTTCAAATACTTGGGCACAATAATAACATCAGATGGAAGATGCACCACAGAAATAAAATGCAGAATTGCTCAGGCCAAAATAGCATTTCAGAAAATGAAAAATATCTTATGCAACAAATCTATGTCAATAAAAATTAGAAAGAGAGTTCATCGATGCTATATATAACCAAGTATGACCTATGGAAGCGAATCATGGACAATAGACAAACAAATTAAAAGACGATTAGAGACCACAGAGATGGGATTTCTCAGAAGAATGTTGAAAGTTCCCTGGATAGCTAAAAAGGGAGCTCTTAAAAAACATCAGAAAGAAGTAATCAACATTTTTTGGGCACATCATGAGAAGAGGAAAGTTGGAATACTTGGTTACAACTGGCAAAATAAAAGGAAAGAGAGATCGCAACGACAAAGAGAGAAAATACTAGATAGCTTGGTGTCATGGCATGGAAAACAGTCAACAACAGAACTGATACGATGCAATGTAGATAGAAGATTGTGGAGGGACATAATCTTCTACGCCAACCGGTATGGCACATGATGATTTTAACACTTCTTTGATTTGAAATATCCAATTGTATCATAATATAATGATAATAATAAAATACTGCTTCCTTTATATAAAAACTACACACAGGGGTTATATTTCTGACACGAGTAAATGAGGAAGAAAACTAAAGTGTCAGCGACAAGCAGCTGTGTGAAATTAAACGTCACTAATTTAATTCATACATTAGGTAAGAGGCGGCCAGTGATCTTTGTCGCTGTTATACGACTCACAACTCTGTCATACCAGCATTAACCACACGTTTATTCTGTGGTGGGAAACAAGCACAGATAACCCACTACCAGTTCTGTTCATCAAGTACCGGTCTGCTGGTGTAGGTAATCATGTCTCTCCACAACTTTCGATCTCGACAGCTATTTACCATTTCTGTTGTTGACCTTCTGCCAAGCCATTCTCTTAAGCTGTCTGGTATTTTTTTTCTCTTTGCTTCCCTCTATCTCTTCGTCCCTCAATTGTTCCAGTTGTTACAATATATTCCAGTTGTTCTGTTCTCATTACATGGCCAAAAAATGATGCGTGTTTCTTCCTAATATTGGAAATTAGCTTTCTTTTTGCCTTGACCTCTTTCAGAACATTTTCATTACTCTTCTTAGCTGTCCATGGTATTCTCAACATTCTTCTGTAAAACCACATTTCTACAGACTCCGGTGATTTTCTTGTCCGTTATCCGATTGTCCATGATTCACATCCATATGTTAAGACTGGCTCTACATAACATTTAATAACTCTTTTTCTTATCTTGTTAGTTCTGTTACTGTTGTAGATTCTGAATATGATTTCAGCGATAATCACCATTTCATTATAATTGTGGTTTCAGCAGTTTTCATAGGACGATAACAAAGAATAAATGATAGTAACAGAATTAACACTGAGATTCTCTGTGTGAGCTGCTACGTTGTAAGAATGACGAATCCTCATCGCCGATTAAAATATATTTCTATACTTATGGCTTAACTGACTTTTGGAAATTTCACAAGACGGCACTTGAAATCTTTTTTTTATTTTGATCGACCTGGTGAACTAAATCCAATCACGCAAGAACTCAATCATAACACACAATGGTAAATTGTTCTCATATACCGTTTGACCTGAAAATAGCTTTCTCTGAAATTGTTCAAAAAAGTAGATGGAAGAAATAGAAAAATTACTCATGCATTTTTAGCTTCAAACTATGATGGATTTTAATTAAGTTGTTTTATGTTGTTCCTTTTAAAAAAAATTAAATGATTACTTTTACAGCAGGTAAATTGTTCACCTTTGGTTAAGTGCGGACACTAGGGTCTTACATATAATTAGAAAAAAAAATAGTTGCATTAACTGTGACTGAAGCAATGAAAACTGTTCAACTAACAATACTAATAGGCTAAATCTGTTCAACTAACAATACTAATAGGCTAAATCTGTTCAACTAACAATACTAATAGGCTAAATCTGTTCAACTAACAATATTAATAGGCTAAATCAGTTCAACTAACAATAATAACAGGCTAAATCTGTTCAACTAACAATAATAACAGGCTAAATCTTTTCAACTAACAATAATAACAGGCTAAATCTGTTCAACTAACAATAATAACAGGCTAAATCTGTTCAACTAACAATAATAACAGGCTAAATCTGTTCAACTAGCAATAATAACAGGCTAAATCTGTTCAACTAACAATAATAACAGGCTAAATCTGTTCAACTACCAATAATAACAGGCTAAATCTGTTCAACTAACAATAATAACAGGCTAAATCTTTTCAACTAACAATAATAACAGGCTAAATCTGTTCAACTAACAATAATAAGGCTAAATCTGCCCAACTAACAATAATAACAGGCTAAATCTGTTCAACTAACAATAATAACAGGCTAAATCTGTTCAACTAACAATAATAACAGGCTAAATCTGTTCAACTAACAATAATAACAGGCTAAATCTGTTCAACTAACAATAATAACAGGCTAAATCTGTTCAACTAACAATAATAACAGGCTAAATCTGTTCAACTAACAATAATAACAAACTAAATCTGTTCAACTAACAATAATAACAGGCTAAATGGCTGCCGATGGTCTGAAGAAGGATAGAACAATAGAATGAGGTTTCAAGCAAACCTGTTTAGACTGAAAAAGTTATACACTTAGTATAACTTACACTTAAGTTATATACCGTGAAAAGTTATAAAAATGATACACACAGTGTATTGACTACATCGAGACTCGCTGAGATCCAGGCGTCATAACAATGTCGCATTACTTGGACTGCAGGGACACTGGCTTCTAAATCTTCCCAGATAAATCAGATATGCTACTGTATGATTATATAATCATTAGAAAGTAAAGTTTTAAAATAAAATAAACTACTTCAATTCTTCAAAGACTTTAAAACATATTAGCGCCTCTGAAAACCTGGCATACCTATACCAGCTACATTCATGTTTGAGGAACTAACAAAGTATTGATGCTGATCGTTCATACAGCACAGCTGAATGGGTTGTGTTTCGAATAAAAGGTGCGCAGCTCATGATGAAATAATCATTGCTGCTGTAACGGTCGTCGCAGGATACACGATCTACATATGCTGGCGCCGGAGCTTATTGGTACAACAAGAAACGCTGTCCCAAAAAAAGTAAAGACAGACCTCCAAGTCTGTGAGACGGATGATTCGACCTCCATCCAGCTGGTGACAAATTTGCAGCTGAACACAGATCCCACATCCTTTCCCAGGTCGTACAGTAGGGTAGCATTACAGTAGGGTAGCATTATAGTAGGGTAGCATTATAGTAGGGTAGCATTATAGTAGGGTAGCATTATAGTAGGGTAGCATTATAGTAGGGTAGCATTACACAACAATCAACGGTCGTCGCCGGCAGCACGAAGGTTCTCCATCCACTGGCACCGATTCCGCGTGGACTATTTGGTTAGAAAAATGCAAGCGAACCACCTCGATATCCACAAACATAAATCCAGACCAGGAAGAATCATTTTCAAAAAGCACTTCAGCAAAAATGTCACTAGTCCTGAACCTGCTAGGCGGCATTATAATGGGCTCGCCCACCAACAAACAGGAAGTTCGACTGTTCAAAAATCAATGCATACATGAATTCTCTGTTGTTGCTCCTCTAAAGCTTGGCTTTGTCGTATCAGTCATCTCGGAACCAAATCTAACATCGACTATTCACTATGAGATCTTCATCGACATCGATAGACGAGAAACATACACGACTTGCTTGGTGAATGTTACTGAGAGATGCAGTTATAGAGACCCGATTAATGAACGAGAAAGACAAAGTAAGAGAATAAACACGCTAAAACGCTGACACTGAGACAGGCAGACAAGAAAAGAGATAGTTAGACAAAGAATGGAACGGTCAATGACAAGGACAGTGATATAAAGGGAAGCGAAAGAAGAGGTGGAAAGAGAGAAAGAAGCCCCCAAAAAAAGATAGTAAAGAGGGAGAAAATGAATGAGAATAAATAAGGGAATGACAGACTGCAGGAGAGAGAGATAGAAAGAGAGACGAATAAGAAAATATATACGTCAGAGTGGAGATAAGAGAGACAAACAATCATAGAGACAGACAACTATTCAGACACCCTTTTGAGCAGACAGACAGCGATAATTGAAGTGGATATCCAATTCGGAACTATAAGGACATAAACATGACACAGACATATTGATCAATTTATCACATTGTAAAATTATTCATTTGCGCCAATGTCACTTCCACCTAACATTCGACTTTTTTTTTTCACATCCATTCACTTATATATGTATGATTGTTTAAGTATTAGGTTCTGAGTATGTAAAGCTGAACGTTCTAAGATTGAGATAATTTCAACGGTTACATACATGTACAGTGTGCGGCTCACTCTCTCGCTCAGTCGTTATCAAACAATATAAACGGGGGTCTGAATCACGTCAGATTTTAAAGGGAAAAAAAACAATCATTTTCTCGGTTGCTACAATTCCTAACCTGAATAGCCAGTGTCCGCTTTTAGTTTGGTAATATCTGTCAATAGTAAAAATACCTGCTGGCTCAGCTGTTGAACAGACGATGTACCAAACCGTATCAATGTAATGATAACATCAGCTTTTCATGTTAGGCAGAATAGGAATTGTCATATATGGAAAAAAACCATTGATAATAATTCGTGTCTTTTGGACCACCTAAGCGTTGCTATCTATGGAATGTTTCTTTTCGTTCAATTTTCTTAAGTAAAAATGCGAGTCTAAGTCTGACAGAAAAGAATGCTTGAGTAATACATAGAAATACGTACACATAAATAAATAAAACGTGATAGTACAAGACAGAAGTGACAGGTAGACAGACAGATAGACATACAGATAGACATACAGATAGACAAATAGACAGACAGACAGATAGATAGATAGATAGATAGATAGATAGATAGATAGATAGATAGATAGATAGATAGATAGATAGATAGATAGATAGATAGATAGATAGATAGATAGATAGATAGATAGATAGATAGATAGATCAGTCGTTAAGACGGAGGCTAAACAAACTCACCTCCATAATATGAGAGGTCCACTACAAGAAAGAAATTAAACGATAGGTGTGCTCTTTTTATTCATACATAATTAAGATTCATACAACTTAACATGTTTACTTAACCATGTGTATGCCATTTTTGTTTTGTGAAATCACATTTTAATCATTTTTATAACAATGTAGTAGATTAATACGTGTCGAACTTTATAAGAAGACGCTGGAAATACATTGCTCTTGTGCTGAGATTGAATGAAGCAAGATTTTACCGTTATACATTCACGTCGAACTTTCTGGTAGAAGAAAACAAGGCAGATCAAGAGAATGGCCAAGCAAAACAATTACGATGGAAGGCTCAATCATGGCACCAAGAAACAACCAAGAACTAAAAGACTTAGCAGGAAATCGTCAAGCATGGAGAACTTCTGACATAAGTGTCATCTTCAGTAAAGAGGAAAATAAATGAATTAATTAAATAGTATGCTATGTAATCCTAAGTATCCTGATCACCCCTAAAGCTATGCTAATAGGAAGAGTTCTTCTATTGGAAGGTTCCACCAAGCTGAGCCGATTTGAGCAGGTAGGGGTAAAGTAAAAATAAATAACATCTTGGTCTTCTGTGAAGGAAGTTGAAGCACCGGCTGAAAGCTCTCCTTTCTCCAGAAACAAAAGCAATGAACAAACGTTACAGTAACATCAATGATGTAGCACAAATTGCTGTGCAGGTGAATACCTGAGGCTCACGTGGCTGACAAATCTGTGTTATGGGACATTGGTTGGTCTTAAGGAAAGACGTCGACCTCGAGACAGAGAGGTTGTGGGTTCAAATCCCGGCTGCACCGGTTAGGATTATTATTTGTGATTTCTCTCTGCGGAAAACACCTCTGGTCTCAGCAGCGAGGCCCAGCTTGAAACGTCAATTACTCATGGGCGGAAAAAAAAATATGAGTACCTCAGAAAACGGAGATATTTGCCTGTGCGGCGAGGGACCCCTGTGTACACGTCTGCCAAGGAAAAAACGGATTAACACGCAAAATTCAGTTCCTAGTCTCTAGGGACTTCGTCAGAGGTAAAAACTGGCGAATGCAAAAAACAAAAAATCTGTGTTATGTTTGATTATCATCACTGCACTCCAGACCCATCCATATGTGCTCCGATTGTCTTCTCAAAATGTTCATGAGCACGCAAAAACAGAATGTGTAATCAGTCCGATGTTTGTTCACAATTTCTTTTTCATTCGCTCTGAATATCCTTCTGTTCTGGCAATGTCTTTCAAGTTCGCAGTCTATATAAAAATGTGGTTACAATTCTTTCAAAGACTTTCACTCTACCCATCTCTCCCTATATAACGATGTGGTTACAATTCTTTCAAAGACTTTCACTCTATCCATCAATCACTATATAACGATGTGGTTATAATTGTTTCAAAGACTTTCACTCTATCCATCTATCACTATATAGCAATGTGGTTACAATTCTTTCAAAGACTTTCACTCTACCCATCTATCACTATATAGCAATGTGGTTACCATTCTTTCAAAGACTTTCACTCTACCCATCTATCACTATATAGCAATGTGGTTACAATTCTTTCAAAGACTTTCACTCTACCCATCTATCACTATATAGCAATGTGGTTACAATTCTTTCAAAGACTTGCACTCTAACCATCTCTCACTATATAGCAATGTTGTTACAATTCTTTCAAAGACTTTCACTCTACCCATCTATCACTATATAGCAATGTGGTTACAATTCTTTCAAAGACTTTCACTCAACCCATCTATCACTATATAGCAATGTGGTTACAATTCTTTCAAAGACTTTCACTCTACCCATCTATCACTATATAGCAATGTGGTTACAATTCTTTCAAAGACTTTCACTCTACCCATCTATCACTATATAGCAATGTGGTTACAATTCTTTCAAAGACTTTCACTCTACCCATCTATCACTATATAGCAATGTGGTTACCATTCTTTCAAAGACCTGCACTCTACCCATTTATCACTATATAGCAATGTGGTTACAATTCTTTCAAAGACTTTCACTCTCCCCATCTATCACTATATAGCAATGTGGTTACAATTCTTTCAAAGACTTTCACTCTACCCATCTATCACTATATAGCAATGTGGTTACAATTCTTTCAAAGACCTGCACTCAAACCATCTATCACTATATAGCAATGTGGTTACAATTCTTTCAAAGACTTTCACTCTACCCATCTCTCACTATATAGCAATGTGGTTACCATTCTTTCAAAGACCTGCACTGTGCCCATCTATCACTATATAGCAATGTGGTTACAATTCTTTCAAAGACCTGCACTCTACCCATCTATCACTATATAGCAATGTGGTTACAATTCTTTCAAAAGACTTTCACTCTACCCATCTATCACTATATAGCAATGTGGTTACAAATCTTTCAAAGACCTGCGCTCTAACCATCTCTCTGATGTTGCTATTTATATTTGCTCTATCCATTGACTCTTCATCTGACATGATCGTCGAACCGCTCAGTTTAACTGTTTTTCTTTTCGTTGTCATCGGCACCAGAGTGACCCAGGACAGGTATCGGGACAGATCTTTTACCTGTTTATTGATTATAACTATTGTTTGGAGAGGTCTGGACTTTGGGGACTAAGCTCATCGAGCCAGTTAGCACATAGACATGAATGTAATTAGCTGGCTCTAGTCATTAAGGTAAGCTGATGTGGCAATGTTCTAGATTGTTGTATCGGTCTGTGATCAAGCAGGGGTAGAAAACGACAAAGAAGACAATTACTTTTGAAACTAGAAACAAGAAAAAGCACATTTTCTCGCAATAAAATCAACAACGCTTAAAATGTCAAACTTGTTTCTGCAGATCTTTTAAACGAAACTATTACACATTGCTTAATTTAAATTGGCCAAATCTAAAAGTACACGTTTTTTTCTGACAAAATAAGAAATAAACCAGTAAAGAAAAAGAAACACTCACGACTTTTAGTAAACTGTCAAATATTTAGCGCAGAAAAGATACTCATAACAATATTCTGTTAATTAGATTGTAAGAAACACAAAACGTAACTTTACATATTCTGAAAGCATTTTAAATGAAAAAAAATTCTAAGTGGCTTTTCCTTCTAAGAAAATGTTAAGTTTACTTTGACAAGAACTGTAATTTTGAAACACAGTAATATATGAACATACTAGAGAGGTGTGGTAAATAACTTCAAGTGAAATTACTACGTTAATCCTAGTATTGTCGTTACAAAATTATTATTATTATATGTTATTAGTATTGTCGTTTCTTGTAAGTTAAAAAAAAAACAGACAAGTAAACAAACAAACATAAACAAGAACCTCACTTTGGAAAAGCGGGTGCAGGAATCTATTACTCGTCTTATTCCAAACTAGGAGAATTAAGGTTGGGTCTACATAGATTATATATATCTCGGAGGTGAAATAAAACTTTGATACGTACACTTCGTGGCGACTGCACTGAAAAAAACGGCCATTATTTCCCGGTTATATAAGTCTCTCCATCAACCACAAATATGATATAACACAGAAAAGATAGTGTTTTTTTAAACACAACCTCCATTTTTCAAGGATAAAAAACACAATAAAAAAATGAAAAAGGAACATCAATTTAGGGAAAACGAAGAGTAATTCCAAGCTATAATAGAGCTCGTGGAAAGCAGTCTTACAAAATGTCATCTTATTTTGAAGTGAAACTAATAATTTCTCATCATCATTAAGTAGATAGTAATGTCTCTCCACAACTTCCTATCTTTTCAATTGTTTATCACCTTTGTTGTTAACTAACTTTTTAAATTTTGTTGCTAAATTCCTATCAAGATTTTCATTTAAGTTGATTGGTATATTTTTTTTTCCTTTTTCTGCCGTTCTCATTTTGCCTCCATTTTTCCAGTTGTCACATTACATATTTGCTATTACTTTCGCCTTGCATGAACAGATATGACGTCTGTTTCCACATACTGTTGGTCATTAACATTATTTTTGTTTTGACCTATTTCGAAACGTCCTCATTACTTTCCTTCTTACTTGTCTACGGAATTTATTCTCAAAATTCTTCAGTGAAATCAAACATCTATGGCGTTCAAAAACGTTCATTCATTTACTTCCATATACAGAGATAAAAGCTGTGTCTACAAACCATTGGAGAAATGTATTTTCTTTTTACATATATTTAAATAAAAAATGGAGAGAGAGAGAGAGAGAGAGAGAGAGAGAGAGAGAGAGAGAGGTCAAGAAGCAAAATAAATCGCTACATGTAACATCGGAATACTGATTTATGTGTTGTATGAATATGTTGAATAACGTTATATGTCACCAAAAATGTTATATGATGTTTATAAAAAAAACATAGATGAACTATTGCAGAAAGTCAGAAAATTATTTCACATAGGAGCTGGGAAGTTAATACTGTAATGGGTTAACAACTACAGACATATATTGTTTTTGATAGGCATGATCATCTATGACAGCCGGCACCTAGCACCTATTTGAAGAAGAAGAAAATGATGACGATTAGGAAGAAGAAGATAGAAGTTAGTGGTTTAGAAATACTTTAATGACAAGTTGATTTGTTGTATTTTAAAGATGCTCTGATCAAGAAGACGGAACATTGTGCATACACGAGTTTGATATAAGGGTCATGGAATAGGTAAACGCGATGAAGCTATGATTAAAGAGACACGTGCTGAGTGAAGATGCGACTTGGATCAATTAATTACTGACCGACACAGCAGGAAGATCAGTGCAGCAATCGGCGCACCGATACCATGAAGACACGGTTGAAGGCACTCAAGTACAGATCTATACACACGTCATCAGTTATTGCGTACAGACACTCCAAGGATCAATCATAGAAACAATTAGTTTATCAAAATGGAGACGACAATTCTGTATTCTGAACAATGAATGTGTAGAAACTGAGATGATCATTAAATAAACAATTGCTGGTATTTATTATAAGGAAAAAACTATTTAACAAAATAAAAAAGGAGTTGCATTCAGAAACAATGTATTAATTTGGATCTGCCAGTCAAAAGATACACCTAATATAGGAGCAATCAAAAACATATATAATGAATTAACACATCTGGAAGCTAACAAATTTTACCAACTAGTTCACCTTCATCTGTTCGCACTGGTGAATAACTTCGATAGTGCAATAGTTACCACGCTGGCATCGCAGCAAAAAGCGTAGGCTCAAAACCAACCTTCATTATCTGCAGTTGATAGAATAAGTTCCTGTATCGCAGTGTTGGTGAGCGCATTAATTTCTAGGAAGGAGACTGACCTTCTCACTTCCAAATGCTCGTATCTAATGAGGTGAGTATATCATGCGATGATCATCGCACAATAAGCCTTATGAGCCATATGACTAAGATATTACTAATAATCATCACGCGAATAGTGCGAAACAAAATCAGTCCAGAAAATAGCGATGAACAGTGTGGTTTTGTCAGAGATAAAGGAACAAGCAATGCCATTTATATCATAAGATCTTTAGTAGAAAGAGCCATAGAGGTGAAAACAGATCTATACCTATGTTTCATAGATTACACCAAGGCATTTGACAAAGTAAAGCACCAAGAAATAATCAGAACTTTAGAAAGCATAAACGTAGACAGCAAAGATCTGAGAATAATAAAGAACATGTACTGGCAACAGACAGCGACCATACGAACTGGAAACCAATTGGGAATGTTTCAACAAATAAAACAGGGTGTTAGACAAGGTTGTGTGCTGTCACCAGATTTGTTTAATATTTATGGTGAGATTATTTTAAGATCCATAAGGGGCATGCCTGGAATAACAATTGAAGGTCATAATATAAATAATCTAAGGTATGCTGATGATACAGTCTTAATCGCTAGGAGTGAAAATGAGTTACAAGAAATGTTTGATATTATAGTGAAAGAAAACAAAAATAAAGGATTCAGCCCTAATAGCAAAAAGACAGAGGTAATGGTAACAACAAAGAAAAAGACATCACCTCCGTGCAAAATAAAAACAAGTGGAACAATATTGAAACAGGTAAATGAATTTGGATATTTGGGAACTTTGTTGACCTCAGACGGAAGATGTACAAAAGAGGTGAGATGCAGAGTGGCTCAGGCAAAAGTGGCTTTCCAAAGGGTGAGAAGATACTATGCAATCCATCTTTGACAATAGAAACAAGAAAGAGAGTTCTTAAATGTTATGTAGAGCCAGTCTTAACATATGGATGCGAATCATGGACAATACGACAACAGACAAGAAAATCACTGGAGTCTATAGAAATGTGGTTTTACAGAAGAATGTTGAGAGTACCATGGACGATGTTCTGAGAGAGGTCAAAGCAAAAAGAGAGCTAATTTCCAATATTAGGAAGAAACAATCATCATTTTTTGGCCATGTATTGAGAAGAGAACAACCTGGAATATATTGTAACAACTGGAACAATTGAGGGACGAAGAGATAGAGGGAAGCAAAGAGAAAAATTAACAGACAGCTTAAGAGAAGGGCTTGGCAGAAGGTCAGCAACAGAAATGATAAATAGCTACCGTGATCGAAAGTTGTAGAGAGAGACATGATCACCTACGCCAGTAGGCCCGGTACTTGATGATGATGATGATGATATCATACGTCCCCCGCATACAATAGAATATCTTTCACTTTCACATGAACGCATGAGCATAAATTTATCAACAAAGAAAGTGGTATTGCTGAAAGAGAACGCAGAGAAGTAGGAATAAACATATGGATAGTAGGAAGAGTAATTTAGTAAGCAAACCAAAAGTAAAGATAAAAGAAGGAGAAGTTACATATGTAAACACAAAAAACAAACACACCCGTTCTTTTTGGGGGAAAATCGAACGCTTAATTGAGTTGTTAAGAAATGAATAAATACTATTCGAAAGATTTTCATTAAAAATAAATATTCTATTTGCACCGAAGAATAAGCTTAGAGTTCATACAGGAAAACAAGAAAACATAATCAAACTGAATTTTAAAAAAAAATTGGAAACAGAAAAAAAATGTTTCATCAGCTTCAATGGCACATGAACATGAAATGCTAAGTTTGTCCTGTTGTGATATGAAGCTATATACATACGTTTGTACGCGTGTAATTTGATCGCTAGAAGTGGTCCTACTCAATAGATTCATGCCAATCTACGTGTGATGAGTGAGTCTACAGGGACAATAACTCAGTGTATTCCTCTCGTATTTTTTAGTTTTGAGGGTCTAGATATTTAACCATTCACTCATGGTCCAATACAATAGGCGTTGGATTATGTGTCTCTCCATAACTCCCGCAGATGCCTTTCACTGCACGACAGTTCCACAGCTGAACTTTTCTTCATCCAGAATACTTCCTATATTATTCCAGTTGTCCTGTTGCTGTGAAGTACTCCAGTCCGCCTCTTCTCCTCCTAAATATTGGGACTGCCTTCTACTAATGTTTGTGAGAATCTTCATTTCCATCTGTCACTTTTAGTGTGTCCTCCATTTGGTGGCTGTCCACGATATATCTAGCATCCACTAAAGAATCTCTTGGGTTTACCAAGGATGTATTTTATCGCCCTTGTTATTTAGAGTTGTTAGGGACTTCATAATGAAGAAATGCTGCACTGGTAATAAAGGCATCGAATGGATACAAGGAGACCGTTTGGAGGACCTCGACTTTGCTGATGACATAGTTCTCATCAGCAGTCAGATAAAAACGATGCAGGAAAACACATATGAACTATCATCAGCCAGAAAAATTGGGCTTGAGAGCAATCATTAAAAGACTAAAGTCATAAACAACTTAATTTCAACAAACGACAAAATATACATGGAAAACAAATCAGTGGAAGAGATCGTTCACTTTATCTATCTTGGAAGTCACATTGATCGAGAAGGGGATACAAGCAAAGAAAAAAGAATCAGAATAGCTAAAGCAGCAATGTCTTTCAGAAGCCGTGAAAAGTCGTGGAAATCAAAACTCATCAGCACAAACATAAAATTTAGACTATTCAAATCAAATGTACTATCAACCCTTACGTATGCGTTTGAAAGCTGGAAAACAACAAGAGACATAGAAACAATGTTGAACGCATTCGAAAATAAATGTCTAATGAAAATACTTGGTATAGCGTGGAACGAATTCAAAATAAACGAGGAAATTAGAGAAATTGCCAATCAACTACTAATATCTTCAGTAATAAAGAAAAGATAATGGTCATATGTTGGACATGTGATGAGAAAAGATAATAACCGAATAGCAAAGCAAGCCCTCATGTGGGAAACAACAGGTAAGAGGAAAAGAGGAAGAACCATAGAGAGACACTGAGAAGAACATTGATGAGAGAGGCAAGAGCAGCGGAATCGGCTCCCTCAATGAGATAGAGCTGCTTGCACAGAACAGAGACAAAGGGCGATATTTGATGAAATATCTTTAAAAGAATTTAAAAGAGCTGCTAGAACAAAAATTTAGATAAGAGGAGTATCTTGGCCTACGCCCTATGGGCCGGCTACGGCTCGAAAGGTCAATAGATAGATAGAAAGAATCTCATCTGACGTTGTATCTATTTGTTTACTGTCCATGATTCGCAACCATAAAGCAAAACTGGTTCTATGAAGCATTGTTAGATATTTTATAACTCTAAACAATTAGAACATCATTGGCCTACATTAAACCTCCATAAAACGTCTTCCATCTGATCTTAATAATGTATCAATATATTTAACATTATCTATTTGTCTTAACTTGTTATCATTTGCATATATATATATTGGATCTAGGTGAATTTTTTTACTATCGTTACGTCACAAATCTGAAACAAATGCTACACGTCAAATACTTCAACACAACAATAACACTAGATGGATGATGCACCACAGAAATATAAAGTAGAATAGCTGTGGCCAAAATAGCATTTCAAAAAATTAAATGCGTCTTATGCAACAAGTCTGTGCCAATAGAATTAAAAAAGGGAGTTCATCGGTTTTATATAGAGCTAACTCTGACTATGGAAGCCAATCATGGACAGTAGACAAAACAAATGAAAAGGATTAGAAGCCACATAGATGTGATTGCTCAGAATAATGTTGAAAGTTCCCTGGACAGTTAAAAAGACCAATGAGGAAATTCTCAAGGAGGCCAAAACAAAAAGGGAGCTCCTAAAAGAACATCAGACAGAAACAATCAACATTTTTCAGGCACTTAATGATAAGAGAATAGTTGGAATACTTGGCTACAACTAGCAAAATACAGGGAAAAAGAGATTGCGGACGAGAAAGAGAGAAGATACTAGATAGATTGGTGTCATGGCATGGAAAACATCCAACCATAGAATTGATACGATATGACACATGATGATGATACTGATGATCATTACTTGTGGGTTTTTTTTTTCAATTAAAGTGAGTTACTTTGTCACATTCTTCAATCACTGTACCGATCAAGGACTGAAGCTACGTTTTGTTTTTGGATATCACTACCATGTCAATTGCATATCCCAAGATGTTACAATTAAATCCGTGTACTGTTGTTCCAGACAAGCTTTGTGTCTAATAATGTTTTCGTTGTAGAACGAGAAGAACGTGATAGGAACTATCACTGTAGTAAATCCCTCTTATATTTGGGTATTCTCCCAGTTAATTACATACTTGTACTGCTGCTGATTGTTTTTTGGGCACATCACGAGAAGACGAAAATTGGAATACTCGGTTACAACTGGAAAAATACAGGGAAAGATCGTGACGACAAAGAGAGAAAATACTACATATCTTGGTGTCATGGCATGGTAAACAGTCAACAACAGAATTGACACGATGCACGGTTGATAGAAGATTGTGGAAGGGCATGATTGCCTACGCCAACCAATATGGCACATGAAGATGATGCTGATCTTTAGATCTTTCCTATCAACATTTATGTCTTTCAATATTGTCTTTACTTATTGAGAGTTAAAATTTGTCGAATGCCTTATTATAGTCAATGGAATATAAATAAATGCCTATTTTAACTACTGTAACTATTTCCATCAACGCTCTTAAAATGTATATGACGTTTGCCGTAACTAAAATTATTACCAGTGTAGATTTGATGAAATTAGGGTTTTAGAGTAAGTCTGCAGTGAACTTTCTTGATGAAACTATTACCAGAGTAGACAAGTCAAATTAGGGTTTTAGAGTAAGTCTGCAGTGAACTTTCTTGATGAAACTATTACCTGAGCAGACAGCTCAAATTAAGGTTTTAGAGTAAGTCTGCAGTGAACTTTCTTGATGAAACTATTACCAGAGTAGACTGCTCAAATTAGGGTTTTAGAGTAACGAGAGCGAGCATACCCAAACCATAAAAAAGCAATGATAGCACCAACGTCTACATAAGCAAGAATAGCAAGATTGGAAAGGATTCAGGGTGAAGGCCCACAGACAGTACTTGGATGCACCAGTGATATCTTTATCCGTTCAATGCGGTGTATACTTGATTTACCGAGCACTAGAGTGGGCAACAAGTACGCTTAGCTCCTGACCCATTTTAATGTTGTAAGAAACATAAATCCTACCTTGCATTAAGAATTGGGCACGACCAAAGGCAGGCGCCTTATGCACAGAAAGCCCTGGGTGTCAATGTGGAAGACTCCATCAGAGGAATATGTGATCTAAAAGACGTCAAGGCTGGCAAAGATCGGGTTTGCTTACCTGCTTGCGTTCTCCCGATGATTAAAGGAGTATAGCTCTTCATCATCCGCCCTTAAAAGGACGTTAAGTGGGCGTGTCTGCGTTGTGTTGTGGTTTGCAGTATAACTGTGATATTTGCGCCTTTCGGCCCAACACATCAGATCGGGTTTAAGTAACAGCGGAAAAAAGGAGACTAAACAAAGTAATAATTCAGCTCGGCAGGGAATGCCGCAATTGGGCCTAAGGAGCTACTAATGTCGTAATAAGGGAATCCTCGGAAAACTGTCATCACATCAAGATCACATAACCTATACGAACGGTTGTGAGTCCTGTTGGGAGCGCGGGAGTTGGGATTTTGTTGCATAGCAACATGGCAGCGAAGTGGCTTGGCAATCTGTCAATTGTTGCATTACCGTGTCCAGCATGAAAATGGAGAAAGAAGCAACAACGGCGACGATAACAAGGTTACAGAGAAAGTGGTCCACGCAGTCTTGGTGACGGATTAGCAAAATATACTAGGGAAGTTTGACAGTCTCTGCAGCAGGATGCAGCTCCCGGATGACTCTAAACTGAGCGCGTTGACCTGTGTGTACACGCTGGTGTGTAATGAAATAATCGATCAGCTCGCTTGCATTTCTGAGTGTGACCTAGTTCTGGACAAATTTATCATTTGCTAAGTTTATCCTTCCTCCCTGAAGAGAAGAGGCGAATTATGGGTGCAACAAGGATGTATAAAGTGAGAACCTGATGAGAGGTGGGAAAGTGATTGGTGGATCCGAAGTGATTATTGAGAAAAACAGATGCATCTACAATCAATCCATTACTGGAACAATCAATCGGTATACGCTTAGAGAAATGCTAGGACTGGGGGTAGAGCGGATATGGGGATGCCCCGACTGAAATGAAACTTCTTCCATGAATAGAATTTATAATTATATGTGTGATGTGATCGAAGAATACAATCGGCTGCTGCACGTGGGACGACTAGGTGCGTATCTGTTTTTTTGAGTTTGGGCAATCTATAGAGGCGTTTTATGTAGAACTATTTTTCTAGCATATTCGCTGTAACAAAGTTGAACGCAGTCGAAAATAAATGTCTAAGGAAAATACTTGGTATAGCGTGGAACGAATTCAAAACAAACGAGGAAATTAGAGAAATCGCCAATCAACAACTAAAATCTTCAGTAATAAAGTAAAGACGATGGTCATATGTTGGACATGTGATGATAGGAGATAATAACCGAATAGCAAAGCAAGCCCTCATGTGGGAAACAACAGGAAAGAGAAAAAGAGG
The DNA here is from genome assembly GCA_032433765.1 of Megaustenia siamemsis. Taxonomy (NCBI): domain Eukaryota; kingdom Metazoa; phylum Mollusca; class Gastropoda; order Stylommatophora; family Ariophantidae; genus Megaustenia; species Megaustenia siamemsis. Next base: position 45,558,321 of record JAVIAB010000124.1, on the reverse strand, counting down.
AAGACCCAGAGAGACACTGAGAAGAACATTGCTGAGAGAGGCAAAAGCAGCAGGATCGGCTCCCTCAATGAGATAGAGCTGCTTGCACAGAACAGAGAGAAATGGCGAGATAAAATATCTTTAAAAGAATTGAAAACTGCTAGAACAAAAATTCAGATAAGAGAAGTAGTATACGCCCTATGGGCCGGCTACGGCTCGAAAGGTCAATAGATAGATAGATAGATAGATAGATAGATAGATAGATAGATAGATAGATAGATAGATAGATAGATAGATAGATAGATAGATAGATAGATAGATAGATAGATAGATAGATAGATAGATAGATGGATGGATGGATAGATAGATAGATAGATAGATAGATAGATAGATAGATAGATAGATAGATAGATAGATAGATAGATAGATAGATAGATAGATAGATAGATAGATAGATAGATAGATAGATAGATAGATAGATAGATAGATAGATAGATAGATGGATAGATAGATAGATGTTCGCTGTACATAGACCATGATTTACTTGTACACAGCAGCAGGGTTTTGTGTCAGAGTTGTACGGTGGACGTTTGTTCTGTATCATGAATGATTGCCTTCCTTGCCCACGCCACGTAGCGCTGTTTTCCTAATGCAGCTGTGGCTTTGATACTGTGCTTTTGGTTTTAGAGTCGATGTTTAATGCTCGCTAGTGGAGAATACCAAGAAAGGAGACGTTGCCGACTGGCAAACCCATTGCTACGTGTGAAGGCTTTAATGGCTAGCAGTGGGTGAGGTTAGATGAAGCAACATTACTTTATTTTCATCATTATTGGTAATTAGCAATTGTTTACGATGAATGATGATATCGTATGACATGGAACAGTTGGCTGTGTTCACTTTCTGTGCGGTTTCGCCTTATGTTTTTTGGCGTGTGCTGGGACATCTATGATGGGGACTGCAGCTACCTTTCTTTGTGTGGGAGATGAGATAGTAATTCGGATGATTCCACTGGCACGGGCGGTTGAGCAATTATGGATTTTAATTCTTTTGTGATACCGGGGCCTTCCATAACCAACCAACCAACCAATGGTAATTAGCATTTACTTGTTTTGAGGAATTTAGACAATGATTTTGAAGCAGTGTGTGTGTGTGTTTATGTGTATGTGTGCATGCATTTTTAATGTCTGTTTGTACATATATATGTATGTATGTAAGCATGTGTGTGGGTATTAATATATATCTTCTTTTCTCTTTTCACTGATACCTAAAGGGTGTAGTGGTTCATATGATTTGTCGTTCTTGAGCTGCTCGAACTGTCTGAATTAGTGATTTTTTGTTGTTGTTACATGTCTCTGTCACTGCATCTATCCATCTTTTTCTGGGTCTTCCTCTTGGTCTTTTTCCATGCATTCTCGAGAAGAACGCCCTTGATGGTGATTGTTGAGGTTTCATTCTGACCAGGTGGCCAAACCTTTTAAGTTGTTGTTGTTCTATATATTCTTGGCAGGGTTTTCTTCCTACCATTTTTCTTATGCTTTCATTTGGTATTCTATCGTTTCTTGTGTTGTTTGTTACTTTTCTCAAGCATCGAATCTCACATGTATTGATATTTCTTAATTGTGATTTAGATAGGGTCCATGTTTGACTTTCATAGCACAATGTTGGTATGCAAATACTATTTATCATTTGTTGTTTAGCTGGCATAGAAATGTTTGGATGTCTTAGCTATGATGAAAGCTGGTATGTAACAGCATTTGCTTTTTGTATTCTCATGTCAATTTCTCTGTCTAGTTATCTATCCATCTTCTGTGAATATTATGCTTAAATACCTTGAATTCCTCTACTTGTTTTATTTCTTTATCTTTGATCTTAATGTTTAATGGGTGTTTTAATTTGCTTATTCTCATAGTCTCTGTTTTTGCTGTGTTAATTTTCATACTGTAGTTTGTGCAGCTTCTATCTAGAGATGTTAAATGCTGTTGTAGCAGGTTTTCGTCCTCATATATATTAGGCATTAGTCATCTGCGAGTAGTAGCTCGTTGATGTTGGAATTTTCTACCTCTATGTTATTATTTGATTTTTCCTTATTATTAATGTATATGTGTATGTATAATTATGTATATGTATGTATGTATGTACGTATAAATGTATATACATACGTTTGTACGTATCTATATGATTGTAAGTATGCATATGCGTGTATGCATGTATGTATGTTTGTGTAGGAATATATGTATGTATGAATATTCTGGGAAAGTACAGCGGTACGGGCGTAATACCGACCACATTACCCCAAAAATAATGCGCCGAAGGTCTGTAAAATTTATGGTCATTAACACCATATTCCCTATACGCCACTTGGCGTGACGGGGGCACTTTACTTTTTAAAAAAGTTTGAATATATGTATATATGTATGCATGTATGTATATAAGTATATATGTGTATATATGTATGTATATGTATGTATGCATAAATGTATGCATATATGTATGCATATATATGCATGTACATATATTATTGGTTATTGGTTATGGAAGGCCTTGGTATCACTGCAAACGAATTAAAATCCATAATTGCTCAACCGCCCGTGCCAGTGGAATCATCCGAATTGCTAACACATCTCCCAAACAAAGAAAGGTAACTGTAGTCCCCATCGTAGCAGTCTCAGTACACGCCAAAAGACATAAGGCGAAACCGCGCAGAAAGTGAACACAGCCAACTGTTCCATGTCATACGATATCATCATTCATCGTAAACAAGCGGGATATCGAAACAGGATCAAAACGGATGAGACACACAGCTCACGGTGTGCACAGAGCACTTAACTGAGTAGCTCCTGCAACAAGCCGGACTTGGAATATGAGGAAACTGCAAGAAGGAACACTTTTCAGACATAGCCTTCAATGGTTCCTGCCGCCTATCCACCATATACTATGGAAGTTCGCATCCTCCCGAAAATGATGATCGTCGTAGCACTTGATGATAGACATCGCTGATGACTCCAATTCCAAACACATAGACACACAGTGGTGGTAAGTTATCATTTCCAATCCAACAGAAGCCACCTGACCTGTAGTTAGTGAAACCACAGAGAGAATATGATTTTGTGACCTTCACTGATTCACTCTTGGATGTGAATGTGTAGTTTACACAAGAGGAGAAGTTTTCAACTACAGTGATCCCATTTAAGGCAATTCTGTGATAGCAAGGCAAGTCTCCTTTATAGCAGCAGAACTTAATGTTCTCTGCTCCCTTCTTGTAGCTGCTGCCACACGATTCTGATGTCTCATTAACTTTGACATCATTCAAGAACAATGTCAGATTAAAATTCTATAGATCTGGCTCTGCTGATGAAGTGCTTGGTGCAACAGTTGTATCAATCATACAGGAGGCTCCTGGTTTGTGGTCATTAATATCACAGACGGCATATGATGTTGTTATATTCAGTATTTCTTTCTGGGGTGTAGATATGTGGCATACATGGAGAGTGGTTTGTGGTCACAGTAATCCCATTAAAGGCAATTCTAGGGTAGCATGGCATAGCTGTTTCAGAACAGCACAATCCTATGATGTTTTCTGTGTTCGCTATAAAGCTGCTGCTACTACACAATCCTGACCAATTATAGGTGTGGACATTATTCACTTGCAATGACAAAACTGCTTTGTTTACATCATAAACCTCTGGAAGCGAATCATTTATGGGACTAATAATACAATTTATTCTTCCATCGGAGATATCTTCCTTGAGTCTCCCCCCCCCCCAAAAAAAAAAAAAAGGTCTTTGGTTAAAAAGCACATATGCTTTTTAGTTAAACACAAAATGAGCCCACTTCATAGATTCAAAATGATACTTGCCAATGCCATCCGTTTGCACAAGTTAGGTCCTTAGCTACCAAGGTCACAAACGAAGCCATCATATTAAAGACTTTATCTACAGTGAAGGTTAACGAACTGTGAACAAACATTTATGTTCAAACCCTTGAATACATTTTCAAAAATCTGCCAACTCGCTGCAGTAACAGATATCGTGGTGTTCAAAGTAAACATTGCTTAGTCCATGGCTCGAATATAAATAAGCTGCCATTTTTGTGTCTCCCATGACGTCATCATCTCATGTATATATGTGTATATGGATACATGTATGTAGGTGTATATATGTATGTACATGTATGTATAAATGTGTTTGTGTGTGTACATAGAGCTACAATCACTTTTGAATAGATCTAGTCGAACTGCGGCAATTAAGAAGTTCTTAAATCTGAGTCATTATTACATAACATTTATTGTTGTCTGGATATTCTTTTAAACTTCAAATACTGTTGCAGCACTGCATCAACTGCCGTAGAGACCTATGAGTCGAACCAGATTTTCAAATAACCATTTATTTTGTTTTGTCTAATCTGTTGATTTAAAATGTCTCCTTCATAAAACGCAAACACATGTCCAAGGGAGCCTTTGCAAGATGTCAAATGAGTCAAAAGACATTTCTAGACATAAAAAGAAAAGTGAACGCTCTAAGACTGTCAAAGGAAAAACAAAGTACAACTTTGAACAACTAACTAAGTAGGTTCACCACAGAACCAAGGAAAACGATCTTTGAATAAAGGATTGCCCCCAGTACACAGACCTGAGAAGAGCAATGTGGTCCACACCCACCACCCTTGAAGAGAAACTATATGGGGCAATCTAAACGCTTAAACAGACCGCTGACTTCATGAGAGAGTCTGGAATCCTACTCTGATTGAGACTTGATCGCAGACAGAGAGAGAGAGAAACACTATTATACACAGACCTGAGAAGAGCAATGTGGTCCACACCCACCTCACTGGAAGAGAAACTATATGGGACAATCGAATCGCTTAAACAGACAGTTGACTTCATAAGAGAGTCTGGAATCCTACTCTGATTGAGACATGATCGCAGAGAGAGAGAGAGAGAGAGAGAGAGAGAGAGAGAGAGAGAGAGAGAGAAAATTCGAAAAATTCCCCAACATTCCAAAACTGCAGACATTAAGACAATAGATTCCATCCCAAAGATCGCACGTTCCTTACAGACCCAAAATGGGCACTCATTTAATTGGGAATCTCCAATTGATCTTTCTTACAGGAACACTCAGAACTTACTTCCAGACCCATTGATTGCTTCGTTTGCTGGCCAGGTTCTATTTTTGGCACTAGGTCACTGATCTAGACGTATTTATTCTTTCCCTTGTAACTCCCATTCAAAAGGACGGAGAAAATACTTGGTTAGGATCTGACAAAAAAAAAAAAAAAACCCGGAAACAGTTAATTGGGGTCATAGGTTACGTCGAGTCTGATTTACATCGAAGTTTATCGAGTATTCGTTGACCTGGTTTGCTGAAATAAGCAATTGATGGCGATAGAACGAAAAGGGGGATAAATCTATATATAACGAAAAAATCACACCTTTTTTAATCCAGCAAATTGATTACTTTAAACATGTTCTTGACGGAATGGCGGGCAAAGCTGTCCTTTCCAAGTAGAGAATAATAGTATATGTGCTGTAGAGGTTATAAATACAACAAGAGTTATCGAGGTTTTATAAACTAGAAGTGGTAACTTAAAAAGTAGTGTACAAAATGAGGAAGATACCGTGCAACCAGTTTTTGACAATAGAATCGAGAAAAAGAGTTCTTAAAGGTTATGTGGTGCCGTTCTTAACATAAACATATGTGAATCATGGACAATAGGACAGCAAAGAAGAAAATCACTGGAGGCTGTAGAAATGTGGTTTTATTGAAGAATGTTAAGAATACCATGGACAGCTAAGAATAGTAATGAAATGATTCAAATTTCTTAAAAGAATTCTGAAAGAGGCCAAAGCAAAAAGAGAGCTAATTTCCAATATTAGGAAGAAACAATCATCACTTTTTTGGCCATGTAATGAGAATGTAACAGCTGGAATATATTCTAATAACTGGAAATGTCAAGGGACGAAGAGGTAGAGGGAAACAAAGAGAAAAATACCAGGAATTAAGAGAATGACCTGGCAGAAGGTCAACAACGGAAATGATAAATAACTGTCGAGATCGAAAGTTGTGGAGAGACATGATCACATACGCCAGCAGGCATGGTACTTGATAATAAGTGGTAACTAAGTATACACATTTGAGTAGTGACTACGTGTAGCCTAGGACAATGATGAACTATAATATAAAACTTTATCACTAGCTGATGTGCCTTGCAGTGAGAAATAGTAATTTAAGGAGCGGTATTGGAATATGTTAGCTAAAGTCTCTAATTGCAATATAACGAATAATTACAAAGAGTAGCATAAGAAGTAATGACTGGGAGTAATATAAACAACAGTGAATATGTAGAAAAGAGAAAAATAATATCTATCAACAAAAACACACGCATAAAGAAAATCTTGCTAAATAGCTTCCATTACAAACTGTACAACAATTTAAATTAAGAGCCCATTAACGATGTATCAAAAATAAAAACCTGTACTATAATTGCACAGGGACACTTAGTGTAATAACAATGAATAGAATTCGGCAAAATAAACCAATCAAACAAAAATTCAGGATTGGACTATTATACACACTGTAATATAAATATTCTTTTTGTTTGGACTTCACATGCAAAATTATAATGAAAAATGCAAGCGTTGGAGTAGGCAGAGTGTTGAACATATACATCTTATGAACAGACAATACAGCAACCCAGAAATTTTCTAATAATATAACTCCTGTAGATATATATTCTTACATTTGTGTGGTATAAGATATAAGGCGATAGAAGGCGATAGAGGAGAAAACAGCTGGGAGGTATAAGATATGAGGCGATGGAGGAGAAAACAGCTGGGAGGTATACGATATGAGGCGATGGAGGAGAAAACAGCTGGGAGGTATAAGATATCAGGCGATGGACGAGAAAATAGCTGGGAGGTATAAGATATGAGGCGATGGAGGAGAAAACATATGGGAGGTATAAGATATGAGGCGATGGAGGAGAAAACATATGGGAGGTATAAAATATGAGGCGATGGAGGAGAAAACAGCTGGGAGGTATAAGATATGAGGCGATGGAGGAGAAAACAGCTGGGAGGTATAAGATATGAGGTGATGGAGGAGAAAACAGCTGGGAGGTATAAGATATGAGGCGATGGAGGAGAAAATAGCTGGAGGGTATAAGATATGAGGCGATAGAGGAGAAAACAGCTGGAGGGTGTAAGATATGAGGCGATGGAGGAGAAAACATATGGGAGGTATAAAATATGAGGCGATGGAGGAGAAAACAGCTGGGAGGTATGAGATATGAGGCGATGGAGGAGAAAACATCTGGGAGGTATAAGATATGAGGTGATGGAGGAGAAAACAGCTGGAGGGTATATTAAATGACGTTGGTGAAAGAGTATCATAAGATCTTGTAAGATCTGGCTAAGACCATTTAGAGGTGATAGTGAAAGGTAAAAGGTAGTTAGAGAAGAAAATGGATTGATGATGTTAGAAGCTGGTCGGGAAGATGTGAACAAACTCAGGAAGAAAGAGAAAGATCGCGAACAATTGATCTTGTTGGACCTTCCGAGGGAACAATAGGAGTATGCAAGTGACAAGTTGCAAAGGATGGAATCTATATGAATTGTAATGAAAGAAAAGGTTAATGTGTTAAATGTAAGGAATGGTGAATGTGTAACATATAAAATGATGATGTTATAATGAATAGGTTTAAAATAAGATGTGGTCAGGAGGTGTTATATAATGAGTGTTGATGATGTTTACTGAATGAAGTGTTGAAGGAATGTATTACACGAATTGGTAGTAAAAAAAAAGTAAAGAGCCCCTTTCACGCCAAGCGGCGTATATGGAATATGGTGTTAGTGACCATAAATTTTACAGACCTTCAGCACATGATTTTTGGGGTAATGTGGTCGGTAATACGCCCGTGCCGCTTTACTTTCCCTGAAAAATATCCGGTACCCATTTAAGGCTGGGTGAACCCAGAAGCTGTCTGTTGGGATCGAACCCTACAGCCTTGTCCTTTGTAGTCCAGTTCACTAACCACTGAGCTATCGCGGCTCCCTACACGAATTGGTAATGAGGTACAAAATATAGAATGGTGACGAGATGTAATTTAAATACTGGCTACTAGATCACTAAGGACTGATAAATATAAGACTGAACATAGCTGATTTATTTCCTAAAACCACTGGAAACTACTATTCGTGCTGTTTCGTCCTAAATGTTTGTCTGCAACGCAAGTATTTAGCCCTACCCTTTCCGGGAGATACTTGTAACAGGAAAAATATTTCTGAGCTGTGATCGCAGTCTTATGCTATAGTCATGGGAAAGTCTTCGCGAAAAGACATTTCCTACAAAGCTATTTTTTAGTTAGCTGAGTGGCAGTGTTCCATAGCGTTTGGCTTTTCGTGGCAAGGCGCTGTGCCACTGAGTACGGGTTCGATCCTGCCTTGGTCCATATTTTTTTCTGTTGTTGATTATTTGTCATTTTTTCCGAGTGCTGTAAACATACCTCTTCCTCTGAATTAATTCAACACTATAGAGGTTTCTGGCACAGACTGTGTCACACCCATCCTTAACACACATGACACACACGCAAAACGATTACACAGATATATTTATACTTAGTATCAGTTAGAGGCTTCTGGAGCTTGTTGTATTGCAACAAAGCTTGCCAAGTTATTGGACTTAATTCACCACTACTGTCTAACAAAGAAGTAACGTTTGAAGAAAAGTCAGCTATTTATAGGATTAGCCTTCTTTGCTTCTTTGGTTACGGAAGGCCTCGGTATCACTGCAAACGAATTAAAATCCATAATTGCTCAACCACCCGTGCCAGTGGAATCATCCGAATTACTAACTCATTAAAAGACTTTCTTTATTCCAATGTTATGCTACCAGTACCAAACATGGGCTTTAGACACAAGAACTATTAGAAAAATAATCACTACAGAAATGACGTGTGTAGCACGCGTGACAGGATACAGCTTGAGAGATAAGAGCAGAAATGAAGAGTTACGAAAAGACTAGGAACGGAACCAGGTATTTAATGTATAAAGCGACAACAGATCAGTTGGTTCGGGCATGTGATAAAATATAAAGAAGTAGATCTAATACAACGAGATACCAACAAACGATACAACAACACCATGCCAAGAGGTCGATCAAGAAAAATATGGACAAACGGAATACTAGGAACACCCGGAGGTATAACAGCAGAAGAGGCCTATAGAAGAGTAAGCAACCGCGAACGAAATCTCCTCTCGAAGTAGAAGGGCAAATGAGGAAAAAAAGAAGGAAAGAAAGAAGGAAAGAGACTTGTTAAGAGACATGGTGACTAGATCCATCGAGAAAGAGTGTGTCCCTCTTTGACCGATAAGTGGTCAGATAATAGACCACTACTAAACACGTGACTACACAGACAAGGCAGGGAGGGTGGCGGTTTACTGATAGCAACAGAGGAAAATTGTAAGATTTAAAGGGAGAGAGAGTAAAGTATAACCCATGCTTAAGGTACGGAAGAAAGGGTACATGGCGAGGAGGGATAAGGAGAGTGGAAAGGAGTTAAACGTTGAAAAAATTGTTAGTGAAAAAAAGCCTGTAACGATTGAGAAGAAAGAAAAGAATTGATCCCTCTCACAAGGTGAGAGCCGTGACGGGCTATGAGTCGGTTCTCAAGAGCGAAATGGATGAAGTTACTAGCGGAGTACAATGCTATATAATGGTGGACTAGATGTCACCAGTCTTGACCTGTCTAACGCTTTTTTTTCGAACTTATTAATCTCGACATCTAATAGAGTACACAGAAGATACATTGGTACCTATCTAGATTTAATTAAGTAAGGTGATCTTCAGGTGTAACATAAGTAGTGGTTATAGGGTGTAGCGAAGTACTCGGCGACTAGATTTAATATATGGAGCGGTGACTAGGTGTAATAATAAGAGCGGTGACTAGGTGTAATAGTAAGAGCGGTGACTAGGTATAGTATAAGTAGCAATGACTAGGTGTAATATAAAGACCAATGATTAGGTGTAACATAAAGAGTAATGACTAGGTTTAAGTTCGAAAAAAAGCGTTAGTCAGGTAAAGGCTTGTGACATCTAATACCTCCGAAGACGGAGTTGTCTGTCTGTGCGGCGAGGGACCCCTGCGTACACAGCTGCCAGGGAAAAACTGACCAACAAGCAAAATACAATTCCTAATCTCTAGGGACTTCGCCAGAGTTATAAGCTGGCGAAAGCAAAAAACGAAGAGGCTTACATTTAGCGAGGAATAACGAGCCATTAAACAAGAAGATCATGGCAAGATGTAATAAACATTACCATCGTTTTTTTTTTTTAATTATATTTTTTTTTCCTGTGAGCTGTAAAAATACCAATTTTCCTGTGAAATTTATGTTTTTTAAACATTATATTATTATATTTATTTCTTCCCATTCTGTGTAGACCTATAGACGCGAATTGTATGAAATACGACACACACTTTTTAGATCATGTTTAGTGACATCACCACACTGGAGGATTGCCCCAATTGTCCTGAAATTACACAAGAGCCCTCAGTGTCCATCGCATGTTGGAGACTTCTGTGTCATGTGCTCTACAATCATGTTTTTGCCAGTGCCACAATCGTAATGATCACAATTTCATCGCTCTAACTATCAAATTGAGTCGCCAGACTTATCTTCAGTGCACGACGGACAACACCGCAGCGCTTAGATCCCCTCAAAAGCACCCCCCCCCCCTCTATGAAGCACGCCGGCCACACACTAGCGAAAGCACTGAAAATTGGTTTGGCTCTGATACATAAACTCCATTGCGCTGGCTAAGACTTCTACCCAAATCTCCTTTGGTGCACCTTACAACATGCGTGGTAGGTGACTGTGGCCCGGTTCCCGGTAGCCACATTGGATTTCCGGTCAATATGGCGGATATACGACAGGCAACCGTTGAGACACTGTCTGAAAAGTGTTCTTTGTTGCAGTTTCCTCATATTCCAAGTACGGCTTGCTGCCGGAGCTACTGAGTAGTGATCTGTGCACACCGTGATCTGTGCGTTTCATCTGGGTGGTGTTTTTATATTTAGATTGCTTACGATGAATGATGATATTGTAAGACGAACGGCAGTTCAGTTGCGTTCACTGTCGGTGCTATAATACGCCTTATGTCTTTTGACGTGTGCTGTGTTTGCTACGATGGGGACTGCAACTAGCTTTCTTTCTTTGGATATTCGATGAGATGTTAATTCGGATGATTTCACTGGCACGGGAGATTGTGCAATTATGGATTTCCATTCGTTTGCAGTGATGCCGTGGCCTTTGAATAACCATAACCATAACACTGGCGTTCGCTATAAAGTGTTGACAAGAAAAGAAAAGAAAGGAGACAGAAACTCCAATAAAAGAGATGTAACAAAACTGTCAATATTTTGCAACCTTCAGAACATTTTTTGGATGATGTCGTTAGCGTTATTCGAAAACTGTCATTATTATTATTATCATCATCATCATGTTGCTTGCGCTTTGCAGAACATTGCATTCACCACAGCCCGTCTGAAAGAATTTCCGTCTCTAGCCAGATCTCCCACAGAGCATTGCATTCACCACAGCCCGTGTGAAAGAATTTTTGTCCCTAGAAGGATCTCCCACTTCTGTTGTCATGTTCAAGGTCTCCCTGATGTCTTGAAACCACCTTCTTCTTGGTCTGCCCCTGATGCGTAGCTCAGGAACTATGCCTTCCAATATTGTTCTTTCCAACTCGCTGTGTCTTTTGACGTGACCATAGCACTTTAATTTCTTTTGTAGAATGGTGCTTATAAGTCCGTTTAAAAAAAAAAATGTTTCTTAAATTATCTGCTAACTTTAAATCTTTCAGTATGTCTTCATTGCTCTTTTTCATAATCTAAGGTACCTTAACGATTTTTCTGTAGCACTTTGTTTCGAATGAAACAATTCCCCCCCCCCCCCCCTCCTTTTTTTTCTACAATTGTTCATGATTCACAACAATATGTTGCTACCGGAAAGATAATATCCTCAGTAATTGTAATATTACTGCCTTGCTGGTATTGTACCATATATGCCTTTAATGGCGTTTAATATTTGTGCTGCTATTGCTAATCTTCTATTGATCTCTTTCTGACACTCCATTGTTAGTTACTACTGATCCCATATATTCATGGTGTGTTACAATTTCAAGCTCTATACTATTGATGATGATTTTTTGGTTGACTTTTATGGTTGTCATGATTTCTCAGCAATCTGTATGCAGTACCGTCATCTGTGCCAGAAAAAAAACCTCCGGCACACAATAGCAAGGGAGCCGCGATAACTATGTGGTTAGTGAACTGGACTATAAAGGACAAAAGGTAGGGTTCGAAATCAAGAGACGGCGTCCGGTTCACCCAGCCTTAAATAAGTACCGGATTTTTTTCTGGGAAAGTAAAGCGGCATGGGCGTAATACCGACCACATTACCCCAAAAATCATGTGCCGAAGGTCTGTAAAATTTATGGTCACTAACACCATATTCCTTATACGCCACTTGGCGTGACGGGGGTACTTTACTTTTTTTTTTTTAACACAAATGCAAAGCTGGATGAACCTTGAAGACATCATTCGGGATCGAACAAGCCCTCTCATCCTCAGCAGTAACCAATGGACTTCATAATGAAGAAATGATGCACTGGTAATAAAGGCATCGAATGGATACAAGAAGACCATTTGGAGGACCTCGACTTTGCTGATGACATAGTTCTCATCAGCAGTCCGATAAAAACGATGCAGGAAAACACAAATGAACTATCATAAATAGCCAGCAAAATTGGGCTTGAGATCAATCATGAAAAGACTAAAGTCAAAGCAAGCCCTCATGTGGGAAACAACAGGTAAGAGGAAAAGAGGAAGACCCAGAGAGACACTGAGAAGAACATTAATGAGAGGGGCAAGAGCAGCAGGAATCGGCTCCCTCAATGAGATAGAGCTGCTTGCACAGAACAGAGACAAAGGGCGAGATTTGATAAAATATATTTAAAGGAATTGAAAACTGCTAGGACAAAAATTCAGATAAGAGAGGGAGTATCTTGGTTACGCCCTATGGGCCGGCTACGGCTTGAAAGGTCTATAGATAGATAGATAGTCTGTGTTAATATTGAGAACCGGTCTAAACAGAATGTTACTTTATTTCCTCAATATACAGCAATAGCAATGCTCTGTATAGAAATGTAATTGCAGACCAAATCAGTATCAAGTTTAATTAATGTCTACAACGTTTTTCTACAATTTGGTGAGTATTGAATTTTTTTATCATTTGCTAAACGTTGCAATTATAACAAAAAATACTCACGGTTCATGATGTATTCAAATATACTGGGATGTACGCTAGCGCAGTTCATTCATTCATGTTAAGTTAGTCGCACAGGGAGCGTCATCATTTGTTGATGGCGGGTCTAGTTGCAGTCGTATTAATCTCAGATATTGTTCATCCACAAGAGCGCGGTCCTATTGTTCAATTGTTGAATGCATGTGACACTTTTATTTCTAGGCTGATAAATATATTAACGTAAACTTGGTGATCTACAAAAAAATGTAGTGCGATTAAGTAGAGGACAGAAAATAAGGATTACATGCAACGTACAGAAAATAAAATAGCTGCAACGTAAAATCAATAAAACAGCTGCAACGTAAAAGCAAAAACAAAAAAAAAACAAAAAAAGGAAAGAAAAAAAAAAAGAAAGCTATACTATGTATTGGTAATAAAATAAATGCAATGTAAACGCAATAAAAAAATAGCTGCAACTTAAAGGTAATGAAATAAATGCAATGTAAAAGCAATAAAATAGCTGCAACTTAAAGGCAATAAAATAAATGCAATGTAAAAGCAATAAAATAGATGCAACTTAAAGGCAATAAAATAAATGCAATATAAAAGCAATAAAATAGCTGCAACATGAAGACAATACAATAGATGCAATGTACAGGAAATATAATAGGTGTAATGTACAGGCAATAAAATATCTGTAATGTACAAACAATAAAGATGATGCAATTTGTAAGCAATAAAATAGCTGTAATGTACTGGCAACACAATAGTAGTTACAACGTGCAAGTAATAAAATAGGTGCAATATACAAGCAATAAAATAGGTGCAATGTACAGGCGATGTTCTCATGATTTATCAAAACTGATGACTTGTTACATAATAACCGTATAACACAACATCTGTTTTACAATAAAATGAGACTTTATGTCTTAAAATATGAACAACAGGTCATCTATTACAAATATGTACTCTATTATTTAAAATACATGAACTCTGATCGCAAAGGGACCAGAGATGTTATGGAAATGACGAAGTGGATACGATTTGCACTCTTTTCCAATATCTATTGTAATGGCTCCGAAAAGAAAACGAACTCTTGAGGTCATATGTGAGAAGTATTTTAGAAGTTCAGCGTAAATACAAATGTAACTGATGGCCAGGAATTAACATAAGAAACCATGTCTTCTATATTGCAATCAAGCACAATAGTTAATCTTTTGTCTAACATTAAAGTGGTAACAACTGTTTTGCTTCCAGAAAATATATGCGCAACCAAAATAATCGAATCAATGGGCAACGGTCTATATTATGCTGGATCAATAACCAAGTTAACCTAATCGACAACAGAATGAACGAATGCATGAAAAGACAATTAAAGAAACAAACATACAGTCAGATAAAGGCAGGAAAAATGCGAGACAAAAGCTATCAAACGCAACACCCAAATGTTAATTACTCATTCTTGCTAGGTGAACTAACTCATTCTCGACTTGAACGTTAGAATGCTCGATCGTAAAAGCTATCTCCCTTCCTTTTGGATAAAGTCTTGTTAAAGAAGTGACAGTTTATTCGACAAAATAAATGGAGCGAGTCGATTGGCGTAAAAAAATTAATAAAGTGAATTCCAAGGACGGCAGCCAAAGAAAACAAGACGGTGATTTAATTAAAAACATTTGCTGTGTTTTTGGAAAATAAAACCGCGTTGCAAAAATAGTCAAGTGTTTTAAAATGGATTTTTTACACTAAGAATTTTTTTTTTCACCTAATGTGCATGCAAGAGGTTGTATATTTCTTTACACACTTTCCACAATACATTTTCGCAAATGTTATTACCATTATCATCATTATCACATTACTATTATTATCATGATCATTATTGTCATCAACATTATCGACAGTTTCAGCTCTTGCTGACTTCACGTCATCAACATTATCGACAGTTTCAGTTCTCGCTGACTTCACGTCATCAACATTATCGACTGTTTCAGCTCTTGCTGACTTCACGTCATCAACATTATCGACAGTTTCAGCTCTCGCTGACTTCACGTCATCAACATTATCGACTGTTTCGGCTCTCGCTGACTTCACGTCATCAA
Organism: Megaustenia siamemsis; assembly: GCA_032433765.1. Taxonomy (NCBI): domain Eukaryota; kingdom Metazoa; phylum Mollusca; class Gastropoda; order Stylommatophora; family Ariophantidae; genus Megaustenia; species Megaustenia siamemsis. Next base: position 45,542,946 of record JAVIAB010000124.1, on the reverse strand, counting down.
CATTATCGACAGTTTCAGCTCTCGCTGACTTCACGTCATCAACATTATCGACTGTTTCAGCTCTCGCTGACTTCACGTCATCAACATTATCGACAGTTTCAGCTCTCGCTGACTTCACGTCATCAACATTATCGACTGTTTCAGCTCTCGCTGACTTCACGTCATCAACATTATCAACAGTTTCAGCTCACGCTGACTTCACGTCATCAACATTATCAACAGTTTCAGCTCACGCTGACTTCATGTCATCAACATTATCGACTGTTTCAGCTCACGCTGACTTCACGTCATCAACATTATCGACAGTTTCAGCTCACGCTGACTTAATGTCATCAACATTATCGACTGTTTCAGCTCACGCTGACTTCATGTCATCAACATTATCGACTGTTTCAGCTCACGCTGACTTCATGTCATTAACAAATGTATTCCGTTGGCTGGTGACTTCCAGAATATTTCTTTTCTTATTTCCTTGTCCTCTTCTTATCTTTCCGATTTTACTTTCGACTTTTTCGCATTTCTATTCAGGCAATTTCACTTTTCGAAAATTAAAAAAAATTTTTTAAAAATTTTTTCCTTGTTATCATTATAATTATCAGCATAATTCCAATAATAACAATAATCCTCATTTACACCTTCTTTTTTTCCTGCTCCTAATTTTATTGTCCTTCTTTATCATTGATTTGCTTTGGATTGTCTTTAACTATCCGTTCCTATACTCCAGCTTGACCTATCAGGGCCTAGTTAGAAGACCAGAACGCGTTTCTTTAAAATAAAGTGCTTGACGCGCATCTGAATTGTGATATAATAGGACAGTTGAACTCAACAAAAATGAATGAACAAATGAATTGACAAATGAACTCGACAAACGAATGAAAAAATGAATTCAACAAACAAATGAACAAATGAACTCACCAAATGAATGGAAAAATGAACTCAACAAACGAATAAACAAATGAATAGATAAATGAACTCAACAAACGAATGAACAAATGAATGGAAAAAAATAACTCAACAAACGAATCAACAAATGAATAGACAAATGAATTCAACAAACGAATGAACAAATGAATGGACAAAAGAACTCAACAAAACAAATAAACAAACAAATGAACAAATGAACTCACCAAACGATTGGAAAAATGAACTCAACAAACGAATAAACAAATGAATAGACAAATGAACTCAACAAACGAATAAACAAATGAATGAAAAAATGGGCTCAACAAATGAATGGGCACATGAACTCAACAACGGAGTCTATTCTTCGCTTGTTTACCAGTCACGTGACACAAAGAAAATGTCAAGAGGTGATCTTGATTCTTCTCTAGTTCCTGAACATCTTGCAAGAAGTACACGTTTCAACACACTGAATGAACCTAGACCCAATATATTACAAGGCCCACTTTCTACTTTAATCTATCTTCACTATATGTTTCATTGCCACTCAATACTACGATTATTTGCTAACATTTAATTACTTTTAAATGTACTACTATTAGATACGCATATCAAACTATGCGACACAATAGAAGATAGGACATCAGAGTAAAAAAAAAAAAATGATTCACCCATAGTTATAAATGATAAACAAAACAAAACAAATACATTTCGTTATTTGTTACTCTTTGTTTCACACTTCATGCTGGTTACCACTTTAATATATTATTACACTAAAGGTCATAATTCTGAAATTGAACTTAATGCAGTTATGTGAATTCAAATGAACAAACATGGAAAAAAGTAATCATCGGTTGTTTTGTTTTTAAAGTTTAGTCTAAACTGAACTTTCAGTATCTTTTCTCTGTCTACTTGAGTAGGGAACAGGCAAATAATTGCAATGCTGCGGTAAAGCTGGTAGCGAGGAGCCAGTGGTGGGGTGTGCTAAACAACCCAAAGTATGGTGACAGCTTTACAAGGAAGGAACACAACACAATACATTACTGAAGTTTCGGCCTGTTGCCTTCTTCAGAATACAAGGACAACAACAACAAACGGTGAAGCATAATTATCTATAACTACATGTTAGATGATCAAGAGGAGGGCGAGGAAAGTAGGATGTTGAAATAAGAAAGGAAAGAGAAAAGAGAAATAAGAAAGGAGCGAAAATTGCGGTAAAGCTAGTAGCGAGGAGCCAGTGTTGGGGTGTGCTAAACACTCCAAAGTATTGTGACAGCTTTACAAGAAAGGAACACAACAAACTGTCTGTCTACTTGCGTGATATATTTATCTGTCTGTCTGTCATATCTATCTACCTACTTACTTCCCTAAGTGCCGACCTATCAACCAGCCCAGCCCGTCCGTCGATCTGTCTGCTTATCTCTCAATTAAAGAACAACGCTAGTTAAGGCTTAAACGAATAAGAGTCTTTAGCAAAAGTGTCCATTCTGCCAGAATATAAACAGATTTAACGGAATCGAGAACTGTCTGCTGGAAGTAATGTAATCAACAATAGAAATGTAGTGATAGGAAATGTGTTTGGCTGGAAGAATCAAATTAGGAAATACAATTTCCTCTCGGCCCAGAAATCTTGCCGGGTTTTGAATTGCTAACGAAAAGAAAAAATGGAGTCAAGAATTGTTTCTAAAGAATGGTTCTGCAGTTAAATTTTGTGTCGTTAAAATGAAGGCGGCGGTTAATTTGAAATCATTGAAGCTTAGTGAAGCTAAAGTTTAAAGGGTGTATCAATATTTAATGAGGGAATAATGCTAATATTTTCACAATAAAATACAAATTAGACTAAATATTAAGGGTTTCGTGATAACAGTATTCTGAAAAAGAAATGAACAACACGTGTACATTTAGAAAAGTATTATTTGCTATCACAGATTCGAACCGTTTATGGTTCATTATAAACTTCTACTTCTTCTATTTGTGCTGACACTACTACAACTAATTCTACAGCTAACTTACTATTACTACTACTGCTACTACTAATTCTACAGCTAACTTACTATTACTACTACTGCTACTACTAATTCTACAGCTAACTTACTATTACTACTACTGCTACTACTAATTCTACAGCTAACTTACTATTACTACTACTGCTACTACTAATTCTACAGCTAACTTACTATTACTACTACTGCTACTACTAATTCTACAGCTAACTTACTATTACTATTACTACTACTGCTACTACTAATACTAGAGCTAAATTACTATTACTACTACTGCTACTACTAATACTAGAACTAAATTATTATTACTACTACTTTTACTACTAATACTTGAACTAAATTACTATTACCACCTCTGCTAGTACTACTACTGCGACTAATACTCTTACCTCTATTGCAGTATCATTTTCCACTACTACTACTATTACCACTACTACTGCGACTAATACTACTACCTCTATTGCAGTAGACATTGCCACTACAACTACTACTACTACTACTAATACTACTACTACTACTACTACTACTACTACCACTACTACTACTACTACTACTACTACTACTACAACTACTACTATTACCACTACTACTGCGACTAATACTACTACCTCTATTGCAGTAGACATTGCCACTACTACTACTACTACTAATCAATATTATTTATACCGCTTTTTCCTTTATTTCTTTTTCTTCCTCGTCATCCTAGGGTTCTTCATCAGTGTTCTTGAGTAAACTCTCACATAGTTCTGCCATCAAATTTAATGATTGCCATCTGTGGCTTACAGATTGCGCTAAGAACACTTTGGGAAGGTCAAGTCATCACTTGCGCTTCTCGTGAAAATGACACATTTTGGAGAACATGTTCCAGTGTTCTGTTAGTTACCCCCACAGATATTGGAGAACATGTTCCAGTGTTCTGTTAGTTACCTCCACAGATATTGGAGAACATGTTCCAAGGTTCTGTTAGTTACCCCCACAAATATTGGCGAACATGTTCCAATGTTCTGTTAGTTATCCCCACAGATATTGGAACATGTTCAAGTGTTCTGTTAGTTACCCCCACAGATATTGGAGAACATGTTCCAAAGCTCTGTTAGTTACCCCGCAAATCATGGAGAACATGTTCCAATGTAAGTTACCTACACAGTTATATGTCTTTTCCAGTTTGAATCTGTGTACATGTGGTAGTTGTTAAAGGTAGCTAATTCTCAATTACAATTAACATTTCAAATTAATAGTAGTCCTATATTGTTTAAGCCCTTGGTTTTTTCTATGTCATTGTTCCACTTTCAAGCCATTTGTTTGTGAGAGCCTTCTCTACGTCATAATCTTCATCTAGAATTTCAAGACTTCTTTTTCTCTTTCTATGAATTTATTTGTATTATAATGTGTACTATATTTTACACAAAATTCAACTTTAAATTTCAGGTTTAACTTAAACTGAGTCTTCATTTTATTGTTCATTTTAGGTTTAGTGTTTAGTTTAGGCTTAGCCTCAGGTTTTATTTAGAATAATGCTTTATTTTAGGCATTATGTTAGGCTTAGGTTTTAATTTAGACTTAAGTTTTATGATTACGCTTAATATTACACTCAAGCTTAATCTTTATTTTCTGTTTGACCTTAAAATTAGACCTAGGCTTATGACTGTAAAAAAGTAAAGTACCCCCCGTCACGCCAAGTGGCGTATAGGGAAATATGGTGTTAGTGACCCTATATTTTACAGACCTTCAGCACATGATTTTTGGGGTAATGTGGTCGGTATTACGCCCGTGCTGCTTTACTTTCCCAGAAAAAATCCGGTACCCATTTTAAGGCTGGGTGAACCCGGAGCCGTCGGTTGGGATCGAACCCTACCCCTTTTCCGTAGTAGTCCAGTTCACTAACCACTGAGCTATCGCGGCTCCCACTAATTTTTAGGGAATTAGTAAAACCCCGGTGTCCTCGCCAGGGTACGAACCCCGGCTGTTGCCGTGGTAAGCCAACCGAGGCTTATGATTGGGCTAAGCCTTTATCTTAGTCTTAGCCTTAAAAAAAGTAAAGTACCCCCCGTCACGCCAAGTGGCGTATAGGGAAATATGGTGTTAGTGACCCTATATTTTACAGACCTTCAGCACATGATTTTTGGGTAATGTGGTCGGTATTACGCCCGTGCTGCTTTTACTTTCCCAGAAAAAATCCGGTACCCATTTAAGGCTGGGTGAACCCGGAGCCGTCGGTTGGGATCGAACCCTACCCCTTGTCCGTAGTAGTCCAGTTCACTAACCACTGAGCTATCGCGGCTCCTACTAATTTTTAGGGAATTAGTAAAACCCAGGTGTCCTCGCCAGGATTACGAACCCCGGCTGTTGCCGTGGTAAGCCAACCGCCTATCGATTGCGCTAACCGGACACCAGTCTTAGCCTTAGGCACTATCTTATGGTTAGAGTTAGATTCTATCTTTGACCTAGACTTAACCTTCGACGCTATCTTATGATTAGAGTTAGATTCTATCTTTGACCTAGACTTAACCTTAGCTGCTATCTTGGCCCTATCTTAGACTCTAGCTTTTCGCTCAGTCTTATAAATAGACGTAGGCTTTATTTACATAAAAAGCCGCTATAGTTTAGTGGTTAGTGAACTGGACTTCTAACACAAGAGGTTTGAGTTTGATCCTGATCGATGGCTATTGGGTTAACCAGCCTTATATGGGTACCGGATTTTTTCATGGAGAAAGCGGTACGGGCATAATACTGACCACATTACCCCAAAAATCATGTGCTGAAGGTCTGTAACAAATATGGTCATTAATACTATATTTCTTATACGTCACTTGGCGTGAAGGGGCTCTTTACATTTTTTCTTCTATTTACTGATTAGGCTTAGGGCTCTATCTTAGGTTTTGGCTTAAACTTGCACTCTATCTTAGACATAGAATTTGCTTCTGTCTTAGACATAGAATTTGCTTCTTTCTTAGACATAGAATTTGCTTCTGTCTTAGACATAGAATTTGGTTCTGTCTTAGACATAGAATTTGGTTCTGTCTTAGACATAGACTTTGGTTTGGTCTTAGACATACATCTTGGTTCTATCTTAGACATAGATCGTGGTTCAATCTTAGATATAGACGTTGGTTCTGATTAAACATAGAATTTGGTTCTATCATAGACATAGATTTTGGTTCTATCTTAGACATAGACTATGGTTCTATATTAGACATATACTTTGGTTCTGTCTTAGACAAAGACATTGGTTCTATCTTAGACATCGACTTTGGTTCAATCTTAGACATAGACTTTGGTTCTATCTTAGACATAGACTTTGGTTCTATCTTAGACATAGACTTTGGTTCTATCTTAGACATAGACTTTGGTTCTGTCTTAGACATAGACTTTGGTTCTATCTTAGACATAGACTTTGGTTCTATCTTAGACATAGACTATGGTTCTATCTTAGACATAGACTATGGTTCTATCTTAGACATAGACTATGGTTCTATCTTAGATATAGACTTTGGTTCTATCTTAGACATAGACTATGGTTCTATCTTAGACATAGACTATGGTTCTATCTTAGACATCGACTTTGGTTCTATCTTAGACATAGACTTTGGTTTTGTCTTAGACAAAGACTTTGGTTCTATCTTAGACATCGACTTTGGTTCTATCTTAGACATCGACTTTGGTTCTATCTTAGACAAAGACTTTGGTTCTATCTTAGACATAGACTTTGGCTCTATCTTAGACATAGACTTTGGTTCTATCTTAGACATCGACTTTGGTTCTATCTTAGACATCGACTTTGGTTCTATCTTAGACATAGACTTTGGTTCTATCTTAGACATAGACTTTGGCTCTATCTTAGACATCGACTTTGGTTCTATCTTAGACATAGACTTTGGTTCTATCTTAGACATCGACTTTGGTTCCATCTTAGACATCGACTTTGGTTCTATCTTAGACATAGAATATGGTTCTATCTTAGACATAGAATTTGGTTCTATCTTAGACATCGACTTTGGTTCTATCTTAGACATAGACTTTGGTTCTATCTTAGACATAGACTATGGTTCTATCTTAGACATCGACGTTGGTTCTATCTTAGACATAGAATTTGGTTCTATTTTAGACATAGACTCTGGTTCTGTCTTAGACATAGACTTTGGTTCTGTCTTAGACATAGACTTTGGTTCTATCTTAGACATCGACTTTGGTTCTATCTTAGACATAGACTTTGGTTCTATCTTAGACATCGACTTTGGTTCTATCTTAGACATAGACTTTGGTTCTATCTTAGACATCGACTTTGTTTCTATCTTAGACATAGACTTTGTTTCTATCTTAGACATCGACTTTGGTTCTATCTTAGACATCGACTTTGTTTCTATCTTAGACATAGACTTTGGTTCTATCTTAGACATCGACTTTGGTTCTATCTTAGACATCGACTTTGTTTCTATCTTAGACATAGACTTTGGTTCTATCTTAGACATCGACTTTGTTTCTATCTTAGACATAGACTTTGGTTCTATCTTAGACAAAGACTTTGGTTCTATCTTAGACACTTGGCTCTTTACTTTACTTTACTTTACTTTACTTTACTTTACTTTACTTTACTTTATATACGAGTGTGTGGGCCGAATCTTTTAAAATATTCTTTGTCAAACCACAGGGGACTCTCATTATGCAAAACCCCGAAAGGGCAAGTCGGGACACATAAATCACGTCGCTCGGTTCACTACACGTATTTGAGACTACTATTATAGTCCGTTCAGAATCGTTTGCCGAGATGTTATGATTTATAATTCAAAAAGTTCTTGATGATTTCACATGATTTTTGGCATACGGTGTTAAAATGTCCATGTCACGAGAACATATGTGTTACTCGATGTCTAGCTATAACGGTTTTCTTAAAGCGGCGAATTCCTTTGATCTTTGCCCATGTAACTATTATTTTGACCCTAATCAAAATGTTTTACAGTAATCTAGTGCAACGATGACCCATAGGCGTGTCCATAAAATTTTACTTGGTGGCAAGTATACAAATTTAAATTATATATAGAACTTTTGTTCGTAGAGTCAATTTGATATAGTTCCATGCTCTTGGTGTGAGTTTCCCAAATGTTGTCGCTGCCTTTCAAATACGTACATTTAGTTCCTCATCTAAGGAAAGTGTGGCTGTAATAGTGGATCCAAGATAGCTGAACTTCTGTACTGACTCAAGCAGGCTTCCATTCAAAGTAATGGTTGTTGGTTTGCTTATAACATATTTTTGATTGCTTGGGTGGTCTTGAACAATAAACTGTTTAACAAATCAACTAGGAAATTTTGCAAATCAAACTATTTATCTGTAGACTTAATCAGAGTAATGATCATTCAGAATCAGACGAGTCAAATAGGTCGATTACTGCTTTCGGCTGAACAAACAACAAACCATCCTTTTTCCAATATTCCTCTTCTTGTCGTAACACATGATCCTCACATTTTACCCAGTAGTCTTTATTTATATTTGATAGAGCCTGATTTGTAAGTGTCTCAACATCGCATAATTTGAAAGTTTTATTTGTATATGCTACGTGTCCTTTAACTTTTGCCCAAACTAGTTCTATAGGATTTAAGTGTGCATGATATGGAGGTAATCTCAAACATCTATGGCCTTGTTCTTGAATTAACTTGTCTATTTTAAATATCTTTGTACGTTGTGTCTGTTTTACAAGGCTAAGCAATTCGGGTTTCAAGTAGCTGTCGTTAACTTGTATGTGTTCTTTTATGAGCCACGTTTTGATTGCATCTTTTGTACTTGATGATGTTGGGATTCTATCTTCTACGTTAACTACGTTATGGTATGAAGCATTGTCCATTATCAGACAAGAAGGTCGATCTAATATTGGAAGGATACTTTTCTCCATTTCTCACATTTCTTTGATAAAAAAATATTTTTATAGCGACATTAGTATTCTAAACCTAACTTCAAAGATCAATGCAAATGAACAATAAGTTTTTGAAAAAATAAATTAATGTCTAGGCAAACGATTCTGAACGTTTTATAGATATAAATGTTGGTATTTAAAGTCAACAAATTGTCTACTGAGTCTTCACAAAATTAATAAAGATTCGCCTTCCCTTCGGTAATTAAACCCAAGGCCGTGGTGCGTCATGTCGTTCAATATTCAGTTTTGTGCACGGGATCTTACTGAAGTTAGTGTTCCTGCAATAGCCAAACTATTTTACGTGAACGACCGCAACAAATTAATGTATATATCCTAAAATGGTGTCAAATTCGAACAGGGTGAATTTAATATAGCCTAAAGAAGAAAACTTTTAAACTAGATCAAATTTCTCAGAGCAAAAAATATTTCTATAACGTCATCAATATTCTAAGATTACATGCAAATTTTGAAAAGAAAATAACAAACGGTTATCACGCAAAGCTAATTCAGGTGTGATTATGAATTTCTGATCGGACTATAATAAATCGTACAGATAATTTTTTCATCACATTCTTTGAGCATCGCCTAGAGCTGCATTTAGGACATTGACAACTGGGATCTCATCGAAAAGTGGAAATAAAGACATGCCCAAACAGAAGTGCTACTATTGTTCACTATTTAGGAGACATTTTTTGATCATCAAATATGATTTGAGAAAAATTACTTTAAGAAAAACAGGGAGCGTATCACAACAATTCAAGTAGTTGATTTCTCGTGTTGTAATTTATTCTTTTGTTTGTATTTCCTTAATTTTACATTTATTTAATAACAGTTAATAAAATTGTTGATAAATCTATAACAAAATGCAGATTTGAACTATATAATTGCCCGAGTTCTTTTTGTGTTAAATAGTGGATAATATATACATTTTTGGTAATGGAGACTGATAGATGGAGATATATTTTTAGAACCCTTCACCACTGACCACAGGGTATAAATTACAGCTACACCCGTGAGAAATTCCTTTCATAGCCTGACCACTGTCCACGACACACAGGGAAGTCAACATATTTCGATTATTTTGTTTTTGATGTTTTATTACTAGTTAGCTATGTAGGATTAGTTTTATTTATTCACATATCTGTGTGTGTATGTTGTTTGTTTGTTCCTGCTGAAGGCCTATTGGCCGAAACGTCGTTCGAATCTGTGTCGTCTATTAATCACGTAAAGCTTCTAACATACCATTTTTTTATTTTTTTTTTTTTCAATTTTTCCTCGAATTCAGCTTTACTGCAGCTTCGCATTTTTATGCATTCATTTGCATTTCTTTGCCTTAACCCCTTACTAGTACAATACCGCTGCTACTTAATGTTTGTATTTCGTCCTATGTGTTTACTATATATATATATATATATATATATATATATATATATATATATATATATATATATATCTTAGTTTAGACCTGCTATTTTTATATTATCTTTTAGTATTAGTACGTTTGCCATCTACAGCGTTGTTATCATTGCTGTGATCACCATCACACTCATACCACATTTCAGTTTCAGATCTTCCACTCTCGCTCGTTTCCCCCAGTCCCTTCCCCTGCTCCTCTCTCCGACAGCATGCCCACACTTAAAAAGTTCTCGAACTCCATCCGCCGAGGCACTCTATCAGCCTTCAAACATTTACCAACAGACATCTCTTCTATATCCACTGAACTCGCCTTTACTACTTATAAGCTTACTAGATTCAGTTGCCATGTTAACTTTCTCAATAATTGTATACGATTTAAGATTCTCCCACATGGGTTCCGTTCTAAATTCACCCCTTTTGTCCACCAGCCTAACCCTAGTGAAATTAGGCGATTTGACAGTATTGAAAGACGCCTGGGTTTCCATCGTATGAGGCTCGTCCTAGCTAACCACACCAGGCTAGACTCCCACCTGCGCACTCGACGCCTCCAACTGGTAGCGAGACTCAGGTGTTTAATTACCGGCAACGACAATGTTATCCGTCAGGTCATCCACGACTTCAATAGGCAACTCTACACTTTTATGTCCTCCCAGCACAAGAAGAAGATCTCCCACCTGCGCCCCGTCCCCCCCTCCCCCACACCCGCTACATCGGCCCCCGACTCTTTAGTTTTCTGCATACCCCCCGACCTCCACCTCTCACATGATGAGAGGTCTGTTCTCTCTAAAGGTTTAAAATTTATCCCGCGTCGTCCTTCCAGTGACCACTACAATCTTTGCAAGGACGTCCATGATTTCCATAGACGTATGCGCTTGAAGCTCCGTTTCTCTGACACTACTGCTACTTCTTCCTCACCCACCCCTGTAGATGAGTTCTCTCGCTTCCATTCTCGCAAATCAGATTGGACCCCTCAACCCGGTGCATCACAGGCTTTGGATCACTACATTAATGTCACCTCACGTGAGATACAACAACTGTGCCCTAGAAAACTTCACCGCTCTAATCTATCTCCCTCTGAGCTTCGGGCCCTTTCTAATCTCCGCCGCCGGGAGGACATTGTTATCAAACCGGCAGACAAGAGGGGAGCGGTGGTAGTTTGGCGCAAAGACTTATATATTTCTGAGGGCAACAAACAGCTATCCAATACCACTTTTTATAAACCCGCCCTGACGACGCCACTGTCCTCTACAATAAGCAGGTCAAATCTACCATCAAGGAACTGATCCGAACCAACCGGCTCCCTCCTAGCGCGTCCCGCCTCATTATTCATAATAGTGGTCTTGGGAAACCATCTTTCTACATGCTCCCCAAAATTCACAAAATCGACAATCCAGGACGCCCCATCGTGTCAGCGTGTGCTTGCCCGACTGAACACATATCTGACTATCTAGACAGTGTCTTCCAGCCTATGGTCGTTAGTCTTCCCTCATATGTCAAGGACACTAACCATGCATTGAGTATCTTCTCTTCCATCTCTCTCTCCCGAGGTCGCTCATACCGACTTTTTACCCTTGATGTTTGCTCTCTCTACACCTCTATTCCTCACTCCGACGGCCTCCTGGCTCTACGTTTCTTTCTTGACCAGAGACAACACCCCTCTGTTGATACTGCAACTCTTCTCCGCCTCACTGAGCTTGTACTCAACCTCAACACCTTTGAGTTTAATGGTAACTTCTATGACCAGGTCAGTGGAGTAGCCATGGGCACCAAGATGGGCCCTAGCTATGCTTGCCTATTCATGGGTTACCTGGAGTACCAAATTCTCAATTCTTATCAAGGTCCTCTCCCCATCATATACCTTCGGTACATTGATGACTGCTTCGGACTTACTGATCTACCTGAGGATGACCTCTCCAGGTTTATCGACTATATTGGTAGCTATCACAAAGCTATCAAGATCACATCTTGTATATCCACTTCCTCTGTCACCTTCCTAGATCTTATTGTTTCTTTCGGTACTTCTGGCCTCCACACCTCGGTTTTCTATAAACCCACAGACGCCCACTGCTACCTTCTCTATACTTCATCCCATTCACCTTCTTGTCGCGACTCTATTCCATTCTCACAGTTATTGCGTCTCCGTCGCATCTGCCAGGATGACCAAGATTTCCTCCGACAGGCTCACCTCATGTTAGGTTTCTTCAGCCGCCGGCTTTATCCAGACTCGATCCTCCAGTCTGCCCTCAAGCGGGTCCTCCTTATCTCTCGTCCCGAGGCACTAACCCCTTCCAACCGCCCCCCTTCTGAGAGAACTATACTCACCCTCACATATCATCCTCACAACTTAGCAGCTGTGAGGATACTCAACCGCTATCGTTCCATTCTCCTCTCTGATCCCACTACCCGTCTACTTTTTAGTGATCCCCCGATGATCGCCTTCAAGCGCGACAGGAATTTGGGTGACATTCTGGTTAGGAGCCGTCTCCCTCGCTCCGACCCTCAACACTTCGGTACGGCCCCTTGTGGTCGTAACTGTATCACCTGTGCCTATGTGCTCCCTACTGACTCGGTCTTATTCCCCAATGGACGGTTCGAGATCAAGCATGGCTTCACATGTGTGTCCCGCAACATCATTTATGCCATTATATGCCAACGATGCCACATGACCTATATAGGCGAGTCTGGTAGAAGATTAGCGGAAAGATTTTGTGAACATCTACGTGATGTCCAACAGAATACTGGCACTCCAGTGTCTTCCCATTTCAACTCCCCAGATCACAAGGGCAAAGACGACATCCGTGTCACTGGTATTGTCCTCTGTCACTCTGGCGACCGCAGCCGCTATACTTTGGAAAATCGCCTCATAGGCCAGTATGGTTCGCTGACCCCACGAGGCATGAATGTATCACACTCATACACATAGTTTCCTTTCGGCTGCTCCTCCCCTCTTGCATAGCCCTCTCTACCACCCATGTGGTGGCTCTTTAGTCTATCTACTATGCCACGCTATTCTTAGTTCTTCTCCACTAGTCCCCGTTGAGGCACTTCGGTGTTCTCCTATATACCTTTTTTTCTGCGCTACTTAGCCCTCATATGTTTTTATTGCACCACACCCTCATACATCTCACTCTTTCCGCCTTTTGAGTACCTGTCATTCCACTGTTCTATTCTTTCTCCTTCGAGTTTGCACACTGACCCCGGTTTGAACCCTTCCACACATACGATTGTCCCCGTATGGACGTGCACATGCATGTATGTGTCCATAGGCACGGGTATTGGTATATATATGTATACGCATATACATGCATGTATATGTGCTCTTGCTTGTATGCATACACATGTATGTGTGTGTATTTGTATGTGTATGTTGATATGTATTAGTATGTGCACTTCTTCTTGCACGTGTACATATGTATACACGCATCTGTATGTGTGTATACATGTATTTATGGGCCCTTAGATACTTTCAGATATTGCCTGTGCCTTTGTAGTCGACGTACCTAGATAGCGTTCCCCCCACTCGTGTATTTTTAGAACCCTTCACCACTGACCACAGGGTATAAATTACAGCTACACCCGTGAGAAATTCCTTTCACAGCCTGACCACTGTCCACGACACACAGGGAAGTCAACATATTTCGATTATTTTGTTTTTGATGTTTCATTACTAGTTAGCTATGTAGGATTAGTTTTATTTATTCACATATCTGTGTGTGTATGTTGTTTGTTTGTTCCTGCTGAAGGCCTATTGGCCGAAACGTCGTTCGAATCTGTGTCGTCTATTAATCACGTAAAGCTTCTAACATACCATTTTTTAATTTTTTTTTTTTCAATTTTTCCTAGATGGAGATACCAGATGCCATGTCTTGAAGGGGTCTTACGGGAGAAAAGAGAGACTATTGTGAAGACAAACTGTTAAGCTTTGTGGCTTAAATGATACAGATACAATGCACATTAAAAAGAAGCAGGAGAATAAAGTGAAATCGGTAGTCTATGTGATAAGGAGGCAGATAGAAGGAGACAGATATAAGGAGACAGAAATTCAAGATAAAAGAAATAAATATTAGAGAACGATTACATACAACAAAATGTTGGAGTTATACTATTAAAAAAAAAAAGTAAAGTAGCCCCGTCACGCCAAGTGGCGTATAAGGAAAATGGTGTTAGTGACCCTATATTTTACATACCTTGGCACATGATTTTTGGGGTAATGTAGTCGGTATTACTCCCATGCCGCTTTACTTTCCCAGACAAAAAAACCGGTACCCATTAAAGGCTGGGTGAACCCGGAAGCCGTCGGTTGGGATCGAACCCTACCTCTTGTCCTTTGTAGTCCAGTTCACTAACCACTGAGCTATCGCGGCTCCATAGTTATACTATTGTCACTCTATGAAACGTAATTGCACAAATGAAGGCTTATCGTAATTATTATATTTACATTTTAATACCACCGATTTGGCTAGCATCTGTCTGCTCCCAGCTTCTTGTGTTTGAGCTGAGGCAAATTTATTGAACAACAAATTAATTTGTTTTTCTTTGCGATTACAATCAGGCTGATTTGTATAATGCAAGCTTGAATCCACACTATAGAATTGTTCAGGTAATTAGTGAAAGGCACACTGAGGCAGATCGATAGTAGAGGGAATATACAAGTAAGACAGCACTTATATGATTTTATTGTTTAGAATAGAGCTAAAAATATAAAATAGAGAGAAAAATCAGAATTATTATCATGTGCCATACCGGTTGGCATAGAGGATTATGTCTTTCCACAATCTTCTATCCACCGTGCATCGTATCAATTCTGTTGTTGACTGTTTACTCTGCCATGATTCAAAACTATCTCATATTTTCTCTCTTTGTCGTCAGCGAGCTATCTTTCCCTGTATTTTTCCAGTTGTAACCAGTATTTCAACTTTCCTCATCTCATGATGTGCGCGAAATATATTGATTTTTCCTTTCAAATGTTTTTAAGAGCACCCTTTTTGTCTTGGCCTTTTTAAGAATTTCCTCATTGGTCTTTTCAGCTGTCCAAGGAACTTTAAACATTTTTTGAGAAATTCCATCTCTGTGGCCTCTAATCGTCTTTTCATTTGTTTGTTTACTGTCCATGATTCGCTTCCATAGGTCAGAATTGGCTCTATATTAAACAAATGAACTCTCTTTAGTAGGAACAAAACCCTGCCAAGAATATATAGAACAACAACAATTTAAATGGTTTGGCCACCTGGTCAGAATGAATCCTCACCAATCACCATCAAGGGCGTTCTTCTCGAGAATGCATGGAAAAAGACCAAGAGGAAGACCCAGAAGAAGATGGATAGATGCAGTGACAGAGACATGTAACAACAAAGGAAAATCATTAATTCAGACAGTTCGAGCAGCACAAGAACGACAAATGATATAAACCACGACACCTTTCAGGTATCAGTGAAAGAGAAAAGAGGAAGAAGATCCCTCTTTCTCACTTGTATTGACACAGATTTGTTGCATACGTCGTTTGTCATTTTCTGAAATGCTATTTTGGCCTGAGCTATTCTGCTTTTTATTGCTGTGGTGCATCTTCCATCTGATGTTATTATTTTACCCAAGTATTGACGTGCTTTCACCTTGTTTCAGATTTGTCCTGTTTATTTTTATGCTGCTTCATGGTGATGATTGTTTCTTCGATATGCCTATTATTTATGTTTTCTTACTATTTAGACCTGAGACATTCCTTGTTGCTTTCTTTTACTAGTATGTCTATCGTTTGTTGTAGTTTATTTTCTGTCTCTGCTATAAAGACTGTGTTGTCCGCATATCGCAAATTGTTTTTGTTGTGGCCGTTGACTTCAATTCCTTCTATATATACTACTAATCTCATATTTTCGCTAGAGGGATGATAAATGTCTAATTTAATAATAAAGTAGGAGACAATATATAATGAAAATGTTACACATACATTTTTTTATATATACATACCATTCCCACGTTGTTTATACACATACATACTATACTACACAACACAACATTACACATAATCTACACGACAGGGCACTATATTATACTATACTATACTGTACTGTACTGTGCTGTACTGCACTGTACTGCATTGTACTGTACTGTACTGTACTGTACTGTACTGTACTGTACTGTGCTAATGCTATTGCTTTTGATACTATTACACTGCACTACTCTACACTATGCTACGCTACACAACGCTACGCTACACTACACTACACCATACAACACTACACCACACTACACTACACTATACCACTACACTACACTACACTACAATAAATTACATTATATTACATTATATTATATTATATTATATTATATTATATTATATTATATTATATTATATTATATTATATTATATTATATTATATTATTTTATTTTATATTATATTATATTATATTATTGTATATTATTGTATATTATTGTATATTATATTATTGTATTTTATATTATGTCATTGTATTTATTGTATTGTATCACATCACATCACTTTGTATTACAACAATTTAAGGGTAGACAACAAGAAAAGAATGGACATCCTATTCACACACAAGTTAGAAAGACCAGTGCAGTAAAGGGAGATGAAAGATTGAGGATAACAGATTAGACAGAGGGAAGAAACGAGCTGGCCTGTAAAATGTATAGAGAAGTCGATTTCAAAGTGATCACTTGAAGTACCGTGGCTAGAAATAAATGTTTATTCATGAGGCAGGGTTATTTCGCCTTAAAGTAATCTGTGCGGGACAGTTCTGTCCCCTTGGTATACTTCTCCCTACTAGCTGTACACGATGATCACTACTGATAACTGCTCTCATAGATGAACAGGTTATAGAAGGTTAACAGAAAGAATGATGTAAAAAGGGAATGCTATAAATAATGTGGGTTGGTAGAGTTGTAGCAACTATTACTAATTCAGGAATATAATGTTAAACACGATGAATCAGACAAGTCCATCTCAGTGAATCGTGCGCTCGAAGAAAGCGCATGATCTGATTTTAATTTACAAACTTAAAAACATAAACTTCTTTTTTGAACTAAAATACATAGTCTCACACAGACACACATACCATGATGTATAGTTTAGGCATAGTTTAGCTACCTAATCAGTGCTTTCTTTTTTTTAACAAATAAAAACGATTACCGGAACCTATAGGACGAAAAGATTATTTCGTCCTAAATTTTTGTCTGCAACGCAAGTATTCAGCCCTACCCTATCCGGATGATACTTGTCTTAACAGGAAAAAATACAGATACACTATGTATTTCCGAGCTGTGATCGCAACCTTATGCTATAGTTATGAGAACACCTGCGTGAAAGACATTGCCTACGAAGCTAATTTTTAAGTTAGCTGAGTGGCAGTGTTCCCTAGCGTTTGGCTTTTCGTGGCTAGGCACTGTGCCACTGAGTACGGGTTCGATCCTGCTTTAGTCCATATTTTTTCTGTTGTTGATTATTTGTCAATTTTTCCGAGTGCTGTAAACATACCTCTTCCTCTGAATTGATTCACCGGAACTTATACTCCGATCCCATAAAGTGAGAAAACAGTAATATACCAGGCCTCTAAATCTCCCTTATACTTACATCTGTAATATTGCTGAATACGACCATACAATGAGAATGTAAACTGGCGACAATTCTTGTTTTCAGTTACTTATAAAATATGTATCTCTGGATTGTAAACTCCTAACAATCTAATGGTTCTCATTTCGGTTCATATCGGCAGATAAAAAGGCCTGTCACTAATTGTGAAGTCGTTTTAGAAAAAAAGAGGTATTTGTTACTTTAAGTCATGTTTTTAAAACATAAATAGTGAAGATATTTAACAGCAGGAAAATATGAAGAAAGAAGAAACAGAGGAAGCCAAAATAGACAAAAAAAACTTTAAGCATACCTTATATTATTTATATTATGACCTCCAATTGTTATTCCAGGCATGTCCCTTATGGATCTTAAAATAATCTCACCATAGATATCAAACAAATCTGGTGACAGCACACAACCTTGTCTAATAAACTGTTTTATTTGTTGAAACATTCCTAATTGGTTTCCAGTTCGTATGGCCGCTGTCTGTTGCCAGTACATGTTTTTTATTATTCTCAGATCTTTGCTGTCTACGTTTATGCCCTCTAAAATTTTGATTATTTCTTGGTGCTTTACTTTGTCAAATGCATTGGTGTAATCTATGAAACATATGTATAGATCTGTTTTCACATCTATGGCTCTTTCTACTAAAGATCTTATGATATAAATAGAATTGCTTGTTCCTTTATCTCTAACAAAACCACACTGTTCATCGCTAATTTCTGGACTGATTTTGTTTCGCACTCTTCGCATGATGATTCTTATCGATTATTATTGTTATCAAATAGTTTATTTTTCATTATGAGTAGTATAATCTTGTCATTGTATATTCAGTGGGTACTTATATATTTTTGTAGCTCACTTTTTATTAGTGCTCCTACACCTGTTTTGTTGTGTTGCCTGAATATGTTAATGTATATTTTTCATCCTGTATTTACTCACATTCTTTCCATCTTGTCTCTGATAAGCCTACAATAATCTATGTAATTGTTCTTCTTTTAAAATAAGATTGTCCAAGACTGCACATTGCAAATATGTGCAACCCTGCCCAATCTTAAACGCAGCAAAACACAACTCACTTTCAGTTACAGAACATAGTTCTACTTTCTATCTATTTATTGTCCTTTCGAGCCGAAGACGACACATAGGGCAGAACCACAATCTCAAAAACAGAAACCTTTCGTGCAAAAATGGCACATATTGCAGAGATCACTGATCTAAAATTTATGGCGCTATTTCCATAAAAATACTTTTTACAATAACAGCTTGTCAAGCCATTGATCAACCTCCTTAGTCGCTTCTTACGACATGCCTGGAAGGTCACAGTGTCACTATTCTTTACCTCCCTCATAATGAGGCCCCGGTAACACACGGGATAGTTCTACCTTGCAACTACTGAAACGAAAGCGACACTTACTTGCCAATTATAGCACACTGTTCTACTTCACAGTTTTAGAACAAACAACCACTTCCAAACCTCATGTGAGCCAGTGCAATTCCTTCAAAAACAAAAGCCTAGCTTTTCATTTAGAGAGCAACGCAAGTTAAGGCCTTAAACCAACAAAAGCAGCAGAAGTGTCTTGTCTGCCAGCATATAAATGGGTTTAACGGAGTCGAGAACTGTACATTGGAAGAGGTAATCAACAACAGAGATGTAAGGAAAGGAAATGTGTTTGGCTGGTAGAATCAAACTAGGAAATACAATTTCTTTTTCAGCTAGACAACTTACAAGGTTCTGAATAATTCATGACAAGAAAGAAAGTGGTTCAACAATTCAATTTTTTAATTGCTAAAATGAAAGCGGCGGTTCGTGTCAAAACATTCACGATTAGTTTAAACTAAATTTTAATGTGCGTGTCACTATTTAATGAAGGAATAATAATTTTCATAATCTGACAATAAAATAAAAATTAGGCAATGTATTGGGGGTTTAGAGATAATGATACTGATACTAAGAATGGCAAAATGTTACGTCTTCTCAATATTCCTGTATGGTGCAGAAACATGGACATTAGACAAGAAAACAGAATAGAAAATTGAAGCCTTTGAAATGTGGATTTATAGAAGAATAGGTAGAATTGGATGGAAAGAAAAGATAACAAACGATGAAGTTTTAAAACAACTGAAAATAGAAAGAGAACTACTAAATACAATTAAGACAAGACAAATGACATTTTTGGGGCATGTTAAAAGACACAACAGCCTACTAAAAGTAATATTGGAAGGAAAAATACAAGGTAAAAGAGGCAGAGGCAGACCAAAACTAACATGGACGAGTAACATCAAAAGATAGACAAGTCAATCTATGACAGCCTGCACCATCAAAGCAAGAAACATAGTAGAATGGCGATCTATAGTAGCCAACCTTCGTTGCGGAGAAGGCACGCGATGATGATGATGATTGGGGGTTTGGAGCCGCGATAGCTCAGTGGTTAGTGAACTGGACTACAAAGGGCAAGGGGTAGGATTCGATCCCAACCGACGGCTTTCGGTTCACCCAGCCTTAAATGGGTACCGGATATTTTTCTGGAAAAGTGAAGTGGCACGGGCGTAATACCGACCATATTACTCCAAAAATCATTGCTGAAGGTCTGTAAAATTTATGGTCACTAACACCATATTTTTACGCCACTTGGCGTGACGGGGTTACTTTACTTACTTTTTCATATTGGGGGTTTAGAGATAATGATACTGATTCGAAAAATCGAATAAATGTGCCACGATTATACCGTTCAAAAAATATTGTTTGTACATCACAGATTCCAAACAATTTATAGTTTATTTTAAACATATTTTAGCTTTATTCTTTACAACATTTCTGCTGATGTTGATAAGCTACTACAAATAAATCACTACTACTGCTACTACGACCACATTACCCCAAAAATCGTGTACCGAAGGTCTGTAAAAACTATGGTCACTAACACCATATTCTCTATGCGCTACTTGGCGTGAGGGTTTTTTTACTGACTGCTACTACTACTATTTTACAACAAATACTACTGCCACGATTACGACTAAAACTACTCAGTGTTACTAATATTACTATTACTCCCACTAATATTACTATTACTCCCACTAATATTACTATTACTCCCACTAATATTACTATTACTCCCACTAATATTACTATTACTCCCACTAATATTACTATTACTCACACTAATATTACTATTACTCCCACTAATATTACTATTACTCCCACTAATATTACTATTACTCCCACTAATATTACTATTTCTCTTTTTTCTTTACTTCTTTCTTCATTGTAATTTTGGTCTTAATAATTATTACATTCCATCACATACAATAATACCAAACTCTCATAAACTTATGTTATTATGTTTAATGATTGCAACCTGAGACTTGTTTGTCGTTGATAGGAATTTGAGAAGGTTCTCGTTATCACACTGCACCTGTCGTGAAACAGACAATCATAGAGGACATGTTCCAAGGTTCTGTTAGTTATCCCACAAAGACACATGTGTATTCAAGTTTTAATCTCTGTACAGGTACATGTGTTAATTGTTGACACTGACTAGTTCTTAATATGATGATACCTCCAACATTTCAATTAGGAGTAGGCCTATCTACTGTATAGGGAGCCGTGATAGCTCAGTGGTTAGTGAACTGGATTACAAAGGACAAGACGTCGGGTTCGATCCTGATCGACGGCTTCCTAGTTCACCCAGCCTTAAATGGGTAGCGGATTTTTTTTTTCTGGGAAAGTAAAGTGGCATAATACAGACCCTATTTACCCCAAAATTCCGCTAAGTACAAAAAAAATATATCGCAGAACGACTTACTGTTCGGAGGAAGAAGTTTAAGTAAACCATTACAGCGAAATAAAAAAAAAACTGCACTTTATTAATAGTTTAGCACCAATTGTTAAATAAACATTTGATAGGTATTGTTAATAAATAGCACTAGTTTAAAACATAACAATACATAGAACAGGTCCTTGTTAAAAAGACTAGAGACAAGCAGACAAGACGAGTACTTGAGGGCCGTAATTGGTTATTAAAAATATGTCCGGAATACGCCTGCTCATTAGATTCAGTCTCAAAATAACAGAGGAATAAATGTCATGGAATACTTATCTGTGGTTAGTTATTCCTACAGGCAGTAGCGAACTATCACCGGGTGGGTCCAGGATGTATATATGCGTACGTGCTTTATTAAGACAAACATCAGTATCAGACTTACGTGGGTGAATGTTGCCGACATTCGTGCTCAGATTGCAATTATGAGGACTTTTCTTAGCTTGTTTGGGTGTACAGTGTGTACGTGTGGGTGTATGTCTGATTGAATGTGTGTTGGTGTGCGAGTGGATAATCTGGATGTGGGATAATTTACATGGGTTAGTGTATCTATCTGTGTGTGTGATATTAGTATAAGTGTGTATTTGTATGTGTATTTAGATGTGTATATGAGTTGGTGTGCATTTGGTTGTGTGAATGTTTGTGGATGCATAGAGTGTCCTTTTTGGAGCACACTACGGATGCTTGGTGGGTGCATATATGCGTGCGCTTGTGGATGCTTCTGGGTGCATATGTGTGTGTGCTAGTTAGTGCGTGTGGGTGCGTATTAGTGAGAGTGAATGCATGTGGATGAGTTTGAGTGCTTGTGGGTGAGTGCGAATAGCGCTTGCTCTATGTATGTATGTATATGCATGATTGTATGTATGATTGTTTATAAGTGAATATATTTACTCCAGAATCGCCATTTTGGTGTCGACAGGATATAAGATGGCCGCGTACCAAAAGATATACTCTACGGACAACTGGCATATGGTAAAAGAACTAGGGGGCGCCCAAATCTTCGATTTGTAGATTTGTGTAAACGTGACATGAAGAATCTGAACATAAACCCTGCAGCATGGGAAGACATAGCTGCAGACCGCAATCTCTGGAAACACACTCTAAAGGTTCACCTCAAAGAAGAAGCAGACAGATTCATAGAGAAAGAGAATACGCGGCGAAAGAAAAGAAAGGAAAAAAATAACATTTCTAGGGGCGCTGAAAAATCCATAGTCAACTATGACTGACGGAGGCTACTACTACTATATATATATATAATATATATCATATATATATATATATATATATATATATATATATATATATATATAGTAAAAGTAAAGTACCCCCCGTCACGCCAAGTGGCGTATAGGGAAATATGGTGTTAGTGACCCTATATTTTACAATGTGGTAGGTATTACGCCCGTGCTGCTTTTACTTTCCCAGAAAAAATCCGGTACCCATTTAAGGCTGGGTGAACCCGGAGCCGTCGGTTGGGATCGAACCCTACCCCTTGTCCGTAGTAGTCCAGTTCACTAACCACTGAGCTATCGCGGCTCCTACTAATTTTTAGGGAATTAGTAAAACCCAGGTGTCCTCGCCAGGATTACGAACCCCGGCTGTTGCCGTGGTAAGCCAACCGCCTATCGATTGCGCTAACCGGACACCCATATATATATATATATATATATATATATATATATATATATATAATATATATACGGGAGCCATGGTATTTCAGTGGTTAGTGAACTGGACTACATACTATCGTCTAAACCAGTCCGACTTTCCAGTCAAATATTAAGTTCAGTCGTTCACACAAGAGTCATATATAACTAAATCTTTATGTGGCGAGACACTATATAGCAATTATTTAGCAGAGGCTCGACGAAGATATTAACTGACTCTAAATGAGCCCTTGCCAATAGCGAAAATATTTCCTATGAAAAAATAAACTCTCAGCG
This sequence comes from Megaustenia siamemsis, assembly GCA_032433765.1. Taxonomy (NCBI): domain Eukaryota; kingdom Metazoa; phylum Mollusca; class Gastropoda; order Stylommatophora; family Ariophantidae; genus Megaustenia; species Megaustenia siamemsis. The sequence continues at coordinate 45,519,371 of JAVIAB010000124.1, read as the reverse complement.
ATTAAAAGGGACATTCTTTCACTAATTTTTTTATCTTCTCTTTTCACGAAATACATTATGACCTGTGAAGAATAGAAGTTTCATTAGTTATGTTGATTGTACTTATTCCTTTATTAAGGTGGTATACGAATCTGTAAACCGCTGTCAACAAGAGAACCTGTGTACTCAAATTATAGCAATGGACAATTGATGTGATATTGTTTGTACCTAATGTGAACACAATTTGCTAGTATTTTGGCTGGATATTCAAAATCTCGGCTGAGAGTTGTCCAGCAAATACTATAGGTCCTCAAAGGAAAAAAATAAACATCTCTTGAAATGATTTGAATAACAATCAAGAAGAATGGTAGCACATGAAGATCAATGAACCAATTCGCTGGATGAGCTCAAAGAGAAAGATTAAGTATAACATTTATCAGATAGTGAAAATGAGGAATGTACGGCGTGATGCTGATAGCTAGAAACCAGTGAAGTAGCAAGGCGAGGATGATGTTTGGCGCCCGTTGAGAGTGCAGTTGACAGATGGCACAAAAAGAAACCAATAAGGCCTGGACGCTTGATTAAGCTTGTGTTTCTTTACATTAAACGAAAACAACTATATTGATTGTGTGTGATCACCGTTTTAATCAATTCCAAGGAATAAAAAATCATTACCGCTGTAGTAAAATTTACGTATAAAATTTACTTTATTTTTCTTTAAAAAATTCCTATTTAAATAAATATGTTCTTTCTGTATCTTTATATTTTGTGTCTAATTCTAAAGCATCAGTTCTTCTAATTTTATTTGGAGGCTCTCTGTCTCATTCTCAATTTAAATCTTTTTGACAGAGCTTAATTTAATTAGTTAACTAATTTCAATTTCAAGAATCTATCTATCTATCTATTGACCTTTCGAGCCGTAACCGGCCCATAGGGCGTAGACCAAGATACACCTTCTCCTATATGAATTTTTGTTCTAGCAGTTTTCTTTTAAATATATTTTATCAAATCTCGCCATCTGTCTCTGTTCTGTGCAAGCAGTTCTATCTCATTGAGGGAGCCGATTCCTGCTGCTCTTGCCTCTCTCATCAATGTTCTTCTCAGTGTCTCCCTGGGTCTTCCTCTTTTTCTTTTACCTGTTGTTTCCCATATGAGGGCTTGCTTTGCTATTCGATTATTATCTCTTCTCATCACATGTCCAACGTATGACCATCGTCTTTTCTTTATTACTGAAGATATTAGTGGTTGATTGGAAGATCAAGAGAAAATAGATTCTTTCCGTAGATAAGTTTCTCAAAAGATCAGGTACTCTATTTGACGGTGAGTCTATCAAGAGATAATGCATTCTATTTGACGGTGAGTCTACCAAGAGATAATGCAATCTATTTGACGGTGAGTCTATCAAGAGATAATGCACTCTATTTGACGGTGAGTCTACCAAGAGATAATGCAATCTATTTGACGGTGAGTCTATCAAGAGATAATGTACTCCATTTGACGGTGAGTCTACCAAGAGATAATGCAATCTATTTGACGGTGAGTCTACCAAGAGATAATGTACTCTATTTCACGGTGAGTCTATCAAGAGAAAATGTTCTCTACTTGACGGTGAGTCTATCAAGAGATCATGTACTCTATTTGACTATGAGTCTGCCAAGAAATAATGTACTCTACATGACGTCTATTTGACTGTGAGTCTACGAAGAGATAATGTACTCTATTTCACGGTGAGTCTATCAAGAGAAAATGTTCTCTACTTGACGGTGAGTCTATCAAGAGATCATGTACTCTATTTGACTATGAGTCTGCCAAGAAATAATGTACTCTACATGACGTCTATTTGACTGTGAGTCTACGAAGAGATAATGTACTCTATTTGCCAATGCTGCTACCAAAATATACTATTCTGTATTTAATGGTGAGTTTACCAAGAGGTAATGACTCTATTTGATGGTGACTCTACCAAGAGATAATGACTCTATTTGATGGTGAGTCTACCAAGAGATAATGACTCTATTTGATGGTGAGTTTACCAAGAGATATGTAGTCTACTTGACCATGAGTCTACCAAAGAGATTATGTGCTCCAATTGATGGTGAGTCTATCCATACATAGTGTGCTCCTTTTGACAATGAGTCTACCAAGAGATAATGTGATCTATTTTTTTCTTTTTTTTTTGCGTTAAAAAAATTGGCGAAATCTCTAGAGACTAGGAACTGAATTTTTCGTATTAATGTGTTTTTTTTCCTGGCAGCCGTGTGCACAGGGGTCCCTCACTGTACAGACAGAAAACTGCGATCTCGAAGATACTCATATTTTTTCCGTTCGATGAGTAATTGAAATTTCAAGCCAGGCGTCGTTGCTGAGACTAGAGGTTGGTTGCCGCAGAGAAATCATTAATAAAAATCACAATTGGTGCTGTCGCTGTCAGGGTTTGAGCTCACAATCGCTCTGGCTCAAAACAGGCATCTTGACTTACTCCCCTTGCTCTGTGTGACAATGAATCTACCCATAAATTATGTCATCTCTTTGATGGTGAGTGTGCCAATAACGCAGAGTTGGTTATAATATAACATGTTAGATGGAGAGTTATATGATGGAGTTATATTTAAGCATACCATCATTACTAAATTTCAGATTAAAATATGAGAAATAGTATAGCAAATGGTTAAAACACATGGCAAATGCGCTATGACGAAACCAAGAGGCAATTTGTCTTCTTATTTCCTTCCTCATTTTTCATTCAGCGTCGAGGGTAGAATACAATTTGCAGGCTTTTGCGCTTTTGTAGGCCTATTCTGCCGTTATATGTTATGTAGAGCTAGTCTTAAAATATGGATACGAATCATGGGCACTATGACAGCAGACAAGAAAATCACTGGAGTCTGCAGAAATGTGGTTTTACAGAATAATGTGGAGAATACCATGGACAGCTAAGAAGAGTAATGAAAACGTTCTGAAAGAGGTCAAAGCAAAAAGAGAGCTAATTTCCAATATTAGGAAGAAACAATCATAATTTTTTGGCCATGTAATGAGAAGAGAACAACTGGAATATATTGTAACAACTATATATATTATAGTGAAAGAAAACAAAAAAATAAAGGACTCAGCCTTAATAGCAAAAAGACAGAGGTAATGGTAACAACAAAGAAAAAGACATCACCTCAGTGCAAAATAAAGACAAGTGAAACAATATTAAAACAGGTAAATGAATTTAAATATTTGGGAACTTTGTTAATCCTCAGACGGAAGATATACAAAAGAGGTGGGATGCAGAATGGCTTAGGCAAAAGCAGCTTTCCAAAAAATGAGGAAGATACTATACAATCCATTTTTGACAATAGAAACAAGAAAAAAGAATTCTTAAATGTTACGTAGTGCCAGTCTTAACATATGGATGCGTATCATGGAAAATAGGACAACAGACAAGAAAATCACTGGAGTCTGTAGAATTGTGGTTCTACAGAAGAATGTTGAGAGTACCATGGACAGCTAAGAAGAGTAATGAAGATGTTGTGAGAGAGGTCAAAGCAAAAAAAGGGAGCTAATTTCCAATATGAGGAAGAAACAATCATCATTTGTTGGCCATGTAATGAGATGAGAACAACTGGAATATATTGTAACAACTGGAAAAATTGAGGGACGATGAGACAGAGGAAAGAAAAGAGAAAAAATAACAGACAGCTTAAGAGAATGGCTTAGCAGAAGGTCAACAACAGAAATGATAAATAGCTGCCGAGATCAAAAGTTGTGGAGAGACATGATCACCTACGCCAGCAGGCCCGGTACTTGATGATGATGATGTTTATTCCTTGTTAGACAGCGGCGTCCAATGTCCAAATATTTAACAAGATTTGTTCCATCTTAAATCCATTTCAGTAGCTTGTGACTTATTATTTGTCATCTGTCTACCTAGGTAGTTAATTTCCTCCATTTGTTTTATTTATCTGTCTTCTATCGTCATGTTAATGTTGTTTTTATTTCGCTATGTTCACGACTTACTTCTGCCTTGTTTGTATTGAATTTCATATTGCATGTGATGTTAAGTCGTAGGTGCTGAAACATTTAAATTGACAACTAGTAATATTTGTCTATCAGGTCTCAGTCTGAATAGTAAGTAAACCATAGTAGTGGTCGAAGAAACAATCACCACCATCATGCAGGATAAAAATAAACAGGACAAATCTGAAACAAGTGCAATGTTTAAAATACTTGGGCACAATAATAACATCAGATGGGAGATGCACCACAGAAATAAAAAGCAGAATAGCTCAGGCCAAAATAACATCTCAGAAAATGAAAAAATATCGTATGCAACAAATCTATGTCAATAGAAATGAGAAAGAGATTTCATCGGTGCTAAATAGAACCAATTCTGACCTATATAAGGGAATCATGGACGGTAGACAAACAAATTAAAATACGATTAGAGGCCTCAGAGAAGGGATTTCTCAGAAGAATGTTGAAATTACATTGGACAGCTAAAAAGACCAATGAGGAAGTTCTCAAAGAGGCCAACATAAAAAAGGGAGCTCCTAAAAAAACATAAGAAAGAAACAATCAACATTTTTCGGGCACATCATAAGAAGAGGAAAATTGGAATACTTGGTTACAATAGGCAAAATAAAAGGAAAGAGAGATCGCGGACGACAAAGAGAGAAAATACTGGATAGCTTTGTGTCATGGCATGGAAAACAGTCAACAACAGAACTCATACGATGCACTGTAGATAGAAGATTGTGGAAGGACATGATCGTCGACGCCAACAGGTATATCACATGACGATGATGGTGAGTAACATTTATGGTGAGAGGTCTTGTAATTTATTGTGAAGCTAAAAAAACCGCATTTTTTTTACCTCAACTGCCATGTTATCCATGGATATTAAATATAGACGGGAGTGCTTTCATCTAATTATCAAATTTGACATTCACGCATAAAACATCATCCGATAAGGACATCTTTTCTTCACTTATTTCTGTAGAAAGGTGTATAAACTAGCATGTAGTTTGTTCGTTAGAAACTGGTGATCCGTTCTCTTAGAAGCCAAGCTCTACTCTCATTCATATTTCATTCCAAATAAGTGAATCCTGTGTATTATTTTCTTATCAATCAACGCAGCAAAATTTAATCTGTCAAACAGACGCTAAAATATTCTTCGTCAGGACCAGCTAATATTCCATAAATGGAATTGACTTTTTTTTCCCTCTCCAATTTGAAGCAAGATAAGCGGTAAAAACTCGTACATTAATGTATACATAAGATAAAATAAGATATGAAACTCGTACACTAATGCACACATTAGATCAGCGGTTCTCAAACTGTCCTTTACCACGTGCACCAACTAAATACGTTTTGTAGTCGCGGACCCCATTAAATAAGTTTTGTAGTCGCGGACCCCATTAAATACGTTTTGTAATTGCGGACCCCATTAAATACTTTATGTAGTCGCGGACCCCATTAAATACGTTTTGTAATTGCGGACCCCATTAAATACTTTATGTAGTCGCGAACCCCATTAAATAAGTTTTGTAATTGCGGACGCCATTAAATATGTTTTGCAGTCGCGGACCCCATTAAATATGTTTTGTAGTCGCGGACCCTATTAAATACGTTTTGTAGTCGCGGACCCCCATTAATTACGTTTTGTAGTCGCGGAACCCATTAAATATGTTTTGTGGTCGCGGACCCCCATTAAATATGTTTTGTAATCGCGGACCCCCATTAAATACGTTTTTTAGTCGCGGACCCCATTACATACGTTTTGTAGTCGCGGATCCCATTAAATACGTTTTGTAGTCGCGGACCCCCATTAAATACGTTTCGTAGTTGTGAATCGACAGGATTCAAATTCACTCAAGAACAAAAGCGCGTCAACAAATTTTTTTGACAGAAAGCAACTTTAGTAAATATAAAGTTTACAGTTGTTTACTCTCCCACGATGGATTGTAATGGAATGTACTTTACTTTCAACTGCACACTACTATTACATTTTGATTTGGATGATTTCTTACCAATGTAAAATAATAATAACAGTATTAATCGCTTTAGTGTTTCTGAAAGAAAATGAACTGAAATAACATGCACATAAAATTATGGATACGATTCGATATGGCACATGTTCGACGAATTTTTTATCCAAGTAATCACAAGATTGGTGGAAAAAGGGATCATTGTATACTCACATAATTAGATAAAAGGATGTTGCTCTGTTTCACCTGCAAGTCTAGTTACATTGGGCTTAATGTCTGAAACTGGAATTCTGAGATCTGATCTGATAACCGAGAGCAGAGAATGATTGTTCACACAGGTATGTTGTTTACACAAGGCATCAATACTTTCATGTTCCTCTTCGATAATTCAGGACAATCTGCGTGTAAGTGAGCCCACAAATTAGAAAGTGATTGTTCCTTGAACTGTAATCTCAGAGCACCATCTGTGGATACTTCTAGAAGCTTGTGACCCTCTGATGTAGTAAGTCACTTTAGTTCATACAAATTGATAGAAAATTATCTTTAATGCAGCTATTGCTTGCATTTGGAACAGGATAATATGCGCTAAAACTGTGCCGCAAAAGTTCCAAATGTTTAAATGTCACGTCTACTTCAGGCAACTGCTCATTGACGAATTCAAGAAAATATATGAGATTTAGAAGTTGTTCCAAGTTTATGTTCAATAGACGATGAAGCCATAATCCCAACGTTTTAATCATTGCCTCTATCTTGACTTCAATATTTAAAAAAAACTGTATAACTTTCTCCTTGAAGATTTAAATTGAACAAAGCTAAATAGGTGAAAGTATCTGATTTATATGCCAATTTGATTAACCAGGAAAAATCTATTAAACGGTTGGTGATGTTCTCCATGTGAAATAATCTGATTTCATCTCTCACTCCCCATAAACGTAACAAAACTTGACCTCGTGATAGTCAGCGGACGTCGCTGTGTAGCAAAAGTTGATAGTGATGTTCACTTCCTGTTTCTTGACAAAGTTGTTCAAACAGTCGTTAAATCGGTGATTTGCTTTTTTTAAATTTTTTTTTTATTTTTTAAAATCACAATTTTGACTGATTCATTAAAAATTACTTTCAATTTTTCTAGCATTTTATTAGCAACAAGAGCATCCCTATATTTGCAACAATGATGTCAAGTTACAGACGGTATGATTTCATTAATACGTGTTACAATTCTGGTAAGCTTTCTGAATGAAGAATGAATCTTGAGAATACCAGGGGCTCCTAAGAAGAGTAATGAAAACGTTCTGAAAAAGGCCAAAGCAAAAAGAGAGATATTTTTTTCAAATATTAGGAAGAAACAATCATCACTTTTTTGGCCATGCAATGAGAAGTATACCGTTCTATTCTTCAAGCCTTCGCGGATCCCATGTTACGGCATCGCGGATCCCCGAGGTGCCGAGACCCACATTTTGAGAAGCGCTGCATTAGATAAGCGGAAAACTCGCGACTCTAGTATGCGCACATACAAGTTTTCGATACAGTTTCTACCAAGACGAATCAAATAAATCACATTTTATAAGCTACAATGATAACATCGATCTCAGCAATAATTCACCCTAAAATAAACCAACTCTACTGCATTTGTGGAGGACACTTATTAGTCAAAGACCAGTGACGTCAGCTGTGAACAAAACCGATGAAAGGCAACGGAAAAAGCACCACCGTAGTTTCTTAGTATAGTCATGAGTCACCTCAACTTCGGATCTTCAAACAATGCCATTAATGGCGATTCGGATAGAGCACCACAGTCGCGAAGGCAACATCATGTGCATATAAAAATAGTGGTAGCGCTGGGATAAAGTTAGGTAAATTATAATCACATATAAATGGTATGCTATTGTTTTATCGATATAAGATAACAATAACCACACATAAATGGTATATAAATTTTTATCGATATAAGTAAAAAAAAAATAATCACACATTCACATGATTCCCTTTAATGATTATTTTGTCCATAATCTGTAATATATATGTTATATGTGATATATTTTTCCCTTATATAAGTGTATATGTTGGACTGTCAAGTGCATACATGTTTCATATTCGTTCCTGGTTTTTTTCTTTATTAAACTATTCCCAACTCCCCGAGCCCTTTCTTTGTAAACTGCATTACATTTCATCAAGACGCTGTTCTTGTAGAAGCGATAAAGATATATTGTGTGCTGCCATGACAACCATCATCATCATCATCATTGAGTGCCCTCTCCGCATCGAAGATTGGCTAACATGGAGCGCCATTCCACTCTGTCTCTTGCTTTGATGGTGCAGATTGCCATAGGCTGACTTGTCCATCTTTTGATGTTACTCGTCCATGTTAGTCTTGGTCTGCCTCTGCCTCTTTTACCTTGTATTTTCCCTTCTAATATTACTTTTATTAGACTGTTGTGTCTTTTAACATGACCAAACAATTTCATTTGTCTTGCTCTAATTGTGTTTAGTAGTTCTTTTTTCATTTTTAGTTGTTTTAAAACTTCTTCGTTTGTTTTCTTTTCTTTCCATCCAATTCTACCTATTCTTCTATAAATCCACATTTCAAAGGCTTCAATTTTCTGTTCTGTTTTATGGTCTAATGTCCATATTTCTGCACCATACGGGAATATTGAGAAGATATAACATTTCGCTATTCTTAGTTTCAGCCCTGGTGTTATTTGTTTTGATGTTAGTATATTTTTCATGGCACTGAAATTACTTTTTGCCAGTCCTATTCTTTTATTTATTTCAGTTGTATATTTTCCATCACTGGTTATAGTATGTCCACATAGTTGTAGTTCTGAACTGTCTCCAGGTCTATTCCTTCTATTTTGATATCCACTTGTGGGTTTTGAGTATCTTCTTTGTTTATGATCATAGTTTTAGTCTTTTTGATATTCATATCTAGTCCATATTTTTTGCTTGTCATGTTTATTACATTAAGTAATTGGTGTAGATATTTAGGATTTTCTGCTAGTAGAACAGTATCATCAGCATATCTTAAATTATTGATTATCTTTCCATTAATGTTTAGGCCTGGCATCTTTATGATGTTTTTAAAGATTTGCTCAGTGTATAGATTGAACAAGCTTGCTGATAGGATGCATTCTTGTCTTACTCCTCTTTTTATGTCCATGGGTGTAGAGTTCTCCTTGTTATATCTTATTATTGCTGTTTGCTCCCAACACAAATTACATAACAGTCGTATGTCTGCGTCATCCAGATTTATATCTTTTAGGCAGTCTATAAGTTGCTCATGGTGTATTCTATCAAATGATTTGGTGTAGTCTATGAAGCAGGCATATATTGGTTTGTTTACTTCTATGTACTTTTCAATCAATGTCCTCATGCTGAATATGGCTTCTTTTGTTCCACTGGTTTTCTTGAATCCGAATTGTGGCTCATCTAGTTCATTATTAATTTTATTCTGAATCCTTCCTTGTATAACTTTTAGTAAAATTTTTGTTACCTGGCTCATTAGGCTTATTGTTCTAAAAATCGCTGCATTCAACTGCACCATTCGTTTTTGGGCAATATTATAAAAGTTGATGTTTTTAGTTAATTTGGTATGTATCCTGTGCGGTATATGTCATTGCATATGTCTGTGATAACTTCAATGCCAAAATCTTCTAGTGCCTGTATCATCTCTATCTGTATATTGTCAGGTCCTGCTGCTTTTCCCTTTTTCATTGTTTTTATAGATTTTTCTACTTCAAATTTCAGGATTTTATAGCTGGATGTACATTTTATGAATGGTTTTTTTTGTCCCTTTCGTCATGAAATAATTCTGTTACGTATTCCTGCCATCTTTCGATTTTATCTTTATTGTCTATTAGCATTCTTCCCTCTTTATTTGCAATACATCTGTTTCCTGCTGCTTTTTTGTCTTTATTAGTTATTCTTTTTATTTATGTGTGCATTCCTCTTAAATTTCGATTACTTTCCATAGTTTCGATTTCTAGACATCTTTATCGATATAAGTAAAAAAAAAAAAATCACACATTCACATGATTCCATTTAATGATTATTTTGTCCATAATCTGTAACATATATGTTATATGTGATATGTTTATCCCTTATATTAGTGTATATAGTGAATGTCAAGTGCATACATGTTGCATATTCGTTCCCGTTTTTTTCGGTTCCATGACAACCATTGTTTATTAATTTCCTTCACTTACAGCAATGGCCGTGACGCTAAAGCACAATCACTGACAGAAAATATAAACAGTCAGCAACACTAAAGCACAATCACTGACAGAAAATATAAACAGTCAGCAACACTAAAGCACAATCACTGACAGAAAATATAAACAGTCAGCAACACTAAAGCACAATCACTGACAGAAAATATAAACAGCCAGCAACACTAAATCATAATCACTGACAGAAAATATAAACAGCGAGCAACACTAAAGCATAATCAGCGACAGAAAATATAAACAGCGAGCAACACTAAAGCACAATCACTGACAGAATATATAAACAGCCAGCAACACTAAAGCACAATCACTGACAGAAAATATAAACGGTCAGTAACACTAAAGTGCAATCATCGACAGACAACATAAACGGCCAGTGACACACACTAACGTACAATCACAGACAACATAAACGGTCAGTGACACACACTAACGTACAATCACAGACAACATAAACGGCCAGTGACACACACTAACGTACAATCACAGACAACATAAACGGTCAGTGACACACACTAACGTACAATCACAGACAACATAAACAGGTAAGTGACACACACAAACGTACACTCACAGACAACATAAACGACCAGTGACACACACTAACGTACAATCACAGACAACATAAGCGGCCAGTGACACACACTAACGTACAATCACAGACAACATAAACGGTCAGTGACACACACAGACGTACAATCACAGACAACATAAACGGCCAGTGACACACACTAACGTACAATCACAGACAGCATAAACGGTCAGTGACACACACTAACGTACAGTCAGCGACAGAATACAGACCTCTACAGCAACACTAGAAAGCAAAACCCACAATGAGATTGTGCTATTGATCTGTTCCAACTCTTGTCTGCTCAATTTGCAATCAGTAAAATAATTCGTATAAACAGAAATCGGTTAATCGAGTACCCTCTTAAATGATATTTATTTACGCTCCTCGCTAAAAAGATAACCATTCTACAATAATTTATTTAATAACACAATTTTATAGCCCTATACACGTTTTTCACCAAAGAGGAAACAAAGGTACGAATAGTTCTTTCACGTGTTCAGTTTAAATATGGGGGACTATGGTTATCGTCCATTTCCGATAGGATTAGACACTCGAAGAAGACAATACTGAAATGCTTGTACAGTGAAATAGAGCTCAATAACTGGATGTGGGTTTTGAACGTGTAACTTTAATCCCTTTATGGGGAGGGAAGAGAAAGCTTGGGTGTTGTCGCAGAAGAAAGTAACGGCAGCATTTCGCCATCTGTCATCTAATGTGGACAACTTTGCGGAGGAATGGGTGGAATAGAGAACCACCATATCGTTGACGCTTAATGCGGAAACGGAAGGAGTAGAAAAAAGTGAAACTATCAAACACATTCATTGGTGGCGTTGAGAGGTTAAAAAAGCAGTAAAGAGGAAAAAAGACATATAAACACAGGATGCAATAAAAAAAAAAATGATTGTGTAAACTACAGATTCTAACGCAGAGAAACCAAGAGGTAAATCAAGAAAACAAAACAAGTATTCTATGAGATCTTTGTAGAGTTAATTAGGAGAAAATAAAAGAACACTCGCTGGGACATTTTTCGAGTAGTTAAGAGTACAGGGAAAAGTAATGAGAACTGCAAACCTACAAGAAAAATTAAGGACAGAAATGAAAGATCAATTTTCGTTCCATCTGAAGCAACAGAAAGGTTGAGACAATAATTCAAGGAAGTCTTAAAACCCGTGGGAGATTATCAGAATGGAACAATACAAGACAACAAGCAGTAACGCGTTCTTTATAGAGAAACAATTTCTTCATACAAGACAAGATAGTTTTTTTTAGTTTAGTTTAGTTTAGTTTAGTTTAGTTTAGTTTAGTTTAGTTTAGTTTAGTTTTGCTTTGCTTTGCTTTGTCTCTTTTTTTAGTTTAGAGAACATGCAAATAATTGAAGTAAAGCTGGTAGCAAGAAGCCAGTGGTTAAGGCAAAGAAATGCAAATGAATGCATAAAAATGCGAAGCTGCAGTAAAGCTGAATTCGAGGAAAAATTGAAAAAAAAAATGGTATGTTAGAAGCTTTACGTGATTAGTAGACGACACAGATTCGAACGACGTTTCGGCTCAATAGGCCTTCAGCAGGAACAAACAAACAACATACACACACAGATATGTGAATAAATAAAACTAATCCTACATAGCTAACTAGTAATGAAACATCAAAAACAAAATAATCGAAATATGTTGACTTCCCTGTGTGTCGTGGACAGTGGTCAGGCTATGAAAGGAATTTCTCACGGGTGTAGCTGTAATTTATACTATGTGGTCAGAGGTGAAGGGTTCTAAAAATACACGAGTGGGGGAACGCTATCTAGGTACGTCGACTACAAAGGCACAGGCAATATCTGAAAGTATCTAAGGGCCCATAAATACATGTATACACACACACAGATGCGTGTATACATATGTACACGTGCAAGAAGAAGTGCACATACTAATACATATCAACATACACATACATATACAAAATAATGCTCTTGCTTGTATGCATACACATGTATGTGTGTGTGTATGTATGTGTATATGTATGTGTATGTTGATATGTATTAGTATGTGCACTTCTTCTTGCACGTGTACATATGTATACACGCATCTGTGTGTGTGTATACATGTATTTATGGGCCCTTAGATACTTTCAGATATTGCCTGTGCCTTTGTAGTCGACGTACCTAGATAGCGTTCCCCCCACTCGTGTATTTTTAGAACCCTTCACCTCTGACCACAGGGTATAAATTACAGCTACACCCGTGAGAAATTCCTTTCATAGCCTGACCACAGTCCACGACACACAGGGAAGTCAACATATTTCGATTATTTTGTTTTTGATGTTTCATTACTAGTTAGCTATGTAGGATTAGTTTTATTTATTCACATATCTGTGTGTGTATGTTGTTTGTTTGTTCCTGCTGAAGGCCTATTGAGCCGAAACGTCGTTCGAATCTGTGTCGTCTACTAATCACGTAAAGCTTCTAACATACCATTTTTTATTTTTTTTTCAATTTTTCCTAGCAAGAAGCCAGTAGTGGAGTATAATGTACACTCTTACAAGATATGGTGACAGCTTTACAGAAAAGGAAGACAACAAAATACTATAAAAAGCAATATGTTAACAACAAAGGCTGCCATAAGAACAATAACCATATCTTTGTATCTCCTTCGACACCTGAAGCAGTAACAAGTGGAAGGGAAGAAAATGGAAGAATTTTTTTTGTTTGGCGTTCGTCAGCTTTTTCACCTCTGGCGAAGTTCCTAGAGTCTAGGAACTGAATTTTGCGTGTTTATCCGTTTTTCTCTGGCAGCCGTGTGTACAGGGGTCCCTCGCCGTACAGGCAGATAACTCCGTATTCGGAGGTACTCATATATTTTTCGTTGATGAGTAATTGACCTTTCAAGCCGACCTCGCTACTGAGGCCAGGGGTGGTTACCGCAGAGAGGAATTGTAAATAAAAATCTCAACTGGTTCAGCCGGGATTTGAACTCACAACCTCTCTATCTCGAGGCCGGCGTTTTCCCTCGAGACCAACCAGTCCCCCGAAGAAGAATCTAGAAGCCATCAACCGGAAGTTAGTGGTCAAGTAACCACGTCTTTACAGCGGTTACATTTAAAGAAAAATAAACATGTATATTTTCTGTACTTGTGCACAAATTATATCTCTCTGTTATTCCTTAACCTCAAATGTTCAAATAATCATTAACTATCTTTCTTCTTTACGTCACATAGTACCATTGCTGGTGTATGACGGGGGGCAACGATAAAACCAGAGGGATAAAGGCCGCTTGGTCAAAGCAGTCGCCACGACGTGTGAGACTCAGGATTTTTATTTCACCCCCGATAGAAAAAAATCCTTTCTGTCTACCGCGGGCTTCGAACACCGAACGTCGGCTTTTCAGCCAGCGGAACAGTGGTTTTAGCCGCACGGCCACGCGCTCCTCAACCAATCATTGCTATAACAAATAACCAAAATCAGTGTGTGAGCTTGATTGAGGCCTCATTTTTAAAACTTCACATTTGATTTAAATATTATTTTCAGGCCTTTTTTACATAGTCAATTTTAGCAGCTCTTTGTGTTTCGCATTATTGGTTGCGTTATTATATCTCCACAATGCACAATACAAACAAGTGGAACAATATTAAAATAGGTAAATAAATGTAAATATCTGGAACAATGTTAACCTCAGATGGTACATGTGCAATGGATGTAAGATGCAGAATAACTCAGGTATAACCAGCTTTCCAAAAATGAGGAAGATACTGTACAATCCATTTTTGACAACAGAAACAAACAAGAATAAGAGTTCTTAATGTTATGTAGAGCCAGTTTTAACATATGGTTGTGAATCATGGACAATAGGACAACAGACTAGAAAATCACTGTAGAAATGTGGTTTTACGGAAAAATGTTGAGAATACCATGGACAGCTAAGAAGAGTAATGAAAACGTTCTGAAAGAGGAAAAAAACACTAATTTGCAATATTAAGAAGAAACAATCATCATTTTCTGGCCATGTAATGAGAAGGGAACAGCTGGAACATATTGTGACAACTGCGAAAACCGAGATACCAAGAGATAGAGGAAAGCAAAGAAAAAAGATACCAGACAACTTAAGAGAATGGCTTGGCAGATACGGTCAACAAAAGAAATGATTAATAACTGTCGAGATTAAAAGTTATTTGGATACAAGATGAACTACGGCAGCAGGCATGGCACTTGATGATGATGATATCTCATCTTTTTTAAATATATGTATATTTTGTTACGAGTAAAGAAATTAGAATCAGAATGGCTAAAGCAGCAATGTCTTTCAGAAGCCTTGAAAAATTGTGGAAATCAAAACTCATCAGCACAAACACAAAACTTAGGCTATTCAAATCAAATGTACTATCAACCCTTACGTATGCGTGTGAAAGCTGGAAAACAACAAGAGATATAGAAACAAAGTTGAACGCATTCGAAAATAAATGTCTAAGGAAAATACTTGGTATAGTGTGGAACGAATTCAAAACAAACGAGGAAATTAGAGAAATCGCCAATCAACCACTAATATCTTCAGTAATAAAGAAAAGACGATGGTCATACGTTGGACATGTGATGAGAAGAGATAATAACCGAATAGCAAAGCAAGCCCTCATATGGGAAACAACAGGTAAAAGAAAAAGAGGAAGACCCAGGGAGACACTGAGAAGAACATTGATGAGAGAGGCAAGAGCAGCAGGAATCGGCTCCCTCAATGAGATAGAACTGCTTGCACAGAACAGAGACAGATGGCGAGATTTGATAAAATATCTTTAAAAGAAAACTGCTAGAACAAAAAATTCATATAGGAGAAGGTGTATCTTGGTCTACGCCCTATGGGCCGGTTACGGCTCGAAAGGTCAATAGATAGATATTTTGTTACATCCGTTGGAGTTCTTTTAATACGAAACGTTTGCTTTGTCTTGTGCCAGCCGTTAAGCTGAAATATCCGTTCTGTGTTTGTTTTATACATTGTATATGATATTTGTGTTTACATTTATTACTGTTGATCATTACCCATGGCTATCTGTTGATGGGAATAGAACTGCTTTAAAACGGATCGATTGCAATAAAGTTGATTCCATCAGACAATGAGATTGAGATGATGTGTTGCGTGTAATACAATTATTTTTTCATGTTAGTCAGGAGGGATTCATAATTTCACAAATTCACATTGCAGGGAGATCTTACAGTCTGTTGTTTGATGTGCGACGGGGATAATCCGATGACTAACTGTGTTTCATATGTTCGGATTTGGAGTCAGGGTGATGTTCTAGCATCATCAAGCGCTATAAATTTTTTTTTTAATGACCATCGTCATTTTTCAGAGGATGTGAACTTCCGGTCAACATGGTGGATAGGCGGCAGGAACCATTAAAGGCTATGTATGAAAAGTGTTCCTTGTTGCAGTTTCCGCATATTCCAAGTCCGGCTTGTTGCAGGAGCTACTGAGTTAAATACGCTGTGCACACTGTGAGCTGTGCGTTTCATCTGTTTTGATCGTGTTTCGATATTCCGATTGTTTACGATGAATTATGATATCGTATGATGGAGAACAGATGGTTGTGCTCACTTTCTGTGCGGTTTCGCTTGTCTTTTGATGCTGAGACTGCTATGATGGGGACTACAGCTACCTTTCTTTGTTTGGGAGATGAAATAGTAATTCAGATGATTCCACTGGCACGGGCGGTTGAGCAATTATGGATTTTAATTCGTTTGCAGTGATACCGAGGCCTTCCATAACCATAACAATTATTTTAGGTCCATTAGTGACTTATTGTCGCCTACACGTCGGTACATAATATGTGTGCAATGTGCATTTGTGTGTGTGTGGATATTGGTCTCTTATGTAAGAAGAGTGAAATACGCGTGCGCACTTAATGACGATTCAGCGTGTAGATCATATCAAGTTACTCATGAGGTATGTTTTGTCTATAATGGACAAATTTTTGTTAACGTTTTGCCTCCAGGATATATCACAGGGTGATGTGTTTGGCATATCTGTGCCACTCAATGCTTATGAACGTATTACTAAAGTGCTTTTGTTCCAGGTACGCATTATTGGCGTAACTGTTTGCATTTTTTAGCAGCAGAGAAAGAAAGAAACATTCATAGATGAGAGCGGAGGTCAAAGACAATGAAGTTTGGGTTGCGTAGTTTCAGTTGTAATTAATTTTAAGTGAAGCTCTTGAGTTAAGTGCTCAGTGCACACCGTGAGCTGTGTGTTTCATCCGTTTTGATTGTGTTTCGAAATTTCAATTATTTACGATGAATGATGATATCGTATGACAAGAACAGATGGCTGTGTTCACTGTTTTTGCCGTTTCGCCTTATGTCCTTTGGCGTGTGCTGACACTGCTATGATGGGGACTGTAGAGACATTTCTTTGTTTGGGAGATGAGTTAGTAATTCGGATGATTCCTCTGACACGGGCGTTGAGCAATTATGGATTTTAATCGTTTGCAGTAATACCGGGGCCTTCCATAACCATAACCATTTAGGTTAAGCTACCATTTTACAGTAGCTGCAAATATGCTAAATAATTACATATTACAGATGTCAGAGACTAGAAATTTTATATATATAAAATATATATAATATATATATATTTGATATATATATATCAAATTAGGAATCGTTTGACAATGAAAGTAGATATATATTATATTTAGAAAAGTCAGAGTCTGGCATTACAAAATTAGTCATTTCTAATTTGTCAGAAAATTAGAAAAATCTGAAGATGAGAAGTCAGAGTCTGAAGATTAGAATAGTCGGAGTCTAACAATTAGAGACGACAAAGTGCGAACACTTTAAACCTTTGAAAAGTGGAGACTGATAGTAAAATAAAATATAGAATTCGAAGTTTTACAGTAATATATTAGACATGATGGAGTTTGACAATAAATAATTTAAGAAATAATTTTACTGTAAAAATTGCGTTTTATTTTTCAATAATCATAAAAAAATATATGGAGGTAGACAAAGGAAACGATGGATTGAAGGAATTTACGACATATAACATTACAATATTGCTATGTACCAAGCCACAGAAAATGCCTTTGATAGAAAACATATCATTTGACTTAACCCTGCGAAGCCTGCCAGCAAAAATCAGAGAAGGATAAAAGAAAGAAAGGCAGGAAGAAAGAAAGTAAGAAAGAAAGAAAAAAAGAAAGAAAGAAAGAAAGAAAGAAAGAAAGAAAGAAAGAAAGAAAGAAAGAAAGAAAGAAAGAAAGAAAGAAAGAAAGAAAGAAAGAAAGAAAGAAAAAAGAAGATACAATTTAAGGCGTCGAAGTCATTAAAGTCGATGCCCGAAAATGTGAGAATTCGAAGTTTGGATTTTTACAAATATGATAATTTGGTATTTGACAGTGATAGATGAGAGAAAGTGAAGTTCGACATAATCAAACTGAGGACAAAAAGTGCACTAAAGAGAAACAGGAATCTGGAAATAAATATTTATAGTAGTCAAAGTCTGAAAATGAGAACAAATGGAGAATAGTATAATTAAATAAACAAAATGCGGAGTTTGACAGCAACATTTATGAGACATTGATATCTGAGAGTAAATAAATAAGTAAAATAGAGTTCAACTATTTTAGTAAAATCAGATTAGAATTCAGAATTGGAGTCGTAGTCATCATTATGTGTAATGTCGATTGACGCGAGGGATCAAGACCTTCCACAATTCTCTGTCCTCAGTGCATCGTATCAATTCTGTTGTTCACTGTTGAGCGTGGAATAACATCAGTGCATCGTATCAATTCTGTTGTTGACTGTTGAGCGTGGAATAACATCAGTGCATCGTATCAATTCTATTGTTGACTGTTGAGCGTGGAATAACATCAGTGCATCGTATCAATTCTATTGTTGCCTGTTTAGTGTAGAACAACATCAAGCTGTTGATGTGAGCCGAAATCAGATATTAGAATACAATTGATTCATTTGTGAATATCTTTTTGAGGTCCCGTGTGCACTCGAGCACGTTAAATAACCTTTGGTAGTTAAACATCGAAAAGGTGTAGGCCAAAAACCCATCCAAGCTGATGACGGATATGTCGAACCGAAAGGCGCAGATATCGCGGCGTTGACGTAAAGCTAGCGACACAACGCATCCACGCCCACTTAACGGGTGAGTACTAAAAAGAAGAAGAAGAAGATCGATGCATTAAAAAAAGAAGAAAATTTTTTTTAAAACTTGTAAAGAAAAACAACGCTTCTAATTTTGAAAATGTAACTGTCTTCTTTTGCTTTGTTTCTTCGATTAAGTTGAAACCTTTTATTCCAAATATTGACAATATCATTCTGAGAAGATTTTAACGTTCTTTTCTTGTAAGTCAATAAAATGTAGTTTAATGCATCTAAATGATAATATGCCCAAACTAAATATACAAATCCATGCACAGAAGATCACAACCTAAGAAATAAGGTGCTTGAGAAATCTAACAAACAAAACAATGATAGATCGAATATCCAATGTAAAAGTCATAGAACAGATTGGAGTTAAACCGAGCCTGGAATATACAAATAAACAACAAACGAATCGGTTCTGATACTAGGTAAGAATGAAACGAGACCAAACAGCATCGAAAGCAATGACAATATGCCAAATGAAGATTTCACTTCTTCTACAAGAGTATTATAATCAAATAGAAATAATTTCGGCGTAGATTTTCCAATTTGTTGGCGGCAACTCAATTCATAACACTGTCACGTGAAAGTTAATTTATTTCACTATGGCAGGACCATGAATACATTCCGCAGAGTTCATCGCAGAGATCACAATCTGACTGAGGTTTTTATGTGTGTCTTTGGACATCAATGACAATATTGACATCAACATTCATTACAACCTCCAGTTATTGTTCCAACTACTGCACAGTCAACGGTCACAGATGAATCACCTATTCTTTTTCTTTCTTTCTTTCTTTCTTTCTTTCTTTCTTTCTTTCTTTCTTTCTTTCTTTCTTTCTTTCTTTCTTTCTTTCTTTCTTTCTTTCTTTCATATAATTTTGCCTTGAAGATTAACAAGTGAATGCAGGAACGATTAATATAATCTAAAGTCTCATCACGTTGTATTGTTCTACTTTTAGTCACTTCTCTTTTAGGTGTAGCGTTTTTCTGGGCGCATCTAAAGGCTGCTGGGATAGAAATGTTGTAATTCTTGCATGTTTTTATTCCATCCATTCATTTCTTCTTTGGTCTCCTTTATACTTTCAGTAGTGCTGTTTTGAGGCAGAAAGCTTTCGATGATGTTTGGTCTCCTTTCATCCTTACCTAGTGTCAGAACCGTTTCGTTTGTTGTTTGTATATTCCAGGCTCGGTTTAACTCCGATCTGTTCTATGACTTTTACATTGGATATTCGATCTATCATTGTTTTGTTTGTTAAATTTCTCAAGCCCTTATTTCGTAGGTTCTGATTTTCTGTGTATGGATTTGTTTAATGGTCATGTTTGACATTGGTAACATCATCATCACCATCATCATCATCAAGTACCGTGCCTGCTGGCGTAGGTGATCATGTCTCTCCACAACTTTCGATCTCGGCAGCTATTTATCATTTCTGTTGTTGACTTTCTGCCAAGCCATTCTCTTAAGCTGTGTGGTATTTTTTCTCTTTGCTTCCCTCTATGTCTTCGTCCCTCAATTTTTCCAGTTGTTACAATATATTCCTGTTGTTCTCTTCTCTTTACATGGCCAACAAATTATGATTGTTTCTTCCTAATATTGGAAATTAGCTCTCTTTTTGCATTGACCTCTTTCAGAACGTTTTCATTACTCTTCTTAGCTGTCCATGGTATTCTCAATATTCTTCTGTAAAACCACATTTCTACAGACCCCAGTGATTTATTGGTAACATAAGGTTGGTATAAAAGTGCTATTTATCATTTCCTTCGTAAGTGTTATTAAATGTTTTAGATTTTTTCAAAAAGAGTAGCCAGTTTGTAGATGACAATATTTGCTCAGTATTTTCTGGTCGTTATCTCAGTATTTCATTTTCTGTAAATATGTTGCGTAAGTGTTTGAATTCCCCGACTTCTTTAATTTGAGTATTGTTAATTTTAACGTTTAAGTTTCCGCTTTTCTTATTTATTTTCATTATTTCTATTTTGGTTGCGTTCATGTTTATATTACACTCTTTGCAGACACTTTTCAGGTCTATTGCAATTTTGTTGTAAGCTTTCCTCGTCTTCATATACTAAGCATTGGTAGTCAACAAAAAGTTGCTCTTTGATGTTCATTAGATCCTCGCCGTGGATCTTCAATTGTATCTCTTTAATGATAATATCCATGTAGGTAACAAATGGCAGGGGAAATATGACACAACCCTGCCGTTCTCCTGAAGTGATTTTAAACCACCCAGACATTTATTATAATATTCAGAACTGCAATTTGACTGTTCATGTTCTATTATGTTTTCTAGTATATGTCCTCACACACAGTATTTTTTTAGCATTTGTCCTCTCATACTGTATTTTTCTAACATTTGTACTCTCATACTGTAATTTTCTAGTATTTGTTCTCTCATAACGCATTTTTCTAACATTTGTACTCTCATACTGTAATTTTCT
The DNA here is from genome assembly GCA_032433765.1 of Megaustenia siamemsis. Classification (NCBI taxonomy): domain Eukaryota; kingdom Metazoa; phylum Mollusca; class Gastropoda; order Stylommatophora; family Ariophantidae; genus Megaustenia; species Megaustenia siamemsis. Next base: position 45,498,058 of record JAVIAB010000124.1, on the reverse strand, counting down.
AGTATTTTTCCTCTCACACCGTATTTTTCTAGTATGTGTCCTCTTACACCGTATTTTTCTAGTAATTGTCCTCTGACACCGTATTTTTTCTAGTATTTGTCCTCTCACACTGTATTTTTCTAGTAATTGTCCTTTCACACCGTATTTTTTTAGTATTTGACCTCTCACACCGTATTTTTCTAGTATATGTCCTCTTAAAATGTATTTTTCTAGTAACTTTCCTCTTACACCGTGTTTTCTAGTATTTGTCCTCTTACATTGTGTTTTTCTAGTAATTGTCCTCTCACACAGTGTTTTTCAAGTATTTGTCCTCTCAAACAGTATTTTTCTAGTAATTGTCCTCTCACACCGTATTTTTCTAGTATTTGACCTCTCATACTATATTTTTCTAGTAATTGGCCTCCTACACTGTATTTTTCAAGTATGTGTCCTCTCATACTGTATTTTTCTAATAATTGTCCTCTCACACCGTATTTTTTTAGTATTTGACCTCTCATACTGTATTTTTCTAGTAATTGGCCTCCTACATTGTATTTTTCAAGTATTTGTCCTCTCATACTGTATTTTTCTAATAATTGTCCTCTCACACCGTATTTTTTTAGTATTTGTTCTCTCACAACGTATTTTTCTAGTATTTTCCACAATCTTCTTATGTTGACAATCAAACACTTTTTCTTGACGTGTAAACATAGTGATATTCATGTCTTTATTATATTCAATTGCCTTCTCGCTTAATTGCCTCAATATAAAAAAAAGATAGTTAGAATTATCTATCTGATTCCTGCAAATTCTTTCTTCAGTCTTTTGGCTATTGTTAACGAGAGACTAACATGATCCATCACGACTGTAGTTTCAATAACAAACATATCAATCTCATAGTTTTCCATCATAAAAACAGCGCTTGATGTTTTGAAGTATTTTTGCCTTCCATTTCTTCACTTTTCTTATACTATTTAATTTGTTGAAGGAGACACAAAGATCTAGTCACACGGCTCAACCATTGATACCTAAATCTGTTGTAAAGATCCCTGAGCTTGTCAAACATTTTTCTCATTGTGCTTCAACCTTGTCCTCATACTGTAAGACATATATCTTGTATAACATGGTGGACGAACGATTTAATTGATTGTCTTTACTTGCAATTTCAAAATGTGTTCTACACCGACTATTTCTTTCATGATTGCATTCATTATTTATTTCTCTGACATGAAAACTGGGAATCCATTACATTAGTCCTGAAACGAAAAATGAGAATTTCTGTAAGAGCAACTGCATTGCTAGGTGATACTTGTATAGTTTCCTAAAATTGAATAAAAAGGTGTACGCTCTCCTTATTTGGAGATATACTCATTCCACCACATTTTCTTCTTTTTAAGCTAGAAGTTCTCTCTTTATCAAATCTAGCAGTAAAAAACGCCTATTTTTAAAAATTAATTACCTTTGTTTCTTTACATGCGCTTTCAATTATTTTCTCATCTGCAGGTTTGACCATTTCCTTACCAATTGATGATGTTTTGAAAATAAAGGTAAAGTTACACGCATGTAAGCCATATAATGTGCACGACATTTACTTGCAATATTTTATAATCAGCGCATAATCCCACACATGAACATCATTTACTTATAATAATTCATAATCTACATACTGTCCCATACATGCATGTTATTTATCACACATGTACGTCGTCATTTACACACAATAGTTTACAGATTACACACTGTCTCTGTCATACACACACGCAAAAAGAAAAGATTAAGAATCTGTAACAGACACTGATCTACAACATGAACACTTCTGTTTCATACAAAATGAGCCGATCCCATCATGCAAGACATTTGCTAAATTATCTTACATAAATACATAAATGAACACAACTCAGTCACTATTTTATCACACGTGAATACTCAGAGACATTGAGAAGAACATTGCTGAGAGAGGCAAAAGCAGCAGGAATCGGCTCCCTCAATGAGATGAGCTGTTTGCACAGAACAGAGACAAATGGCGAGATTTGATAAAATATCTTTAAAAGAATTGAAAACTGCTAGAACAAAAATTCAGAAAATAGAAGGAGTATCTTGTTCTTGGGCCGGTTACGGCTCGAAAGGTCAATAGCTAGATAGATAGAATACTCAACTCACGCAAGTGTCATTACATTCTCATGCATAAATGCGCAACTCACACGATAGACAACTATTTTGAAACACACATTTAGATATTTTGATTTAACAAAAAATTCATGTCAAAGAATACTACAGCATGAGTACAACTGGTGTAATGTATCGATTTCTGTGAATTTAAATTGATATCCTTGACACACTCACATTTCAAAATGCCCCAGAAAAGCTCACACATAAAAAAGAGAATAATATTCTGAGTTACGCAATAAATAGGAGTTATTTATATATGTAAATTTGCATTCAAATTCGTTGCAATCTCACACACACATACACACGTCATAGAAGAGCTCGACATACGTCAGGCACATGCTTATTTTCTCACATAAACGTGACTCACGCCACGCCGCGATATTTTATTCAACAATCCCAAACAAATATCCTGACATTTGTCTCAGCCTGGCCAACTTTGACGGCATTTGCGCTTTAACTTCCAAGAAATGTGATAACTCACGATCCGGCTTTGATCTCGACACCGCTCACGCGACAAATGTTCACTACTTCCATTCACAAATGCTTGGCATTTCTGCTCTTGTCGGCAATATTCATTGTCAGATTCACAATAATTTTCACTGATGACTCCTACATGGCTGGTGATGCTGGCAAGTTGACAAATAAAACATTCCATTGAAATTATAAAGATAAACAAGAAAGTTCTGAATCAGACGAGAAACGGAACAAATTAACTATTTAACTACACATTTTAAAAAAAGACAAATGGAATGTTTCTTCTAAAGTTATATTGGAAAGGAAGGTACAAAGCAGATGAGGCAGAGGGAGACCAAAACTAAAGTGGACAGATAACATCAAAAGGTGGTCAGTTTAACTTTTGACAACGTGCACCATTAAAACAAGAGACTGTAAAATGGCGCCCCATAGTAGCCAATCTTCGATGTGGAGATGGCACACAATGAATGAATAAAATGAAAATGTTACATTAATTGACTGAAAATGAATTCAATTAATTTTAATTTATGCTAATATAATTTAGTATGAAGAACTGATTTGCTGGAAAAAAAAAACTCAGAGTGAAGGTTTAAGATAACCTTGGGGATGCTGCAAGTATTTTATGCAATGCATGGTGTCAGTACTAATGTTGCATTTCAAACCCAACAACCTAGCAGGTCAGTTAGTCTGCCCACTACCAGCAACAACAACCCTGTCCAACTTTGTATAAACTTCCAAAAGTAAAACAATTAAAAGTACATCATAGAGTTGGTATTTGGAGAAAGGAGAAACAAGATGAGAAAGCAACAGGCTCACGAACATTAGTCGAAATAGTTGTACAGATTTGGGTAACATGCGATGGATGGTCACAAGAAAAAAGAACCTCGTTGCTGCCTTAAAAGACCTGTCAGGTGTATTGGTCATTGAAAGGAAGAAAAGAAAACAACTAATTTAATAATTATGTAAAATAATATTTTAATAACAAATTTTTGAGCTATACCACTTTGTTGACAGAGTTACAACAAATTACGTTCTTTGTTATAAGAAATCATGTCTGTTGTGGAGTATTTTATAGTTTTGGATGTATAGGGCAAGTTTGTCTTAAGTGTATATTACACACTGTACCTGAAGCTTTGCGTGAGTCTGTCTTATCTATATACCACAGCTTATCAGTGTCAATTTTTCTTGTTAAAACACTTGGTTATTTTACCGTGATACTAAAACAATAAAACATATACTCTTCTTTGGTTTTGTTGATAAGATAATACTATATATTAAACATTTCGACTCGGGTCTTCAAGGTGGTCAATGACAAATAAAATGGAGTACAAATAATAAAATTCATACGCAAGGGTTAACACCTAAAACAATGGGAATAGATCGATACACAAATTATCATTAATCATTACCCAGAGAATGACGGGAAACGACCAGAAATGAAGAACTGAAAAAAGCAAAAGTTAGGAATAGTTTCCGCCATAAAATACATTTTTTTTTCCACCAAGTGACAAGACAGTAATGCTAAAAATCCACAAGCTTTTTAATAAACGTTGCAGAAACACCAGACCCAAGGATCAACCACAAAAATGATGGATTGACGGAATATTAGAAACACTTTCAAACATAGCAGCAGCAGAGGTCAAAAGTAGAGAACAAGACCGCAAATTATATCTACTCTCGACGTTGAAAGGCAAATGAAGAAGGAAGGAGGAAGAATACACAGAGATCAAGATGTAACAAGATAGCGATATTGATAAGTCGATCTGTGGTTCTGAAGTAGATAGAAAAGGCATCAGAGAGATGAGAAAAGATAGGATGAGTGTGGTGTTTGTGTGTATGGGGGTTTGTGGGCGGATGTAACTACTTAAGTGAAGTTGTCAGTGAAGTTATAGAAAGTATCGCAGAATAAATAACAAGCAGGGAGAAGACCTAGAGAACGTACTAGTGTCAGTCGATTTAGTGTGCTTGAATGATGGAAGGGCAACTAGAATGGCCACTCGAACAGGGGACTCTAATAGTGTCATAGACCTTGCACTGGTGTCTTCCACCTTCGCACCGGTTTGCAGGTGGAGTGCACTGGGGTTCCACTGAAGTGATCGCTATCCATGTGTCCTCCAAAGTGAGACAAGCAGAAATATAAGCCAGAAAAGGAAGCTCCACACATTCCACTACGAGAAAACAGACCAGGACGTCATTAGCAAAATCAGACATAGGAAAAAGAGTGCCCCTCGTAGGAGGCAGGAGAGATGGACGCAGCCACCCTGGTGGAACATAGAAGCAGAGGAAGCTTGGCGGAGCGAGAGACAAATGTCCAAGACATGGCAGAGAGCTAGAAAGAACTGAAGAACACAACATGAGCTCTTGAAGCGTCTGAAAGTAGAGGTCGACCCAAAAATGATGCACTTTAAACTATGTGCTAAGCAGGCTAAGGATGCTAAATGGGATGACTTCTGTAAAAAAGTGTGCTCAGAAATAGCCACATTTTGGCGCCTTCATCAGAGCATGAATGGCACAATACGACACAGAGGCATACCAGACTTTCAGAGCACAGGCCGGATATGATACAAATCTGGTGAGAGCAAAGGGAAGGCCCTGCTTGCCCGCTACATTGAGCAGACGGACCAAAGAAATGAGGCTGTAAGAATGTGGATACTGGGATCGCTGTCAAAATTGTGTAAGGATGTAATGCTGGAAGAAGATCTCACAATCATAACCGATACCATTCGCACGACACTTAAAAGGTCACACAACACTGCTCCTGGTCTAGATGGTGTTCGGTATGATGACATAGGCGATTTAGCTGCCGACGACTTGACAAAACTGGCCAATGAGTTCAATGCCAGCATTCGGAGTGGCCAGATTAAGGAGGAGTGGCTACACAGCTACTTACTACCGCTACCGAAATCAAACAAGGACCATTCTCAGATCAGTGCCTACAGAATCATCACAATGCAAAACACTGCGGGCAAGCTGCTGGAGAAAATAGTTGCCCGTGTCCTCACCTGTCACCTTGAACAGAAACGCGCATTCCCACCAACACTGGGAGGTTATAGATATAACAAAGAGACATGGCTCAACGCGGCAGTTTTTGCTTGTGACGTCTTCGAAGGCTACCACAGACGAGAGGAGACATGTGCTGCTACTATAGATCTGGAGGATGCATACAACAGGGTACCATTTGAATATCTCGTGCATATGCTCCTCAAACTGACGGTGCACTCCTTCCTCATTAGATTGATCGCCGCGGCACTGTTTCAGAGGAAGGTGATACTCAGATGTGGAAGTTGGTCTTCCGAGCCAACATCCATTTATCCAGGGCTGCCACAAGGCTCACTATTGTCACAAGTTCTGTTTTACGTGTACACAATAACGATCACAGAACAACAGCTGGATGGGAGGGGAAGAACTATGACTTTTGCTGATGATATTCTGGTATATCGACAGGGAAGAGACAGACGGGGAATCGCATCCACAATGCAAGACGAACTCGATCACATTTCTTCCTGGTGTGGGGTTTCAGGTGCCTTGGTTAATCCTAATAAAGCATCAGTTTCATGGTTCTCCCATAACAATCATATCGTTAATACGACCACACCGGTAGTACGAATGGGAGCAGATGAGGTGACCAGGGACAAGTTGATGACATACCTCGGAGTTAAGTTTGATCGCACCAATCGAGTATGCCCTGGCAATTCTTACTGTCAGTACGACTCAAATTGATAGGCTGGAGAAAATACAAAATGAAGCCATGCGCATTATCTTGGGATGTACAAGGGACACTTCCTGTGTAGCATTGAGTTATCTTCTTGACTTTCCAACCATGGATGATAGAATCAAGATCTGGAGAGCACAAGCATACCAGAAGATTACTACAGATAAAGAGCATCCATTGCACTACGTGCTCAACACAGGGAAAGGTGCCAGGCTAAAAAGAGGCAAATCATGGGTGGGCCGAGCAGAAGATGTCATCAAACAGGTCTGTGGGCTTACCAATATCAGCGTTGGTGAGAAGTGGATACCGGTGCCTACGTCTTTCAAGGGGACTTGATAAATATATACCCTGGTACCCATTTCTGCCAGCGGCTGGGTGCACCGCGGGGGTACTTCTTTTTTTTTTTCTAACCACGAGTTCAACTCTCACTGCTTTCAGCGGGGAATCGAACTCAGGCTGTCCGAACGTCGGTAGCCCTGTCGTGTGGTTTTCCCCATTTGGCTACCGACGCCCCCACACAAAAGAAATGTTATATAATCTAAACATATTATTTGATTGAATATAGTTAGACTCTATTGCATTTCTCTTGTGTTTCTGTTTGATTTTATTCTTTGTTTCTGAGGAAGACCGCATGTAGGCGGAAACGTTGTAGCTTTGTATTATTCTCCCATGTAAGGCTCACAATAAGCTGTTTTCAACTCCCCAGCTCTAACGTAAAATTATTGCTAAATTCCCTCCTTCCCAGCTGTAACGCAAAATTGTGTCTATTTCCCCGTTCATCATTTAATGCAGGCGGAGGTTCTTGCCAGTGTATAATAGGTGGGTCACCTAGCTTTTGACATTTTGTTTTTTTTAAATAAAAGAGAGACAACGGAGTTCCGTCAGCGGTGCGTGAGTGGCTGTGCACTCCTCCAAAAGAATTCTTGTCTAGCGGTATCTACGTTCTTATCAAGCGCTGGCATAGAGGTGGAACACATTGAACAGTGTAACATTATTGTTTTAATGTTTGCAGCAAATAGTCTGTAAATACACTTTCACACACACAAAATATATATGGACACACACCACGCATACACACATATATTATATATATATATATACATATATATATATATATATATATATATATATATATATATATATATATATATGGGAGCCGCGATAGCTCAGTGGTTAGTGGACTGGACTACAAAGGACAAGGGGTAGGGTTCGATCCCAACTGACGGCTTCCGGGTTCACTCAGCCTTAAATGGGTACCGGATTTTTTTCTGGGAAAGTAAAGCAGCACGGGCGTAATACTGACCACATTACCCCAAAAATTATGTGCTGAAGGTCTGTAAAATATAGGGTCACTAACATCATATTCCCTATACACCACTTGGCGTGACGGGGGTACTTTACTACTTACATATATATACTTATATATAAATATTTTTTTAAATAAAAAGGCACTTCATAAATGCAAACCACATGAAAACACAATAGTTCTGGGGGATTTTAACGCAAAAGTAGGAAAGGAAAGATTTGAGGAAGTAGTTGGTCATTATGGCTTATGCGAGAGGAATGAAAGAGGTGATAAACTTATTGACTGGGCAAGAACACACAACATGATGATAGGAAACACCTGGTTTAAGCAACATCCAAGACGTCTGTGGACATGGAAAAGCCCAGGGAACAATGCACGTAATCAAATTGATTGAATAATGATAAGCAATAGATTTAGAAACAGTCTGGTGTGTGTGAAAACTAGACCAGGGGCAGATTGCAATAGTGATCATGTACCAGTGTGGGAAAGCTTAGAGTAAAATTAAAAACAACAAAACGAGCCTCAGTTAACATGAAGTTAAATTTAGATTTACTAAAATCAGACAAGAAGCTGCAAGACAAATATAAAATCACAATTCAGAACCGGTACAATGCAATAGAGAAGATACAAAGTATTGATGAACTGTGGGAAATGCTAAAAGAATCAATGCAACAAACATCAAAAGAGTTCATACTACCAGTGAGGACAAATTCAAGAAAGAAATGGATGACAGACGACATTTTACAGCTAATGGATACAAGAAGAATAAATAAAGAAAATAAAGATGAGTATAAGAGATTAAATAAAGAAATTGTAGTAAAATGCAATGAAGCAAAAGAAGCATGGCTAAAAGAGAGATGCAAAGAAATCGAATTGCAACAAAAAGGAGATGCTAAAGCTATATACAAACAAATTGAGGAATTAACAGGAAGAAAAACGCAATTTAAAAAATGTATGTCTAAGATCAAAGAAAGGAGAACTGTTGATTGATCAAGAAAAAATAAGGAAACGATGGACAGAATACATCAAAGATCTTTATAATGATGAACGAACGGAAGTAAATATTAAGGATAATGGAGGACCAGAAATACTCAGAGAAGAAGTGGAAGATGCCTTGCGTAATATGAAAGCAGGCAAAGCTCCTGGACCAGATAATATCACTAAAGAAGAGATTGAAGCCATGGGTGATTTTGGAATAGAAATAATAACAAAAATATTGAATGATATCTACAACAGCGGATAAATACCAGACGACATGCTCAAATCAATATTCATAGCCCCCCCAAAAAAAAGAAATCAGGTGCGATTGAATGCGATGATCATCGCACAATAAGCCTTATGAGTCATATGACTAAGATATTACTAAGAATCATCATGCGAAGAGTGCAGTGTGAAGCAAAATCAGTCCAGAAATTAGCGATGTCCAGTGTGGTTTTGTTAGAGATAAAGGAACAAGCAATGCCATTTATATCGTAAAATCTTCAGTTGAAAGAGTCATAGAGGTGAAAACAGATTTATACCTATGTTTCATAGATTACACCAAGACATTTCACAAAGTAAAGTAAGTAAAAAAAAGTAAAGTACCCCCGTCACGCCAAGTGGCGTATAGGGAAATATGGTGTTAGTGACCCTATATATTACAGACCTTCAGCACATGATTTTTGGGGCAATGTGGTCGGTATTACGGCCATGCTGCTTTACTTTCCCAGAAAAAATCCGGTACCCATTTAAGGCTGGGTGAATCCGGAAACCGTCGGTTGGGATCGAACCCTACCTCTTGTCCTTTGTAGTCCAGTTCACTAACCACTGAGTTATCGCGGCTCCCATATATATATATATATATATACAGGCTCTAGAAGAGTTTGGCGTCGAACTGATCACAGACATATGCAATGACATATACCATACAGGATACATACCAAACGATCTAAAAACATCAACTTTCATTGCATTGCTTAAAAAGAATGGTGCAGTTGAATGCAGTGATTTCAGAACAATAAGCCTAATGTGCCAGGTAACATAAATTTTACTAAAAGTTATACAGGGAAGGATTCAGAATAAAATCAATACTGACTTAGATGAGCAACAATTTGGATTCAGGAAAAACAGTGGGACAAAAGAAGTCATATTCAGCATGAGAACATTGATTGAAAAGTACACAGAAGTAAACAAACCAATATATGCCTGCTTTATAGACTACACCAAAGCTTTCGATAGAATACACCATAACCAACTTATAGACTGCCTAAAGGATATAAATCAAGACGACGCAGACATACAACTAATATGTAATTTGTACTGGGAGCAAACAGCAATAATAAGATATAACAAGGAGAGCTCTACACCCATGGACATAAAAAGAGGAGTAAGACAAGGATGCATCCTATCACCAAGCTTGTTCAATCTATACACTGAGCAAATCTTTAAAAGCATCTCAGAGATACCAGGCCTAAACATTAATGGAAAGTTAATCAATAACCTGAGATATGCTGATGATACTGTTCTACTAGCAGAAAATCCTAAAGACCTACAACAATTGCTTAATGTGATAAACATAACAAGCAAAAAATATGGACTAGAAATGAATATCAAAAAGACTAAAACTATGATCATAAACAAAGAAAATTCTCAAGACCTACAATTAAATATCACAGTTGAGGGAATACATCTGGAGACAATCCAGAGTTACAACTACCTGGAACATATTATAACCAATGATGGAAAATGCAAAACTGAAATAAACAAAAGAATAGATATGGTAAAAAGTAATTTTAGTGCCATGAAAAATACACTAGCAACAAAACAAATATCAACAGGGCTGAAACTAAGAATGGCAAAATGTTACATCTTCTCAATATTCATGTATGGTGCAGAAACATGGACATTTGACAAGAAAACAGAACAGAAAATTTAAGCCTCAAAATCTTGAATCTCAAAATAATCTGATGTTCAGACGATTAGGCAATTTACACATCGACCACTCCTGTCTCCCATATAAATCAATATCAAATATAGTCCTGGAATATCAGAGGCGGTGTCGATAAACAATAAGAAATTACAACATCGACCGCAGATGAGCTACATCGGACGTTCGAATACCGACAGTTCAAAAGAATGAAATTCCCAGCCCGACCTATCTTTATTACATATTATCAGTTTCTTATCTACTCCTTCCCGCCGAATTACGCCATGCCAAAGCAGCTTGTTGCGTCCTATATAAAAGGACGTTGCAGTTCCAAGCCATTTTGACTGCTGCCACCACGAAGAGGACATCAATGTGCTGGGTTAAAGCTAAGTCATGAATGTATACCACCGGGTAGAGACCGTAGATTCGACTAGCAGTGTTGCGTAGAGTAAATAGTTATTTTGTGTCGAATATATATTGTAAGCTTTAGAGTTCAATGTAGTAGGAGGTCGACGCATGAGAGTTATAATCCAGGGGGCCCATCGTCCTTAAAGTATCAAGAAGCTAAAGGGCCGAAACACTTTCTCGCCTGGTCATCTTCTGATGATCAGATTGTCTCCTGTTGGGAAGCTCTGTAAATAGAGTTTCATATATACCATATGTGAAACTCTTTAGTTTCATATACAGTTACACACACACACACACACACACACACACACACACACACACACACACACACACACACACACACACACACACACACACACACACACACACACACACACACACACACACACACACACACACACACACACACACACACACACACACACACACACACACACACACACACACACACACACACACACACACACACACACACACACACACACACACACACACACACACACACACACACACACACACACACACACACACACACACACACACACACACACACACACACACACACACACACACACACACACACACACACACACACACACACACACACACACACACACACACACACACACACACACACACACACACACACACACACACACACACACACACACACACACACACACACACACACACACACACACACACACACACACACACACACACACACACACACACACACACACACACACACACACACACACACACACACACACACACACACACACACACACACACACACACACACACACACACACACACACACACACACACACACACACACACACACACACACACACACACACACACACACACACACACACACACACACACACACACACACACACACACACACACACACACACACACACACACACACACACACACACACACACACACACACACACACACACACACACACACACACACATATATATATATATAAGTCAGATGGATAGACGACTGAACAGAGATTAATTTGAGTAGGGTTAATCAACAGTCAGTGAGAGACATTTTGTCAATGATAGAAAATTGCAGCTAATCACAAGACATTTTGAGACATATGGGTAGAACATGATAAAATATGAACCTCCTATATTAGTCAAGAAGTAATATTTGAAAAGTTACTTAATAATCGTTTAATAGTTGATTTGATGATGATGATGTAATAATTCCTTAACGCAATAAACATGTCAAGCAAAAAAGATATTGATTAGAAATAAATATAAAAAATAATGACTAATTATGAATATAAACATAGGTAAAACCTACAAGTGGATATAAGGTTGAAGGAATAGACCTGGAGACAGCTCAAACCTACAACTACTTTGGACATACCTATAACCAGTGATAGAAAATGTACAACTGAAATAAACAAAAGTAGACGAATGACAAAAAGTAATTTTAATGTCATGAAAAATATAGTAACACCGAAACAAATAACACCAGGGCTAAATCTAAGAATAGTAAAATGATGCATTTTTTAAGCATTTCTGCATGGTGTAGATACATGGACATTAGACAAGAAAACTGAACAGAAAATTGAAGCCTTTGAAATGTGGATTTATAGAAGAATATGAAGAATTAGACGGAAAGAAAAGAAAAGAAACGGTGAATTCCTAAAACAACTAGAAATGAAAAGAGACCTACTAAACACAATTAAAACAAGACAAATGAAATTTTTGGATCCATGTTAAAAGACACAACAGCCTGCTAAAAGCAACCTTGGAAGGAAAAAAATACAAAGGAAAACAGGCATAGGCAGACCAAGACTTACATGGAAGAGTAACATCAAAAGATGGGCAAGTCAGCCTATGACAACTGGCAATATCAAAGCAAGAGACAGAGCGGAATGGCGCTCCATGGTAACAAACCTTCGATGCGGAGACGACACTCAATGATGATGATATAAAAATGTGAAAGCGATTCTGAAAAGGCGCATCAGAAGCGTGAATGACGTAACAGTCGATGACGTATCAGCTGAATATGAAACTAGTAGGTTCCAGAAAAAAAATAGGTTAATTAGCAGAACCGAATGCATTCAATCTGGACCAACTCTGAACATTCTGACTTCCTCTCAACATACACAACAGAGTAAACATCTTTAAAAAAGTTGCGATTAACATTATTTATTACCTCACTTGACGTACGCCTTCATTATGTCCTCTGGTAATCATGTCATCACTAGAGATCTCTGTTGTTGTCTATCTTGAGCCACCCTTTCAAGCCCACTTCCTACATGTGAAACTGTGTATGTTCAGTTCTCATTCTACGTCACGTTTGTTTTGGTCATTGGTTATCACAAAGATTAAAGTTGATTAAAATGAAGAAACCATAAATTTTTTCTTTTCTTAATTACTTTACGATGCACTGTAGATAGAAGATTGTGGAGGGACATGATCACCTACGCCAACCGGTATGGCACATGATGAATGAATTGCTTTAAATAATTCTGTCTTAATTTTAAGTGTTTTCAAAAGGTCATTATTTATTGTATTAACCTCCCCCACACCCCACTGTTAAGCAATTTCCCGTCAGTTAATATTCCACGCCATGTCTGTTTTGGTTATTTGTTGTCACAAATGATTACACTTGATATAACCGTTTACCATCTAGTTTTGCTACAAAACGCTTACTTCCAATTAAACGGTTAAACTTCTCATCATCATCATCGAGTGCCTTTCTCCGCAACGAAGGTTGGCTACTATGGAGCACCATTCTGCTCAGTCTCTTGCTTTGATGGTGCAGGTTGTCATAGGCTGATTTGTCCTTCTTTTGATGTTACTCGTCCATGTTAGTCTTGGTCTGCCTCTGCCTCTTTTACCTTGTATTTTCCCCTCCAGGATTACTTTTAGTAGGCTGTTGTGTCTTTTAACATGGCCCAAAAATCGCATTTGTCTTGTTTGAATTGTGCTTAGTAGTTCTCTTTTCAATTTTAGTTATTTTAAGACTTCATCGTTTGTTTTCTTTTCCTTCCATCCAATTCTACCTATTCCTCTATATATCCACATTTCAAAGGCTTCAATTCTCTGTTCTGTTTTCTTGTCTAATGTCCATGTTTCTGCCCCATATAGGAATATTGAGAAGATGTAACATTTTGCTATTCTTAGTTTTAGCCCTGGTGTTATTTGTTTTGATGTTAGTATGTTCTTCATGACATTAAAATTACTTTTTGCCATTCCTATTCTTTTGTTTTTTTCAGTTGTACATATTCCATCACTGGTTATAGTATGTCCACGGTAGTTGTAGTTCTGAACTGTCTCCAGGTCTATTCCTTCTATTTTGATATCCACTTGTGGGTTTTGAGTATCTTCTTTGTTTATGATCATAGTTTTAGTCTTTTTGATATTGATATCTAGTCCATATTTTTTGCTTGTCATGTTTATTTCATTAAGTAATTGTTGTAGATCTTTAGGATTTTCTGCTAGTAGTACAGTATCATCAGCATATCTTAAATTATTGATTATCTGTCCATTAATTTGTAGGCCTGGCATCTTTATGATGTTTTTAAAGATTTGCTCAGTGTATAGATTGAACAAGCTTGGTGATAGGATGCATCCCTGTCTTACTCCTCTTTTTATATCAATGGGTGTAGAGTTCTCTTTGTTATATTTTATTATTGCTGTTTGCTCCCAGTATATATTACATATTAGTCGTATGTCCATGTCATCTAGATGTATCTCTTTCAGGCATTCTATAAGTTGTTTGTGGTGTACGCTATCAAAAGCTTTGGTGTAGTCTATGAAGCAGGCATATATTGGTTTGTTTACTTCTGTGTATTTTTCGATTAATGGTCTCATGCAGAATATGGCTTCTTTTGTCCCGCTATTTTTCCTAAATCCAAATTGCTGCTCATCTAATTCAGTATTGATTTTATTCTGAATCCTTCCTTGTACGACTTTTAGCAAGATTTTTGTAACATGGATCATTAGGCTTATTGTTCTAAAGTCACTGAATTCTACTGCACCATTCCTTTTAGGCAATGCAATGAAAGTTGATGTTTTTAGTTCATGTATCCTGTGTGGTATATGTCGTTGCATATGTCTGTAATCACTTCAATGCCAACATCTTCTAGTGCCTGTATCACCTCTATCTGTATGCTGTCAGGTCCTGCTGCTTTTCCCTTTTTCATTGTTTTTATAGCTTCCCCCACCTCAGATTTTAAGATTTTATAGCCTGATGTATATTTTATAACTGGTTTCTTGTCCCTTTTATCCTGAAATAGTTCTGTTATATATTCCTGCCATCTATCTATAATATCCTTATTGTCTGTTAGCATTTTTGCTTTTTTTTTTCTGCAATGCATCCACCTTCTGTTGCTTTTTTATTTTTATTAGTCATTCTCTTTACTTCTGTGTGCATTCCTCTTAAGTCTTGTTTGCTTTCAATAGTTTCTATTTCTATACATTTTTGGCTGAGCCAGTCTTCTTTTGCCTTTTTGCACATTTTGCGTATCTCATTATTTATTTTATTGTATTGGGCAGTGTTCTTCACTTGTCTCCTTTCTTCCATTTTTTCTAAGATTGTGTTAGTAATCCATTTTTGTTTTTTGTTCTTTTCTTTTTTGGGTAAGGTGTCCCAGGTTTCTTGTATGATTTTTTTCATGCATTGCCATTTGGTTGTTACTTTTTCATCAGGACTTTCTCTTCTGTATTGTTCAATTCCTTCTTCTAGCAGCTTCTTGTATGTGTTCTTTACTTGTATTGTATAGGTATCTTTAATATCTTTTTGATTTAACGCTGTTATATCTAGTGGATTTGATGATGAATTAGACTTTTGCTTGTTTCTCGTTAGTTTGATTTTCATTTTAATCATTACAGGATTGTGATCTGAATTAATATCTGCTCCTGGGTAGGTTTTGGCTTTCTTTACGCTGTTACGGAACCTTTCTTTTATCATGTAATCTATTTGATTCCTTTTCTTATCTCCAGGGCTTTTCTATGTGTATAGTTTCCTTTTCTCTTGCTCAAAGTAGGTGTTACATATTATCAGCCTGTTTTCTTCACAGATTTGTATTAATCTTTCTCCTCTGTCATTTCTTTTTCCTAAACCATGATTTCCTATAATGGTCTTATATCTACCTTTTCCTACTTTAGCGTTCATGCCACCCATTACAATCAAGATGTCTGAAGATTTCACTTGCTTCATAACTTTATTTTGATCTTCATAGTATGCCTCTATTTGTTTATCTGTATAGTCTTGAGTAGGTGCGTATGTCTGTATTATTGCTATGTCAAATGGTTTTGCCTTCATTTTTACTAGTATAATCCTATCATTGTATGCCCAGTGGGTATTTACATTTTTTTGCTCTATTTTTATCAGTATTCCTACCCCACTTTGTTGTTCTGTTGTGTTTCCTGAGTATATAAATGTGTATTTTTCGTCCTCTATGTACCCACATTCTTTTCATCTTGTCTCTGATATGCCTAAGATATCTATATATATTCGTTCTGCTTCTTGAATCAGATGTTCCAATTTCCCTTCTTGATATAGAGTTCTAACATTCCAAGTACTTATTTTAAGATTTTTCCTCCGACATAAGTTCGAATTCCTCTCCATGGCTTCCACTGGACTAGTACGTGATGAGGCTCCAATCTCTTTCACGGTTGCCTGCCATATTCGACTTTCGTGTTCTGAATATGCCTCATGTGTACCACACACTTTGCTGTTTTCGCTTTCTGGGCTGCTGATCAATTTTGATTCATCCGCCCCATCCACCGTCACAGGCTTTTCACATACAGGTTGAACATACCCGGTTTGCCGGCGAAATTTGTCGAACCATGTGCTTGCCTATTGAACCGCGAACACTCGACACAAAGAAGAACTTCTAGTACTCTAAAAAAATTAATTAATATCTGAAAAAAACTGAACAAAAATTAAATTCATCAAAGCTTCAACTATCAATTTTTGAAAAACCTTTCGAATAGGTCACTCAACACATTGTGACCACATGATTTTACTCACAAATTGCTGTAGTAGTGGTTACGCCCTTGTATCTATACAAAAATCGATATCTCTTGTCATTCGCGTTCTCGCCTGATCTCTGGAACGCGCCTTGTTGTCCACACAATCCGTTCGGCGTCAAGAATGACAAGCAGGAAACAATGAGACGATTAGCCGTCACATTAATCTGACAGAAAAATGTCACATCTGGATACACTAGCAAGGATAACTGAGTCATGACGCAACAGATAATCACTTTCATGGAAAGAGATTAAAAAGCAGAAACACAAGTGGACACCGGCCTAGTGTGAGGTGTGATTGACGATAAGGCAGATTGTAAAATCTTGTTTTTTGAAAGCTCTGATCTCACGAAAGATTACAAGCAATTTTGTCAGCTCAAATTCACGATTAAGAGATAATTGATTCATAACTACATCGCAGCACATTGATTATAGAATGTTTAACCAATGTATTTAATTTACAACTTACTGATTACGCAGTAAGTAATTAAGAAAGATATTTTCGCTTTACTGATTACACTCACCATCATCAAGTACCACGAACAGTGGCGTAGGTGATGATTTCTCTCAACAACTTTCAATCTCGATAGTTATCTATCATATCTGTAGCTGACTCTCTGTCAAGCCATTCTCTTAAGCTGCCTGGTATATTTTCTCTTTGCTTCAAACTATCTCTTCATCCATAAATTTTCCCAGTTGTTACAATATATTCCAGCTGTTCCTTTCTCATAACCTGGCCAAAAAATGATGATTGTTTTTTCTTAATATTGGATATTAACTCTCTTTTTGCTTTGTTCTCTTTCAGAATGTTTTCATTGCTCTTCTTAGATGTCAATGGTATTCTCAATATTTTTCTGTAAAATCACATTTTTACAGCTTGCATTGATTTTCTTGACTTTTGTCCTAATGTCCATGGTTCACATCCATATGTTAAGACTAGCTCTACATAACATCTAAGAACTCTTTTTAATGTTTCTATTGCCAAAAATGGATTGCAAAATATCTTCCTCATTTTTTGGAAAGCGGCTATTGCTTCAGCTATTCTGCATCTCACCTCTGTTGTACATTTACCTACTGAGGTTAAACTGGTTACACTATAACTGATTAAAAAGATTGTTTCAAATTACCGATCAAACAATAACGGATTAATCAACTTTACCGATTAAACATTTATTTATTAATGAATAACCGGGAATGGCTTTGGCAGAAGGTCAAAAACAGAAATGATAAATAACTGTCGAGATCGAAAGTTGTGGAGAGATATGTATCAGCATGCATGGTACTTGATGACGATGATGAAATAGCTGTAATCTCGCACGCCATAGATCTCTATTAACTGATTAAATTTCTATTTTTCCTATATTAAATGCGCTCTTTTAAAGCACACAACAATCGATATCCGAAGATGCTACCGAGAATGATGCAGTCGTGGTCACAAATAGGTCGGTGGTGAATGCAAAAACAGGTAAGGAAAGAGATTTACTGTTAGAGTGACTTGCAGAATTGTTGCTGAAAGACATGGAGTTTATACAATTCTTACCTCAGGCATAAAAATGGAGACTGGTGTCGAATGCAGCTTTAGGATGGGCTACCGTACACTTAAGTGTGTAAGGCTGGATTTTAACTTTAGAACAGAATGACTTCACTGCATGTGTGGTATTCCTATATCTGCTCAGCCATTGTTCCAACAATCAACAGTGTCTATTCCGGTCGTTCATAGTGTTCTATTAAACACGTTGCATTCTGTGAAAATGGCGCGCATTTACGTTCACACTGTTCTAATGAACGACCTGTACTCTGTACAAACGGCGCACAACTCGTAATGGACACTTCTGGGTCGCCGTACCGGCATACAATCTCCATGAGCCCGGGCATCACAATCTCCATGAGCCCGCGTCAAATCCGTGGGGACTTTGTGATCAGTGCGCGTGACACAACAATAATCGCTGTCCCAACAAATGAAGTCAGGCCTGCACTTCAGTTGGACAATCGACCGCAGTCCAGCTGGTAGCAAAATTTACGGTAAAAAACAAACAGTTCACACATCCCGTCCTGGTCAAAGCCGGTACGTGGTACCGTTTCACTAAATTCCAAAGCCAGTTGCTTGCAGCACTATCTCAGCGAGCGGGTGCCAATACCATGTTAATTGTGTGGTCATGTGATTGCGACCGGACTAAGGCTGTTTCCAAAACGAAAATTCAAACAGAAAGAATTACTTTCAACCACAATGCAACAAAAATCCCATTACTTGTGAGCTCGATTCGACAAAACGGCCAGCGTGGCCTGCTGCAACAGCCGGAAGTAAGGTTGGTATTCTCTTACTTGATACTCGACAAGGCCCAAGGTGAATGGACGCTATACAAGTAGCGTTTGCATTCATTAAGCTCTTATATTTTGACGGTGTTTTATCGGGCATAAGCTGGTTCAAGACTGTGAAATAGGGGATGCGCTATTCCCTCAAAAAAACATCACTTGTAAGTACTTAACAAAGGTTAGGGATAGAGATTAAAAGCATTGCTAGGGCCTCGAATGGAGAGAAATCATCTTGTTCTCATGCTGCAGGAATTTAATCATTTACGAGGAACAAATAAACGTGTACATGACAGGAACCACTAAAGTGGTATACCTTCGTTATCTGCTAAGTCAGCACCTATTGGTTTGTCCGCATTGCAGTGACGTACATTCTTTATAGTAATAGTTTTTATAAAGAAAAGTTTCTTTACTCCGAATCACACGACATGGAACCAGGGCTACGAAAATTGATTCGTATGATAAGCTTTTTGTTTAAAACAAGGAAGTGGGCTAGCTTGTAATGTTACTAACCACGTCACTCGTATAAAGGTCGAAAGTCATGACAAAATATGAGCGCAAGCACAATATTTTCCATACGTCACACGGCGCGATGGATATCCTTGACACTTTTACAAATCTAAATTATTATTACAAGTTCTCTGGAATTTTGTTTCCCTCCTGCGAGGCATGTTTTTAATTTTTTTTTTACATGCAAACCAATCTAATGACGCAGAATATAATTCTTTGACAAAGCTGTGAAATAATATCACTTTATATACTAGCGGATCTGTCATTAAAGTACTGGCACAATCAGAAATGAGAGAGCTACTCAAAAATAGTGTCTGAGAGAAACCACCAACGATCGACATATCTGACGTCAAATCGTCCGTATAAATGAAAGTAATCGATATAGTTTTATTCACATCAAGTCTTAGCTTTAAAGAAACCAACAACGCTATCATTTTCGATACTACTAGATTTTGACAAGCTGCTGATATTGATCAATCTTTTGATACTACTAGATTTTGACAAGCTGCTGATATTGATCAATCTTTTGATACTACTAGATTTTGACAAGCTGCTGATATTGATCAATTTTTTGATACTACTAGATTTTGACAAGCTGCTGATATTGATCAATCTTTTGATACTACTAGATTTTGACAAGCTGCTGATATTGATCAATCTTTTGATTCTACTAGATTTTGACAAGCTGCTGATATTGATCAATCTTTTGATTCTACTTTCACCAATATAAATGTAATAACTCTCGTTTTGATGAATTATATATCGTCTTTCAGCACGGAACTTTGGGGTATGTAACGTCTTAGACAATTGTATGCTTTCCAAATCAAAATAAGTTTGTGTAATTTGTGTAGATTTGTGTTATTTTTTAAGATAAATCTACTTTATTGTGATTAATATTTTTACCAGCTGTGACTTATTTCGTGTAAATATATGTTTTAACGCTTCAATTAGTGTCTGGTTAGATATTGGTGGAGCAGTTGAACTCAGATATTTGTTCCTGTTTTTATGCAATTAGTTTTGTTCTACACATTGCAAATATATTATTAGTTTTGATCTGTTTGTATTTTCTTGCTACAAGTATTCCCTTAATGTCTTTATTCGAACATTTAACTCTCAACATACGATCCTGAACGACTGAATTTAAAACGTATATATATATATATATATATATAATTATGTCCCTTTAAATATGTTTATATGTACATTTTTTTTCCTAAACGGCAATTCGCCGGCCTCGAGATAGAGAGTTTGTGGGTTCAAATCCCGGTTTGTTGGGATTTTTATTTATGATTTCTCTCTGCGGTAACCACTCCTGGTCTCAGCAGCGAGGCCCGGTTTGAAACATCAATTACTCATCGACAGAAAAAAATATGAGTACCTCCGAAGTCGGATATCTGCCTGTGCGGCAAGGGACCTTGTACACACGGCTGCCAGGGAAAAATGGATTAACAAGCAAAATTCAGTTCCTAGTCTAAAGGGACTTCGTCAGAGGTAAAAGCCGGCGAACAACAACAAAAAAATTACACTTTGACAAGTTTTAATTAGGAACAGTAATTTAAGTTTTAATTAGGAACAGTAATTTAAGTTTTAATCAGGAACAGTAATTTATGTTTTAATTAGGAACAGTAATTTATGTTTTAATTAGAAACAGTAATTTATGTTTTAATTAGAAACAGTAATTTATGTTTTAATTAGAAACAGTAATTTATGTTTTAATTAGAAACAGTAATTTAAGTTTTAATTAGAAATAGTAATTTATGTTTTAATTAGAAATAGTAATTTATGTTTTAATTAGAAACAGTAATTTATGTTTTGATTAGAAACAGTAATTTAAGTTTTAATTAGAAACAGTAATTTAAGTTTTAATTAGGAACAGTAATTTGGGTTTTAATTAGAAACAGTAATTTAAGTTTTAATTAGGAACAGTAATTTATGTTTTAATTAGGAACAGTAATTTAAGTTTTAATTAGGAACAGTAATTTAAGTTTTAATTAGGAACAGTAATTTATGTTTTAATTAGGAACAGTAATTTATGTTTTAATTAGGAACAGTAATTTAAGTTTTAATTAGGAACAGTAATTTAAGTGTTAATTAGGAACAGTAATTTAAGTTTTAATTAGGAACAGTAATTTAAGTTTTAATTAGGAACAGTAATTTAAGTTTTAATTAGAAACAGTAATTTAAGTTTTAATTAGAAACAGTAATTTAAATTTTAATTAGAAACAGTAATTTATGCAGAACTTTCGATTTGGTTAGATACCTCATAGTTTTTATCTCCAAATCAGTAAGATAATTCTGGAGTTAAATATTTATTTAACCAACGGAATATTAAATATCAAGTTTACCATAATCTGTTACAAAGTAGAATACCATTTTTCCCAGTAGTTGTGTTTATTCTCCCATTTCAGGTACATTTGCTTTAACTTATTTGTAGCTGATTGATCTTAGCATAGTGAATTATGGCTGTGAACGTGGACTATTGACAAATGTGATTAAAAGTCAATAAATCGAATGCAAGTGTTACAGATGAAAGCTCAGAATACACATACAGAGAAGTGAAGAAACGTGTCTATTGGGCAAGAAATTACAATCTCAGAAAACTGATTTAAATTTAAAAAAGAAAAACTTTAACAGTAAATATTAGATATTGTGGTTAAATGAAACGATATGATGGTCTAACGAAGACAATTATGAAACGACATGACGCCAGGAAGGCTAGAGAGAGAGAGGGGGGGGGAGGGGAAGAGAGAGAGAAGAGAAGATGGATGCAATAAATCATAGACGAGCTGGAACTGACTGCTGCTGACGCTGGATATCTCGCACAAGGCTGAAAATGTCAGAGTAGTCGTCATGGGAACCAGGTTTCTACAAGGGCAAAATACATGATGGTGATAGTCTAATTTCTCCTTATTAACCTGATGTGTTCGTCCAGTTTTTGCTAATGGCAATAATATTATATAAATCTATTTTGGTTTAATGTTCTACAGGTCTCGTGAGTGACCTTCTTACGATTCTGTAATTGCTCTGTAATGCAAGCTCCAAGTTAGAGACGCCCACCGGGAATTGTGATTGACTGTTATCGTTTCCTTTGGCTTCAATACTTATTGCCGTTCACAATTTGTCACTGACACTTTAGTTTATTTGCTGGCGTGTCTCTTTCAAGGAAGATACAATACACCTGCTTGTATTATACATTCAGAGTTATTCAAAGAGTTGTTCTAACATGTAAACAAAAACGTTTTGTGTGTGTGTTGTTAAATATTGAATATTGCACTCCAGAATTTCTCGGATTTGAACTCTTTGTTCGTTTAGTTACGAGCATTAACTACTAAAATACAATTCATAGATATATAAATTATCTGATTAGATTTGTTACGTTTTGTGTGTAGAATCACAAATTGAAATCACTTCTATAAAATATTGCTTGTAAGAATGAGTAGAATCTTTTAGGGTCAGGACATTTTCAATCCATACAAATGTTGTAAAACTCCCAAGTTTGTAATTAAAATTCCAATCTAAGATGATCAAACAGCTGTGTGTTACAACATCGTGTAATGGGGTTTAGGATAAAATGGTGATGCGTATC
Organism: Megaustenia siamemsis; assembly: GCA_032433765.1. Taxonomy (NCBI): domain Eukaryota; kingdom Metazoa; phylum Mollusca; class Gastropoda; order Stylommatophora; family Ariophantidae; genus Megaustenia; species Megaustenia siamemsis. The sequence continues at coordinate 45,474,679 of JAVIAB010000124.1, read as the reverse complement.
CATTGGTTAGAACTTGGATAGTTAATTAAATTATGAGTCTTTGAACAAAGACATCGCTGAACATTCTAGAAGGGGCAAGGTCCACTACACGTGATCATAGAGAGATCCTCATCAATCAATCAGAAGAGTAGAATAGTTACGACCACGAATGGGCAGACAAAGATCAGTGGTCAGATGAAGTTCTGTACATCAGGCATGTAGTTGTAGCATCAGGTGGGTTTGGACAGAGAGAAAAACTAGCGAGGTTTAGGAATGATATACTGTTAGAGTAGGATTTATTTAGAGTAGACCAGAGATACTAGAATGAAGACGCTGGAATGAAGTCAAAGGTAGGTACATTAAAACTGAAGATTCTGTTAGGAAGAGTTGGATGCCCAAATTTAAATGGAGTTCGAATTGTTAGAGAGAGGATGTGAATTCGGACTAAAGATTAGAGAGAGAGAGAGAGAGAGAGAGAGAGAGAGAGAGAGAGAGAGAAAGAGAGAGAGAGAAAGAGAGAGAGAGAGAAAATATTTTCATTCTTATCGTTGTGTTGTTAATAAAAGTGTCGCGAGATGGTGAAGTGACCATTCCCAATAAACTTGCTAGAAGGACTAGAGTTTGTCAAAAAATATGTCTACATCTGTGTTAAAGTTGCAACAAGCGATGTACGTTTTAATCTGTGTTAAAGTTGCAACAAGGGAAGTACGTTTACATCTGTGTTAAAGTTGCAACAAGGGAAGTACATTTACATCTGTGTTAAAGTTGTAACAAGGGAAGTACATTTGCATCTGTGTTAAAGTTGCAACAAGCGATGTACGTTTACATCTGTGTTAAAGTTGCAACAAGGGAAGTACATTTACATCTGTGTTCAAGTTGCAACAAGCGATGCACGTTTACATCTGTGTTAAAGTTATTGAGTTATTGAGTTATTTGAGGGTCATCATCATTGCACTCCGAACATGTCCATAGGTGCTCAGATCCCCTCCTCAGCAATTCCCTCAGTGTCCAGCGACTGACGACTCCAGTTCTATGTTGGTTGATAAGTCTTCTTACACGGCCACCAAGTTTCTCATTTCTGGCTGTGCCCATCTTAACTCCCATTTCCATCATCCGAAGAAGTGACGTTGATCTGTGTTTGTCGAAGTCCTGTGCTCTTCCAACATCTCGAAGGGCATTGATGATGTCCGCCCGATCCATCGGTTGCCCGTCCTCAACGACAGCGCAGCTAGCCAACCTGTCTGCTCTCTCATTTCCCCGTACTCCCGCATGTCCAGGGACATAGACAAAGGTGACCTTACGTATTTTGGATTTCTACAATGACTCTACCCATTGCATGCGTACAAAGCCCGCCTCCACTTTTTTATCATGCTTATCGAATCACTCAGTATACATGCGTGGATGTAGTCTTGAGACTGTAACCATTTGTGTTAAAGTTACAACAAAGGAAGTACGTTTACATATGTGTTATAGAGATGTAAGTTTACATCTGTGTTATAGTTGCAACAAGGGAAGTACGTTTACATCTGTGTTATAGTTGTAACAAGCAAAGTACGTTTACGATTAAAACAAAAAGGTCCAACCACAAATCCGTGTCGATACAGCCATATCACGAGAGACGGGTTAAGTCACAATAATACAGACAGAGATAATTTAATTAGAGAGTTTACATCGGTGTTATATGTGATAGTACGGCGGTGTTATAGATGGTAGCAAACCGGTGTTATATATGATAGTATAGCGGTGTTATAGATGGTAGCAAAGCGGTGTTACATATGATAGTACGGCGGTGTTATAGATGATAGTACGGCGATGTTATATATGATAGTACGGCGATGTTATATATGATAGTACGGCGGTGTTATAGATGGTAGCAAAGCGGTGTTATATATGATAGTACAGCGGTGTTATAGATGATAGTACAGCGGTGTTATATATGATAGTACGGCGGTGTTATTGTTGGTAGTACATCGGTGTTATAGATGGTAGTACAGCGATTTTATATATGATAGTACGGCGGTGTTATATATGATAGTACGGCGGTGTTATAGATGGTAGCAAAACGGTGTTATAGATGATAGTACAGCTAGATGATAGTACGGCGGTGTTATAGATGGTAGCAAAGTGGTGTTATAGATGATAGTACAGCGGTGTTATAGATGATAGTACAGCGGTGTTATAGATGGTAGCAAAGTGGTGTTATAGATGATAGTACAGCGGTGTTATATATGATAATACGGCGGTGTTATAGATGGTAGTACAGCTGTGTTATATATGATAATACGGCGGTGTTATAGATGATAGTACGGCGGTGTTATAGATGGTAGCAAAGTGGTATTATAGATGATAGTACAGTGGTGTTATAGATGATAGTACAGCGGTGTTATATATGATAGTATGGCGATGTTATAGATGGTAGTACAGCGGTGATATAGATGATAGTACAGCGGTGTTATAAATGATAGTACAGCAATGTTATATATGATAGTACAGGGATGTTATAGATGATTATACAGCAGTGTTATAGATGAAAGTACAGTGGTGTTAAATATTATAGTACAGCGGTGTTATATATGATAGTACAGCGGTGTTATAGATGGTAGTACAGCGGTGTTATGAATGATAGTACAACGGTGTTATAGATGATAGTAAAGCGGTGTTATAGATGATAGTACAGCAATGTTATATATGATAGTAGAGCGGTGTTATAAATGGTAGTACAGCGATGTTATAGATGATACTAAAGCGGTGTTATAGATGATAGTACAGCAATGTTATATATGATAGTAGAGCGGTGTTATAAATGGCAGTACTGCGGTGTTATAAATGGCAGTACTGCGGTGTTATAAATGGCAGTACAGCGTTGTTATAAATGGCTGTACAGCGTTGTTATAAATGGCAGTACAGCGGTGTTATAAATGGCAGTACAGCAGTGTTATAAATGGCAGTACAGCGATGTTATAATTGACAGTACAGCGTTGTTATAAATGACAATACAGCAGTGTTATAAATGACAGTACAGCAGTGTTATAAATGACAGTACAGCGGTGTTAGCTCAGTGGTTAGTGAACTGAACTACAAAGGACAAGAGGCCGGGTTCGATCCTAATCGACGGCTTCCGGTTTACCCAGCCTTAAATGGATCCCGAATTTTTTCTGGGAAAGTAAAGCGGCACGGGCGTAATATTGACCACATATCCCAAGAATCATGTGCCGAAGGTCCATAAAAATTATGGTCACTAACACCATATTACCTATACGCCACTTGGCGTGATTGGGCACTTTACATTTTGTCCATAAAAATTATGGTCACTAACACCATATTACTTATACGCCACTTGGCGTGATTGGGCACTTTACATTTTGTTTTTAGAAACTGCAATTAGAACATTTGCTGGTGTTATTACTGGAGTAAAAGTCAAATGTAAAGACGATTAGAGGCCACAGAGATGGGATTTCTCAGAAGAATGTTGAAAGTTCCCTGGACAGCTAAAAAGACCAATGAGGAAGTTCTCAAAGAGGCCAAAACAAAAAGGGAGCTTTTAAAAAACATCAGAAAGAAGCAATCAACATTTTTCGGGCACATCATGAGAAGAGGAAAGTTGGGATACTTGGTTACAACTGGCAAACTAAAAGGAAAGAGAGATCGCGGGCGACAAAGAGAGAAAATACTGGATAGCTTGGTGTCATGGCATGAAAAACAGTCAACAACAGAACTGATACGATGCACTGTAGATAGAAGATTGTGGAGGAACATGATCACCTTCGCCAACCGGTATGGCACATGATGTTGATGATTACTGGAGTTGCCAGAGATGCATGGGGTAAAATCACATCACTTTACAGTCTGGCCAAGGTAGGAACCATAGAAGGTATGCAATTGAAAACTACCCAACAATATCATGATGCGATTGAATGTTTTGGGTCCAGAGACGAATATATTAATCTACATTAAGCCACCACACAAAGAAACTACGACAATTTTAAAGCTGATTTAAGCGCCATCAACGATTACTAGCAGCTGTGGACCGATGACAAACTAATAACAATCTGAAGGTACCAAAATTAGTATAAAATGTTCCAAGCTAAAGAAGAAATGCAGAAAGCTGTCATGTAAGTTAGATTTAAAATGAGAGATTGAGGACGAAGACACAGGACAGTAGCAGAGTGAAAGCTGTTGTCTCATAGCTGATGTATTGTGTCAAGATCGGGTTAAACTGAACTATTCAAATCCTCCTCCACCTCTTCGTTGTGCCTCTAGCAACAGACTAATCAGTCTCGTCTGACTAAGTGAGTGAGAATAGAGGGGGAAGGCGTATTCAAAATTGGTATTCACAATTGCTATGCTGAAGTCGGATGTGTTTAGTCGAAAGGCGCAAATATCACAGTTCTACTGCAAACCACAACACAACGTATCCACATCAACTTAAGTCTTTTTACTGGCAGTTGACGAAGAGGTCTACCTATTCCTGTAGTCGTCAAATGAACCCAAGAAAGAGAGAGAGAGAGAGAGAGAGAGAGAGAGAGAGAGAAAGAAAGAAAGAAAGAAAGAAAGAAAGAAAGAAATGAAAGATTTTGAATATAATTAAAATATTTGATAAATATTTCTTTTTAACATTACAACCCTCGAAAATATATAAAATATATGCCCTCAACAATTTCAATATTTTCTTTATTTTATTTTTTTTGGGGGGTGGAGGGTAGAGGGAGAAAGGGGGTGTGGGGTTGACCAGTGGTTTATGGATGCATCTACTTACATGCACTCGGATAGATGTCTTTTTCTAGGTCGACTGAAGGACTTGTTGTGAACCCGCCTGTTTTGCACGAAAAGTGAAACCCAACTGCCCTTACACACACGATTAATTTTTGTTTTGTTTTAAAGAGAGTTAAAAAAAGTCTACCTATACACACTCTGAAAACACTGAGAAGGAATATAAATAAAGCGCCACTTTTAAAGAGAAACTAACAACTGTGATTCCAAACACACACACGCATATATACTTACGCACACACACATATACTTACGCGCACACACATAAACACACATAAACACACATGCGCACACACACACACATACACGTCTCCCTGCCGAGATGCTGAAATCAAATATTTCTCATCTCCAGGTTTTAAAATCTGTTTTATTTCTTCAGTTTGTCAAGCAACAAGCGAGACCTGTGTTCAGAGCCTCCATTGAGCAACTGAAATCGTAGATCTGTCAATTCGTTATCGACCCAGGCACAAAGTTTCAGTGTTGACTTCCCGGTGCAGGGAAAACGGTCAGTAATTCTGCGAATATTTGATGCTCTCATAAAATGTTCAATCTAACAAATTGTGTTTTCGTCGGAAAATGCCGGCTGAAAAGTTAGTCTAGAATTTAAAGTAAATATGGGAACTAGATTTTTTACCCAGGGCTCAGAATTTTAGGTAAATATTACTTCGAGACTTCTAAACCTGAATCCCTAATGTTGATATTACAATATATTTCTACCCGAAGTCTAGATCATAATGCAGATATTACAAATACATTGCTACACGGGTCTACATTATATTGTAGATTTTACAAACTATTTTTGCACATTTTACCCGGTTCTTGGTTTTCAAGTAAATATTACAATTAGATTTACAAACCAGGTCTAGATTAGAATGCAGTTATTACAACCAGATTTCCAATCTAAAGTCTAGACTATATGTAACGAGTACAACTATCTCTTCAACCTAGGGTGTACATTTAAATGTAGTTATTACAACTAGATTTTTCAATCCAGAGTAATGTAGTTATTAAAGCTAGATTTTAAACCGAAAGTCTAGATTCTAAAAATGTAATAATTACAATTACATTTCACTCATTTAGATGTCTATTTTTTAAATTAATTACTAACCAGGAATCAATATTTAAATTGATATGAAAAATAGCCACCTTAATCAAAGTCAGGATTTGAAAGCAAGCGGCACGAGTATATGCTCATGGCGCCAAACAACACTCGAACTTAAAAGGTCAGCGACTTGTAGCCGGCAACTTTAGTCAGAATCAGTGAACTGGAACTGGTCAAGATCCTACTTCACCTCCTCGTGGTGGGTCTTGAAAGAGAGTAAATTCTCCGATCAAGCAGTAGGTATCGACTGATAGTAAATAATATTATTCTGAAGTGGAGGGAGTCCACCCGAAAAGAGAATATATTGCAATTGCTGTAAACCAAACACAGCGCATCTACGTCTATTTAACGCCCCTTTAAAGTCGAATGACGAATAGGAATAGTCGTCGAATAACTCAAACAAAATAAAATGTCGGTTATTACAATCATACAAGTGTACTATGCAATCCATTTTTGACAATAGAAACAAGAAAAAGAGTTCTTAAATGTTACGTAGAGCCAGTCTTAACATATGGATGCGAGTCATGGACAATAGGACAACAGACAAGAAAATCACTGGAGTCTGTAGAAATGTGGTTTTACAGAAGAATGTTGAGAGTACCATGGACAGCTAAGAAAAGTAATGAAGAGGTTCTGAGAGAGGTCAAAGCAAAAAGAGAGCTAATTTCCAATGTTAGGAAGAAACAATCATCATTTTTTGGCCATGTAATGAGAAGAGAACTACTTGAATATATTGCAACAATTGGAAAAATTGAGGGACGAAGAGATAGAATGAAGCAAAGAAAAAAAATAACAGACAGCTTAAGAGAATGGCTTGGTAGAAGGTCAACAACAGAAATGATAAATAGCTGCCGAGATCGAAAGTTGTGGAGAGACATGATCATATACGCCACTAGGCCCGGTACTTGATGATGATGACAAGTGTACTAGAGTTAAGAATTTCAGTAGATAGTGGAGATAGACCTGTAGCATATAAGCTGAATATAATGCCTGAGATATTACGTTGTAGTTACAGAAATAAGATGTCCGAAGAAAGTGGTTGAGTGAATGGTAGAGACGCAGTCATATATGGCGACGTAAGTGACTTTGCTGAAATAGTTTTGCCCTTCAAATCAGAATAAAATATATCATAACCGAATCCAGTTTTTATGGTTGTCAGGGAGACTTACAAGATTGAAGAAAAAAGGGCTGGTTGTCTGCTGCAGTCGCCACGAGGTGTTCTAGTGAGAGTTTTTATTTCAACCACAATAGGACAAACACTTTTAACCTTACGGAGATTGGAACCCGAGCTCTCCTGGTTTGGGGCATGACAAGTTATCGATTCCGCCACCCGCTCTTCATATAAAGAAAACACAAACAAATAAAATAGTTTGTCCGCGTGGACCAGATGCTTTGTGATTTAATACCTGACAAAGCATTTACGTATGCAGATAAAGGCTGAAAGCTCAAAGCAAAGACATAGAAAGAGTAAGGGACAAAGTCAATGGACTCATAAAGGCAACTTATAACAGTATCAAGCGACAAGTATTTGAGGCGTATAGAAGAACATTACACCGCCATGAACACGATAAAAAGTTTAGATGGACTTGAAGTAAAAAAACAGAATATGCTAATTAATTGCACAAGCTAAAGTATATAATTTCAAGTAGATAGTTTACAACAAGAAACCGATAGTAGAGCTTGGATGCTCAAGTAACTATTACAAAAATACAACATAACTAGAGTTTGAATCAACTAGAATGTCAGTAACGTAGTTCATTAACGCACTGACTTAGCTATAAAATGGTTGTGGTGGTTGACACATCACAAGGTGTGACACCGACTTGAGCTACGTGAATGTTTAGTAATCTACAGACGTTCCAATTAGAGTATATGATTTTGAAAATAATATTAACAACGTTCTATACAAAACCGTGTTAAGGGATGTTAATTTATTGTTAAGAAATAACAATAATTGTTAGTTAATGAATTTTAACATATTTTCATCAGATATTTTATTTAGAATTACAATATTTTAATAAATTATACAGTTGGGCTGGGATTGACTGTTGGAGACGCTGGATACCTCGCGCACAGCAGAACAGAGACAGAGTGGCTGTGATTTTGAAAGTTCCTATAGCTAGAAGCAAGATGATGATGATAATGAAAAATTTACACGTGATCCGCTTGTAGAAATAACATCATATCCCTCTAAATAATATCTTAATTGAAGTTACAGTTAATAAGTTATTTAACTTAACTGATTAAGTTACTCTCAATTTTTACATCAAGATTTCTAGAGTATAATATAAGCATTTAAAGTGACAATTCCAAATTTGAGCTTTGCTATAAAAATAACTGAACACAATTCTTCTAATTTAGAGTTATTGAGTTATTTGCGGGTTATCATCATTGCACTCCGAACATGACCATAGGTGCTCAGATTTCAGAAAATGAAAAATATCTTATGCAACAAATCTATGTCAATATAAATGAGAAAGAGAGTTCATCGATGCTATTTAGAACCAATTCTGACCCAAAGAAGCGAATCATGGACAGTAGACAAACAAATGAAAAGACGATTAGAGGCCACAGAGATGGGATTTCTCAGAAGAATGTTGAAAGTTACCTGGGCAGCTAAAAAGACCAATGAGGAAGTTCTCAACGAGGCCAACACAAAAAAGGGAGCTCATAAAAAACATCAGAAAGAAACAATCAACATTTTTCGGGGACATCAGAAGAGGAAAGTTGGAATACTTGGTTACAACTGGCAAAATAAAAGGAAGAGAGATCGCGGACGACAAAGAGAGAAAATACTGGATAGCTTGGTGTCATGGCATGGAAAACAGTCAACAACAAAACTGATACGATGCACTGTAGATAGAAGATTGTGGAGGGACATGATCGCCTACGCCAACCGGTATGGCACATAAAAGTAAAGTAAAGTACCCCCCGTCACGCCAAGTGGCGTATAGGGAAATATGGTGTTAGTGACCCTATATTTTACAGACCTTCAGCACATGATTTTTTGGGGTAATGTGGTCAGTATTACGCCCGTGCTGCTTTTACTTTCCCAGAAAAAATCCGGTACCCATTTAAGGCTGGGTGAACCCGGAGCCGTCGGTTGGGATCGAACCCTACCCCTTGTCCGTAGTAGTCCAGTTCACTAACCACTGAGCTATCACGGCTCCTACTAATTTTTAGGGAATTAGTAAAACCCAGGTGTCCTCGCCAGGATTACGAACCCCGGCTGTTGCCGTGGTAAGCCAACCGGGTATGGCACATGGTGATGATAAATGATTAGTGAGGGAATGAGGGACTAAGTACATCACCAAGGATTAATGATGAAATAAGTACATTGCCAAGGATTAATGAGGGAATAAGTACATTATCGAGGATTAATAAGGAAATAAGTACATTACCAAGGATTAATGAGGGAATAGGTACATTACCAAGGATTAATGAAGGAATAAGTACATTACAAAGAAACATTGCAGCTTAAGGTGTACGATATAGATACGTTACAACAAGGAATCCGAAACAGATGCTCATGAGATGCTCAATCTGCAACGAAGACCAAAACAAAAGATACAGGTATAGAAGCTACAGAATCAGACATATCCCACCAGCTATTTCAATTAGTGATACATGATTTACAAAGCTATTGACCTCAGTCAGAAATGAAGCTTCAAGATACCCTTGCCTTATCAATATAAGCCAAGGTATTTATTTCTGCTGTATTGGATATTAAAGAAAAAATAAGCGATTCTGCACGCTGCATCTGGGGCCAATATAAAAGAGAACTTGTTTATTTTGTTTGTTTGGTGCTCTTGTTTTCATTATCCGTTTTATTTATTTTTTTATCCTCTGATTTTCAACTTTTCTCCTCGCCTGTCATCTTGCGTACTCTTCTCATCTCTGCTCATCTACTCCCTGAGTCTTTCTTTCTTTCTTTCTTTATTTATTTATTCTTTTAAGTTCTATTTCAACATTGGTGAGCAAAAGTACTTTCGAACATCTGTAAAACAGTAAGAAAAAACAACAACCCAAAACAGTAAAAGGCTCTAAGTAAAACAGTAAAGTTGCAAATTATGATTGTCGAATGATACAAAAGATACACTTTTAAAGTATGATCTTTAATTTTTAAAAAAAGTGCCATCACTGTTGTTTTGTAAACATAAAATATACATTACTGTATGTGAACTCAAACATAATCTACCCACATGAAAATACCAAGCTATAAGACGGTAGGTGAAGTAGATGATAGGTTGATAGCCGCAGACAGTCACTAAATTAAATTGACAGCTGAAACTGCACATCTGGTAATGTCAACAGCGGTTCACCATATCTTCTCTCGGCATTTCACAGTTTTAGCGGTTCGAATCAAGAAGACATAATTTGTTTCAATTTATGATCACTTAACCTTACTTATGATGTAAACGTTGAAACTTCAATTTCAGCTATTTTATTAAAAATAATATTCAGTTGAAGAATTTTATTTGGTTCATTTTCAACAATAATCCCGCATTAATTATTATTATATAAATAAATAATCGTAATTAAACAGTTGGAGTTAATATTTGTTTCTATTTTTAGAACACCGACTTTACAATTATTGTGTATATGTGTAAATGGCAACAATAATGCATATATATGTATATATATATATATATATATATATATATATATGTGTGTGTGTGAGAGTACTCTGAAGCACATAAACACACATCTGTGCACACAAAGTCGAATTCACACAAACACACAGAAACGCGCACAAGAATACAATGTGTGTTCAGTCTGAGTTAAGCCAAGCACCTCTGGGACAGCCACACAAAAATAAAAAAATTCTCTCCAGCGATATCGAACTCAATAGAAACATTCTTGGCTGATCAATAATTTGATCGAAAACTTCAATAAATTGATCGAAAACTTCAATAAATTGATCGAAAACATCGTTAAACTAAAAACAGTTAAATTAAAGAGAGTTGGAATACGTGATCTCGGCAGCGTATGTACGTGCATGCAGCCTCACAGGGTTATGTTAAACTGTGGTCTCGCAAAATTATAAGTGTTTCATACATCATCATAGAGATGCGCGTGGCCGTGCGGCTAAAACCACTGTTCCGCTAGCTGAAAAGCCGGCGTACGGGGAAACCACGTTAGATAGAAAGGATTTTTTCTATCGGGGGTGAAATAAAAATCCTGAGTCTCACACGTCGTGGCGACTGCTTGACCTTTATCCCTCGGGTTCTATCGTTGCCCCCCGACATACTCCAGCAATTGTACTATGTGTCGTAAAGATGGTTTTTCATACATCATCATTCCAAGAGACCCTCTTATCACTGAGATTTTAACTTAAGAATATGCTCATCGACAGGTAATATGGGGTTATGCCCCTTTAAGTGGAACTAGTAGAAGGTGTTTATACCTCACAAGGTGAAGTATGTCGGAATGAAACGTCTCACTCGTTACCGAACTCGGCATTTCCTCAATAATTCTAACACCATTGAAGACAGTGCAATACAATTAAAACAAGATAGCGTTCGTTGTGTAGGAAATGAAATTGGTTGTATCCAAAGTGTTTCTGTTTGTGTGTGTTGGCGCCTACTTGTTGCGACGTGGCGTATCGGGTCACCAGGAATGTATCTGACGCTCTTCTATCATTTGGCCGAGAGTAGATAGACAATGTGGCTGTTGTTCGTAAGGATTAGCTTACACATATGAGGTTACACGGGATAGCTGAAAAGTGTATAGGTAACGATAAAGTACGAGACTTGAATCGGCGTCTTAGCACGCGAGTTTCAACCATTTGTGCTCGACCACCTATCCTGAAATGTTTGGAGACTTCTGGATAGTGTCACTTCATGTATCAAAATTCAAGATGCGAGGCGGCATTCCGCACCTTTCCAGAGTACTACCCTGGTACCCATTTTTGCCAGCGGTTGGGTCGACCAGTTTTTTTTTTTTCCAACCATGAGTACATCTCACATTGCTTCCAGTGGAAATCGAACACGGGTCGTCCGAACGTCAGCAGCCCAGTCGGGTGGTTTTACCAATTAGACTACCGAGGCCTCAATTTTATACCGAGTCACACTCATTGTATCGGTATACTCTGATTGAGGGAGTGTTTATTATTCGTACTTTTGGAAAACATAATTGACAAACTCATGTCATCAGCAATTCCTGGAAAAGTTCAAAGTTCCACATCAGCCGAGCAGGTCTAGCCTGATTATTTTTTTATGAGGATAAAGGTGATGTCTACAAAACAAACCATAAACCCTAGAAGTATTGAAAGCAAACAATCACCGAAGAAATTCAGTCACTGACAGCGAACGTACTATAGTTCGCTTCAGATTTTTTGCCTCACTTCAAAAAACCACAGCTCAGCAACCATTTGTGCTACAGTGCTGATATTTTGCATGTAACCTACTGAATCTCATAACGTAATAGAAAAAATAAATTCATTGCAAACAAACTGCTGGTTTTTCTTGTGCGCTTGCTTACCAGGAGGATAAAAGTATGATTAAACTTGGGCACATTTGAATCAAAATTTAAGAGTATTTACCCCTTCCATATCACTTCAAGAATGATTTAAACATCTTCATTTGGGAATTTCCTTTATATGTTGGTGGGTAAAGGCACCGGTTTACACTATTGAATTGCAAATGTCAGATTTTTGTCAATATTTGCACATATGTGTAGCAAATTTCTCTTATATTCGGTGCGCAATTCTGGTTTTGCACTTACTCGATTAAAATTGTCAACTTTTTGTATCACGTCATTAGTATAACGTCACCAAAAATACAAAATCAAATTATTTACATAGGCGTGTTTTGTGAGTTGTGCCCTTAACAATGAGTTTAAAGTTGAAATTTGTTACTGAACAAAATATTACAAAGAAATTATATTTATATTTTTGTAGAGAGGCAAAACGAGGGAGTCTATATCACAGCATATCAAATCCTGAAAAGAGAACGATGCACGTGTTAGGTTTAAGTAAACGGTCGTTTCATAGATCAGTGAAAAATGTTCAATGTGAATGTTCAAGGAAAGAAAGAAGTCGAGGAAGAAAACATTTGTTAGACAGTTTTGACAGAGAACTTGTCCGCAGAGAGATTTGTAAAATGTTTGACTTAGGGGAAGAAGTTACCATAAGGAAACTTAAGATTTGGCTTAAAAAGAACACCAGTATTGCTGTATCAAAAACTACACTATGGAGAAGTGTGCGGAGTTTAGGCTTCACTTTTAGAAAATATTCTTGTGGAAGAAACATCATTTGCGAGAAACCTCATTTAGTAGCTGCAAGAAGCAAATATTTACGTGAAGTTAGACAAATGCGTAATGAAGATTATGACATTGTGTACTTGGACGAAACATGGATTAATGCCCACAACACAAATGAAAAAGAATGGCAGTCATTAGATGGGACTATTAAAAGGTATGTACCTAGCAGCAAAGGAAAGCGCCTTATAGTGGCACATGCTGGGAGCAAAAATAATGGCCTGGTGGAGAATGCTGAACTTGTTTTTATTGCAAAGTCAACTGATAACCAGGATTATCATTCAGAGATGAACAGTCATATGTTCAGAGATTGGATTAAAGACACTCTTTTGCCTTTATTAGATCGACCATCTTGTTTGATCATGGATAATGCATCTTACCATAACAAAGTGGCACAAGAAGATAAAGTTCCAACATCATCAAGCACTAAAGCTGAAATAAAGACATGGCTGACAAGGGAACAAATACCATTTAACGATATGTATCTCAAGCCTGAATTACTTTCACTTGTAAAACAGATACAACGGCCAAAGATATTTCAAATAGATAAATTAATTGAAGAACATGGTCATAGATGTTTGAGGCTGCCTCCATATCACTCACACCTAAATCCTATTGAATTAGTTTGGGCAAAGATCAAAGGGCAAGTAGCATCCGAAAATAAAACTTTCAAATTATCTGATGTTAAAGAGCTTACCAATGTTGCTATTTCAAACATAGACAAAGATTATTGGGCTAGTTGTGAAGACCATGTTATGGTTGAGGAAGATAAGTATTGGAGAAACGATGGTCTGTGGGTTATTCAACCAAAAATGGTAATACGTCTATTAGATTCGGCAGATTCTGAATAAAACTCATTTGTTTGAACTTACTGAAGTGACTTTGTTGGAGTTGGAAACTCTGGATCAGTGGTACGGACCACTTCAGGAACTGTTTTTTTAGTGAGTTGACGATGTATTCTGTGTTCTTAAAATAAATAATTTCTATTCGGTGAATGTTCGGCCTATTTTGATTTGATTCAATATTAGTTGTATAATTAAAAGAGCCCAATCCAAATGGGTAGCATGTTGTGAAAAAGTGCAATTGTGGCGGTTTATTCCCCTATACACCTTCAGGCATGACAGGAACACTTACTTACTTACTCTCTTATTATAAAGTAATAATGTCCCTTATATAAAAATAAAAGTTACGCCTTTTCCTCTAAAAAGTGTAAAAGATCTTCATTTACCGTACATTCTGTTTTTTGTGTCAAAATAAATACAAATATGAAGGAGATCAAAGGAAGTTGCCGCTTTGAGGAAACGGTAACACATACGATAATTTAAATGATAAATTCGTTACGTCATTGAAAATCTAAGGTCGCATGCAAAAAATCATGGTATTCCATCAGACGGTTTTCGAGATATTACTGGAATTAGGGAGGCAAACAATCTGAAACAAACTATAGCAATGACGTTCCCAGATGTGGCGTGCCGGATCAATCTTGTTTGGGCGCAAATGGCGGTCACTACTCTATATACGATATTTTGTGCTCGTTACTTACTGACAGTGGAGCCGCCATAGCTCAGTTTTCAGTGAACTGGACAAGAGGTTGAGTTTGATCCTGATCGACGGCTTCCAGGTTCACACAACCTTAAAGGGTTTTCGCATTTTTTTTTCTGGGAATGTAAAGCTGCACGGGTGTAACAATGACCATATTAACCCAAACATTAATATTATTTACAGCCGAAGGTCTGTAAAAATTGTCGTTACTAACACCATATTCCCTATACGCCACGTAACATGACGGGCACTTTACTTTTTTACTTATTGATAGTCCCAGGCTCAGAACCACTTCAGTACGACACCTTTCATAAGCTCTATCTATCTATCTATCTATTGACCTTTCGAGCCGTAACCGGCCCATAGGGCGTAGACCAAGATACACCTTTTCCTATATGATTTTTTTGTTCTAGCAGTTTTATTTTAAAGATATTTTATCAAATCTCGCCATCTGTCTCTGTTCTGTGCAAGCAGTTCTATCTCATTGAGGGAGCCGATTCCTGCTGCTCTTGCCTCTCTCATCAATGTTTTTCTCAGTGTCTCCCTGGGTCTTCCTCTTTTTCTTTTACCTGTTGTTTCCCATATGAGGGCTTGCTTTGTTATTCGATTATTATCTCTTCTCATCGCATGTCCAACGTATGACCATCGTCTTTTCTTTATTACTGAAGATATTAGTGGTTGATTGGCGATTTCTCTAATTTCCTCGTTTGTTTTGAATTCGTTCCATTCTATACCAAGTATTTTCCTTAGACATTTATTTTCGAATGCGTTCAACTTTGTTTCTATATCTCTTGTTGTTTTCCAGCTTTCACACGCATACGTAAGGGTTGATAGTACATTTGATTTGAATAGCCTAAGTTTTGTGTTTGTGCTGATGAGTTTTGATTTCCACAACTTTTCAAGGCTTCTGAAAGACATTGCTGCTTTAGCCATTCTGATCATAGGCTCTGGAACATACTAAACGAAATTATAAAACTGTGAGAACCTGAAGTAAAATATATGTATATGTGGTTAGTTGCTTCCTAACTCAAGACGGCACATATGGCAGAAATAAAAACTCTCCATGTCCGACGATTTATAACACGATCTTGCATGTTTTCTTTTACCCTTAAGCCAAAAGTTGATCTCTCACAATTGCATTTTTTCATTAAGTCAAATCACCTCAATATCATAATCCACACTATCAGTGTACTTATTTTTTTCCGTTTTTAAAGTGTTTCTTTTTAATTTTTGTTGATTGGTGGATTTTAGTTAGTTGATTCATGTTTTTTAATTTAGTTGATTGGGCGTTTTCATTTAGTTGATCGATGTTTCTTTGTTCTTGTGAATTGACGTTTTCTTGTTTCCTTATTTGACTGTTTTTGGCTCAATTGTTCATGACAATCGCCACAGAATCAGCGTACAAGCTAACATCTGGCAGCAAGAGGCATTATCACATGCAGCGAACCAGAACTAATCAAATTTCTGCATCACCCACTCTTGGTGGTCTGAAAATAAAAATAAAAAAATCATCTGACCGGCTAATCGAGTTGGAATGAAAAGAAATCGTGTAAATTAAGTCTTCAAAAATAACTTCATCAAGTGAGCTTTGTCCTGCCTAAGTAAAATGTCTTTCTACAGAATGTTGCTATTGCTCCATTATTTTTGGGCTGTGTAAATTCATCATCAACAAGTACCGAGCCTGCTGGCGTAGGTGATCATTTCTCTCCACAACTTTCTATCTCGACAGTTATTTATCATTTCTGTTGTGACCACCTGCCAAGCCATTCTCAAAAGCTGTCTGGTGTCTTTTCTCTTTGCTTCCCTCTATCTCGTCGTCCCTCAATTTTTCCAGTTGTTACAATATATTCCAATTGTTCTCTTCTCATTACATTGCCAAAAATGATGGTTGTTTCTTCCTAATATTTGAAATTGTGTAAATTATGTGGACATTATACGTCAATAGTTCGCCATCGGCTTCTGACAGCAGGCGCAGTCCTATAGACGGTAATTCAACGTGTGTTGATACCTTTAAAAAAACCGCGCTCATTTTTGTGGCAGAATCGTCGTAAGGGACGTATTGGCGAACAATAACGTAGTATCAGTTTATCGCTGTTTAGTTGAGGAACTACAATTGGTAGCCTACTGCATTTGGAGGCATCAGACGCTGACTCATTTTAGACAGGAAATCCCATCAACACGAGACGATGACGCCAGATGTTCTGCATATATATAAAAAGAAGCTGAATCATTTTGATTAGTTAATTTGGAATCAGTCAGAAAGAGTTTAATGTAATCACAATTTTTCTGATATATAAGGAATATATATTTACCACCTGTCTCTCTCTCTCTCTCTCTCTCTCTCTATATATATATATATATATATATATATATATATATATATTTATTTGTATGTATGATATATATGTACGTTTTAATGTTTGCATGTATGTATGTGTCTGAGACAATTGTTAAATTTACATCGGAGTGTTCCCTGTCGTTCGATTATTAAAATTTGAATATAACCCTCTTGTGGCAGATTTTATCTCATTGTAGTGGAACTGTCCCAGATACATTTAATTGCCAATTTAGATTAAATATCGAAGTAATTGAAGATGAAACGATGAAATCTATAGAGTAATTCCACATTCGATGGCGAGGTAATCCGTAGTTAGGTAGACTGTAGACATATGAACGATCGTTCAGCAAAAAAGTTCTGGCAATTGTAAGTATCATATCTATAATAACTATCTTGTCACTGTGTGAAAGGACACGGGCCCTAGCACTTATTTGTTTCATGTGTGAGGGGTTTTTCTAATTACAGTTTAAATAAATATGTTCTTACTAACCTATTACCGCTTAAACTACCTCAATTTTATCTAAAATGTCTTCTGTATATTAGTGTTATATGTGAATATATGTGAATCATGGACAATAGGGCAACAGACAAGAAAATCACTGGAGTCTGTAGAAATGTAGTTTTACAGATGTTGAGAATACCATGGACAGCTAAGAAGAGTAATGAAAATATTCTGAAAGAGGTCAAAGCAAAAAGAGAGTTAATTTCCAATATTAGGAAGAAATAATCATAATTTTTTGGCCATGTAATGAGAAGAGAACAACTGGAATATATTGTAACAACTGGAAAAATTGAGGGACGAAAAGATAGAGGGAAGCAAAAAGAAAAGATACCAGACAGCTTAAGAGAATAGCATGGCTGAAGGTCAACAACAGAAATGATAAATAACTGTTGAGATCGAAAGTTGTGGAGAAACATAATCACCTACGCCAGCAGGTCCAGTACTTGATGATGATAAGAATATACCGCCCATTAGGGTGATAAAGTGGTCCGACTCCAGACGTGTACAAAAGAAAATAAAGTAACCTCAAACAAGATCCTTGCAAGGGCACTTAATATTTTGTCTTTCGTGAGTTATAAT
This sequence comes from Megaustenia siamemsis, assembly GCA_032433765.1. Classification (NCBI taxonomy): domain Eukaryota; kingdom Metazoa; phylum Mollusca; class Gastropoda; order Stylommatophora; family Ariophantidae; genus Megaustenia; species Megaustenia siamemsis. The sequence goes on along the minus strand of JAVIAB010000124.1, from coordinate 45,456,607 downwards.
ATTCTACAACAACTACAACAACAACAACAACAACAACAACAACAACAACAACAACAACAACAACAACAACTACTACTAATACTACTATCGCTGCAACTAATACTGCTGCTGATAATACTACCACTACTACTACTACTACTACTGAATCTAATGCAACTACTACTACTATTTCCACTACCACGACTGCTACTACTACTACTACACGTACTACTGTTACACTAATACTACTGCTACTACTACTACTAAAACTACTACTACTAGTACTACTACTACTACTACATGTACTACTGTTACACTAATACTACTGCTACTACTATAGCTAATACTAATACTGCTGCTGCTATTGCTGCTACTACTAACCCTGTTGCTACTACTGCTATTTCTATTGCTGTTACTGCTATTGCTGCTCCTATTACTACTATTACTACTACTACTACTACTAGAACTGCTATTACTACTAATACTAATACTACTACTACTACTACTACTACTAATATTGCTTCTACTACTAATACTACTACTACTACTACTACTACTAGTACTACTACTACTAATACAACTACTATTACTGTTGCTAAAATATTACTACTATTAGCAAGAGCTAAATCAATCTCTAATGTCTCTGTTATAAACAGACTCACGCTGATGCGAATGTCTCATGCCTCAAACACTTGTTCCATTTAATTTGGGATCTGTCTGTTTAATAGAACTAATCTCAATTTGGATTAGATGAGCTTATCAATAAACTTATGCAAATCTATGCTTTTTCAGTTTTGTATTGGTACATTAATTGGCACCCATCTGTGGATTTCAGAAATGCCTTTTAAACAAATCTTTCAGAATTTCTTTATCTCATAATTTTTTTTTCATATATGATTAGTCGTTGTTGTTGTTTCATTGTGCAATTGTTTGTACCGTAATGTTCTGTATCTGTTATGAGAAATCTGTACAACAAATATTAACACAGCACTGTAATGTTCTGTATCTGGTATGAGATATATTTGCTACAAACATTAACACAGCACTGTAATGTTCTGTATCTGGTATGAGATATGTGTGCAACAAACACTAACACAGCACTGTAATGCTCTGTATTTGTTACCAAAAATCTGTGCAACAAACATTAACACCGCACTGTAATGTTCTTTACCTTTCTGAACAATTTTATTTCAATTTAACAAAATAAAGTTAAAAAATAATTAACTAGCAGAATCTTGTTCACTTTTCTGTCTTTTCTTAACTCATTGTAAAGCCCAACATATTTTTCCATGATTAAGATTGAGCTGCTGCTAATGTCCATCATTCCTATAGTGATGTCAGAGACATCTTTAGAGTTTTCTATTGAGAGCATTAACTTAATTTCAGTTTCAAAATTGCACACAGTTTCAGCGAGTTAAACATATTAAATATAGTGTATCATGACTATGATATTTATATTGTATAGATAGCATTTCAAATCAAATAACAAAATTCTAAGAAATGTTCTGGGGAGGCAAACATATCGTTAGAAACATAAAAGGAGGTAATGAATACAAATAAAAGAAAGTAAATTTTCGTGGAAATACAAATGAGTTCACTATAATTACACTGAAACAGAAGAAACAAGGTCTCGAATGCAATAATTTTTGGAAAAATGTGCACACAAGTGTATGCAAATTGTGTTGGACGAATCTATAGTTTAATTCTTAATATTTCATATGTTAGACGAAAATTATGTTTTCTTCATACCAAATGTAAACACGTGAAAACAATAATCTGAAATATTGTTTCTCGTAAGCCCTGTATTTGCTGAGACAAACGTAGTCGCTTAAAACGTTTCGGTTGCTTTGTTTGTTTTAAACGTGTGTTTTCAGGGAAAATGGGATTAGGAAGTATCTGTGCACTTTCTTGTCGATGGAAGTCGTTTGAGATCGCCGTCAGTGACATCGATAAGGGCTGCACGGTAGTCGACCTTGTTAATAAAATTTGTCAACTCATTTTAGTGGCTCTAACGGGAGCTGTGACATGTGGTGGAGCGGATGCATGAAACCCCCGCCGCAGTGTAACTAATTACAAGAAAGAAATAGTTTCTCGCAAACACTAATAAATCAGTTACGACGGCTCCGGGTTCACCCAGCCTTTAATGGGTACCGGATTTTTTCTGGGAAAGTAAAGCGGCACGGGCGTAATACTGACCTCATTACCCCAAAAATCATGTGCCGAAGGTCTGTAAAATTTATGGTCACTAACACCAGTATACCTATACGCCACTTGGCGTGACGGGGGTACTTTACTTTTTATAAATATTTATGAACCTAACGACTTCATGTATTTGTGGTTTTGTGTCATGCCAACTCACAAACATACATTTGTATACTCGGCAGAGTATGTTCATGATATCTAACACATGTCAACGAATAAAACTGTCAACGAATAGAACTGTCAACGAATAAAACTGTCAACGAATAGAACTGTCAACGAATAGAACTGTCAACGAATAGAACTGTCAACGAATAGAACTGTCAACGAATAAAACTGTCAACGAATAGAACTGTCAACGAATAGAACTGTCAACATTAACCAAAAGAAACAAGACAGTGTTGGGAGAACTTTAGTAAGTATCGTCTAAATCTGAAACTTTTGTCTCGAAACCATGTCTGTTACCGTTACTGATGCTGTGTTTACGATATACCGTGTTTCCGATATACCGTGTTTACAATAAGCTGTGTTTACGCTTTGCCATGTTTACAGCTAACTATTAAATTTAAGTCTTTTGGTTTAAGGTGACTTCGTCTCTGTCTGAAAAAAAAAAATGTTCCATTACTTTTCGACCATAATCATTCGGTGAAACTGCAGAGATGAGAAATAATTGAATTTTGAGTAGAAAATGAATAAGAAATTAAGAAAATAAGATTATGGTCAGTTTGGTTCGATAACATGACAGTCAGCTATGTTGTCCGATCATGCTGCGCGTCACGAAGATTAGATATATATAATTAAGTTACCAGAAAATGTCTCTCGCGGGCCATGCTTGTGTAGTTAACTACAAAGCACTCACCAGCCTATCAAGCGATCTGAGTTATATTTTCGCCCAAAGGATCACCGATTGGGTTTGTAAATCGCTTCTGCTATCCACCCAGCCACCGGAAAAACCGAGACTAGAGTTTATGCTCTGGGAAGATCGAAGAATATCGCGATCACTACAGAGTTCGCGGTGACGGCGTCATCTGTCGATCGTTTCTGGTCAACAACTGGTAATCCTACACAGCACTTTTTTGTATTATTACTGTTGCTATCTATCGATTTTACGTCTTATACGTTCACCTATTTATATCTTGCAAAACTCATTTCCTTTTCTTTTTATACTTGTAGTGCACAGATGATAACATTGAGTGAAGCTGATACATTCACTTGTGATGTGCAGACATGATTTCAAGAAAATCAGGAAAAGGTTTATGTGGATATTAACGTTGAAGAAGCCAGAGTTGACTTGAAATGATTGACGCTCGCTGGAGTCAACATTTATTTGACCATTGTTTATTTTCTAATGATTCGACTCACTGATTGTGGACTGGATATCTGCAGCATTAAAGTAAATTCGTTTTACATTAAGCATCACTGATGTCAAAGCATGTTTGTTTCTGTTACTATTTGTCGAAATGTGACACGTTTTGGTCAAAGCCAAATACCTCAAAATAAGCAACAATTCAGCCCTCAAAACCATGACCTACGCTAACTTTATCATGTTTTAAACGAATATGAATTCACTGTTGCGAAGTGGCTATTTCATTAGTTATTCTTCAGTTGGGTGATTCACTTCCACGAATCTGGCAATTTCTCATCGAAACGACAGTCTGAGTTGCGTCCACTTACTTAAATGGGTAACAAAGATTTTCTGAATGAATTAAGGCAACATGACGTGAAATTAATCACATTCACTTATAGATGGGCATGGCAGATATGGTCGTCCTCACCATATTACCACTTACTTGGAAAGTACGATAAACACTTTTATTTAATTTACACTTACAGAACTAGATGTAATGGAAATTTGATATCCAAAGACATTGAAGATACCTTGTAAACATTTCCAGTTTGGTGTCAGATGTCTCACGTTAAAGGTTAACCAGATAATGCTTGATTGTTATTGTGCGCTTTGCTGGCAATTTAAAAAGTGATTACAGACCTCTCTGATGTCAATTTTAATGGACAGACCATTAAACGGTGTGACAGATTGAAAACATGGTAGTTACGTTTGATCGCAGCATGTCTAGAAGTATTATGTTGAGCAGCTTAAATTACGACGCAGGTGACATTTTCTAACAGTCAGTAAACACGATGGCGGCTAGAAGCAAGAACAGAAGCTAATATTTCTGTAATGTCATTACTTGGTCCTGTAAATGATCGTTTATGAACTGAGCTTTTCTCTAGCACGAATGTCACAAAGTAGGACAAGTTACGATATCTGGAATGATACAGTGCTCATTTGCATGAAGTCCATCATCGCTATACTGAGACACGTCATCTGCGTACTCTGATAATGTTCATTAACACTGCGATCTCTTTTGTCAGAAAAGAGAAACACCAGCTCATATATTTCCGAGATCACAGGAAGATAACACAGCATTCCTGAGAGCACATCAAGATATCAGTTCATATTTACCTAGAACACGCTAAGATATAAGCTCATATTTACTAAGAACACACAAATATATCAGCTAATCCTTACCGAGAACACAGAAAAGATATCAGCTGATCTTTACCGAGAACAGAGTAAGATATCAACTTATTTTTTTTATCCAGAACACAATAAGATATCAGCTCACTTTCACTGAGAATGCAGGAATATATCAGCTCATCTGTACCGAGAACACAAGGAGATATCATCTCATTTTCTCTGAGGAAAATATCAGTTAACTTTTACGGAGAACACAGGAAGATAAAATCATATTTACCGAGAACACAGGAAGATATCAGCTAATCAAAGAGAACACAGAACGATATCATCTCATCTTTACCGAGAACAGAACGATATCAACGCAGACCACTCATTCAGTAGAATCAGCAAGAGTCCTCAATGGCTTACAATCTACTTTTTTCCAAATTTCAACTGCTATGGGATCTATTAATGTCTCTATTATGAACACGGGGACTCTTTTTATTTTTATTTTCAAGTACTTGTTTCGCTGACGCCAGGTTTCAAAGCTCAGTAGAAAAAAACACACCGATGGCAACAAATGTGTACAGATAACATGCTAATTGTATGAATCACTACATATGCACAGCGCCCCTCGTGGAACTAGGATAAATGCCTAGAGGAATCTTCACTGCACAACGGATAACTCCATGGTGCATAGATCCCATCCAGAACACTTTCTCCGGTATGAAACAAGCATGTGACACGCTAGCGAAACCACTAACAACGACTTCAGCTCAGATGCTCGAACTATGTAGCGCTGTTGAAGACCTTGACATCAAACCCCTTAGTCGCCTCTTAGGACATACATGACAGGTGACATTGACTCTATTCGTTTCTTCTCTGACCGTGGTTAGGTCACGTTAGCACATGGACTGGGAACATTTGTCATATCTAGATACATTTTTGCTTAAGCCAAATACTATCCAGGGTATCTGATTGCTAGAGACAGCCCTTTGTAAGAAATTTAGTCGACCTTACTGTACAGTTGGGGGAGCCGCTTAGGCTCAGTGGTTAGTGAACTCGACTACAAAGGACAAGAGATCGAGTTCGATCCTGATCGGCGGGTTTCGGGTTCTTCTTCTTCTTCTTCTACCTAACAGCTCCCTGTGGAGCATAGGTCTTCAACAAAAACTTTCCAAGCCGTTCTGTTTCTTGTCATTCTTTTAAGATCATTCCATGTCTTCCCCATCATCTTAATCTCTACTTCCATCTGTCTTCTCCAAGAATAACTTGAACTTCGTCTTTGTCTTTCTCCTTGGGGGTTCCAAAAAAGGGCCTGTTGGGTAATACTCTTAGTTGACTTCCGCAGTGTGTCCTATCCAGAACGATCGTCTTCGCTGTACAAAGAACCTACTGTCCCCGATCCTACTTTTGCATTAGATCTCCCATCAAGATTATAATATCCTTAGAACTTCTTTCAGCCATCTGACATTGCAGCTGTTTATAGAATCCATCTTTAACTAAACCATCCTTAACATTGGTCGGTGCAACACATTGGATAATATGTATTTTTATTTATTTCTTAAAATGTTTTAAATGTTGCTCATATAAACTTGACCCTACTGCTACTCATTCTATCAGTGTCTTCTGTGCTTTTCTTCCGGGTTCACGCAACCTTAAATGGATACCTGATTTTTTTTTCTAGAAAAGTAAATCGGCGCGGGCGTAATACCGACCACATTATCGCAACAATCATGTGCCGAAGCCTATAAAAGTTGCGTTATTGAGTTATTTGAGGGTCATCATAATTGCACTCCGAACATGTCCATAGGTGCTCAGATCCCCTCCTCAGCAATTCCCGCAGTGTCCAGCGACTGACGACTCCAGTTCTATGTTGGTTGATAAGTCTTTTTATACGACCACTAAGTTTCTCATTTCTCGCTGTGCCCATCTTAACTCCAATTTCCACCATCCGAAGAAGTGACGTGGATCAGTGTTTGTCGAAGTCCTGTGCTCTTCACACATCTCAGAGGGCATCGATGAGGTCCGCCAGATCAATTGCTTGCTCGTCCTCAACGACATACAGATAGCCAACCTGTCCGCTCTTTCATTTCCCCGTACTCCAGCATGTCCAGGGACATAGACATAGGTGACCTTACGTTATTGGTTATGGTTATGGAAGGCCTCGGTATCACAGCAAACGAATTAAAATCCATAATTGCTCAACCGCCCGTATATACCTTACGTATTTTGGATTTCTGCAACGACTCTACCCATTGCACGTGTATAGAGCCCGCATACACTTTTTTTATCATGCTCATCGAATCACTTATTATACATGCGTGGGTGTAGTCTTGTGACTCTAACCATTTGAATGCCCTGGTCACTGCCATCACCTCCATTGTCATACTACACGCGGTCGTGACGTATGCACCACTGTCTTCTTTGACTAGTCTGTCTGCCGAGCGTGCTGTAAATGCCCATGCACTTCTTTGGTGTCGTCTTACAGATTCGTCTGTATAGACGACTGCATCTTTCTCATCGGTGTTATCGCAGATGAGACCGTTGACCTCAGCATTAACCACTAACGGGTTCTGTTCCCTACTTTTCCTGTTTAGTGTGACAATACACGAGAAAGTCCCGTTGAACGACGTATGCACCGTCATCCACTCCTCACCAACGCTTATATTGGTAAAAGCCCAACGACCACTTTGACATCTTCTGCTCGGCCCACCCATGATTTGCCTCTTTTTAGCCTTGCAACTTTCCCTGTGTTGAGCACGTGGCGCAATGGATGCTCTTTATCTGTACAAATCTTCAGGAATGCTCGTGCTCTCAGGATCTTGATTCTGTCATCCATGGTTGGAAAGTCAAGAAGATACCTCTTTGCTACACAGGGAGTGTCCCTTGTACATCCCAAGATAATGCGCATGGCTTCATTTTGTATTTTCTCCAGGCTATCAATTTGAGTTGTACTGACAGTAAGAATTGCTAGGGCATAATCGATTAGTGCGAGGACTAATCCCTGGAACAGAAGAGTAAGTAGCCTCTGCTTGATGTTGGCAGCTGCCATGGCCTTCAAGGCGGCTAATCCTTTGCGGGATTTTGTTATCACATGGTCGATGTGGTCTCGAAAACACAGACTGCGATCAAACTTAACTCCGAGGTATGTCATCAACTTGTCCCTGGTCACCTCACCAGCTCCCATTCGTACTACCTCTGTGGTCGTATTAACGATATGATTGTTAAGGGAGAACCATGAAACTGATGCTTTATTAGGATTAACCAAGGCACCTGAAACCCACCACAAAGAAGAAATGCGATCGAGCTAGTCTTGCATTGTGGAGGCGATTCCCCGTCTGTCTCTTCCCTGTCGATATACCAGAATATCATCAGCAAAAGTCATAGTTCTTCCCCTCCCATCCAGCTGTTGGGCCGTGATCGTTATTGTGTACACGTTAAATAGAACTGGTGACAATGGTGAACCTTGTGGCAGCCCTGGACAAATGGATGTTGGCTCGGAAGACCAACTTCCACATCTGAGTATCACATTCCTCTGAAACAGTGCCGCGGCGATCCATCTAATGAAGAAGGCGTGCACCACCAGTTTGAGGAGAATATACATGAGATATTCAAATGGTACTCTTTTGTATGCATCCTCCAGATCTATAGCAGAAGCACATGTCTCCTCTCGTCTGTGGAAACCTTCGAAGACGTCATAGGCAAAGACTGCCGCATTGAGCCATGTCTCTTTGTTATATCTATAAACTCAGAGTGTGGGTGAGAATGCACGTTTCTGTTCAAGGTGACAGGTGAGGACACGGGCAACTATTTTCTCCAGCAGCTTGCCCGCAGTGTTCTGCATTGTGATGATTCTGTAGGCACTGATCTGAGAATGGTCCTTGTTTGGCTTCGGTAGCGGTAGTAAGTAGCTGTGTAGCCACTCCTCCTTAATCTGGCCACTCTGAATGCTGGCATTAAACTCAATGGCCAGTTTTGTCAAGTCGTCGTCAGCTAAATCGCCTATATCATCGTATCGAACACCATGTGGACCAGGAGCAGTGTTGTGTGACCTTTTAAGTGTTGTGCGAATGGTATCGGTTGTGATTGTGAGATATTCTACAGCCCTATATCCTTACACCATTTTGACGGCGATCCCCGTATCCTCATTCTTACAGCCTCATTTCTTTGGTCCGTCTACTCAATGTAGCGGGCAAGTAGGGCCTTACCTTTGCTCTCATCAGATTTGTGCCATATCCGGCCTGTGCTCTGAAAGTCTGGTATGCCTCTGTGTCGTGTTGTGCCATTCATGCTCTGATAAAGGCGCCAGAATGTGGCTAGCGATTTTTCTGAGCACACTATTTTTTACAGAAGTCATCCCATTTGGCATCCTTAGCCTGCTTAGCGCATAGTTTAAAGTGCATCATTTGTTGGTCGACCTCTGCTTTCAGACGCTTCAAGAGCTCAGGTTATGTTCTTCCCTTCTTTCTGGCTTTCAGCCATGTCTTGACCGTTTGTCTCTTGCTCCGCCAAGCTTCCTCGACAACTACGTTCCACCAGGGTGGCTGCGTCCATCTCTCCTGCCTCCTACGAGGGGCGCTCTGTTTCTTATGTCTGATTTTGCTAATGACGTTCTGGTCTATTTTCTCGTAGTGGATTGTGTGGAACTTCCTTTTCTGGCTTCTATTTCTGCCTTTCTCATTTTGGAGGACACATGGATAGTGATCACTTCCGTGAAACCACAGTGCACTCCACCTGCAAACCGGTGCGGAGGTGGAAGACACCAGTGCAAGGTTATGACACTATCAGAGTCCCCTGTTCGAGTGGCCATTCTTGTTACCAGTTTCATCATTAAATCACACTAAATCGACTGACACTAGCGCGTACTCTATAGCTTGTTTCATAACTCGTGCCCAAATTTAAAATCGATAGCTTTTTAACCGCTTGTTGTAAGTTGTTCAAAATTTGCATGTAAAGTTATAATGATTAGAACCCAACAGGGAATTAATTTCATTAGAAAAACATTTAGTTATTATTGTTGCTTATTTGATTTATATAAATTTATAACGACACATTGATGTAGTCAAAACTTAATGTTTACAGTATTTTAAGTTAAAAATAGCGAGTAAAAATCCATACACGGTAAAATTGACGTGTTTGCACGCTTTCCCCGTGGTTTTTTGACACAATTAGACACTTAAAAACACGAGGCATTGTGTGTTCCATTTCCGTTCATTCATAGGTGGAGCCGTGAAACGATAACATTTATCATGAGTCTTAAAATGAAATTCTGCAGTTTACAAAATATCGCAATAAAAATGTATGACTATTTTTGCAAAGAGGCTAAACGAGGAAGATTATTTCATTCTTTAGAAAACCCTGAGAATAGGACAAGACACATTTTGGATTTATCTAAACGGTCATTTAATCGCTAGATTCAAGCACGTGACCGTCAATGTTCAAAATATACAAAATCACAAGGAAGAGCAAAAATGTTGGATAATTTCGACAGTGAACTTATTAGTATTGAAATTCGCAAAATGTATTGGGTATGAATGAAACTGTTACAATAAGAAAATTAAAAGTATCGCTGAAAAAGAACAACGGTATTGAAATATCAAAGTCTACATTATGGAGGAATGTGAGAGCTGCAGGCTTTACATTCAGAAAGTATTCCAATGGACGAAACATCATCTGTGAGAAGCCACATATAGTAGTCATGAGAAGCAAGTACTTACGTGAAGTAAAAGAGGTGCGCAAGCAAGGTTATGATATTGTGTACTTGAATGAAACATAGATCAATGCTCACCACACTAACCAAAGGGAATGGCAGTCATCAGATGGAAAAATTAAGAGATTAATACCTAGCAGCAAAGGACAGCACTTGATAATTGCTCATGCAGGTAGTCGACAACATGGACTAATACAGAATGCAGAGCTCATTTTTCTTTCAAAATCCATAGACAATCGGGATTATCACTCTGAGATGAATGGTCACATATTTAGACATTGGATTGAAAATTCTGTTCTCCCATCACTAGATCGACCATCTTGCCTAATAATGGACAATGCAGCGTACCACAACATTGTTGCACTTGAAGATAAAGTCCCGACGTCATCCAGTACAAAAGATGCTATTAAGATATGGCTCACAAAGGAGCACATACAATTTAATAACATGTACTTAGAACCTGAATTACTATTTCTAGTAAAGCAAAAACAAAGGACAAAGATTTTTCAAATAGATAAGATTATCCAAGAGCACAGTCATATAAGTTTGAGGCTGCCACCTTACCATGCTCATTTAAATCCAATAGAACTAATCTGGGCAAAATTAAAAGGACAAGTGGCAGATGAAAATACAACATTTAAAATATGTGATGTAAAGACTCTTGCTAATCTCGCTTTATTAAATATAGACAAAGATTATTGGGCTAAATGTGAAGACCACGTCTTAAAACAGGAAGAGGAATATTGGAAAAATGATGGTTTGTGGAATGTTCAACCCCAAACAGTTATTAATCTTTTAGACTCGTCTGATTCAGAATGAAAGTATATAGCCCCCACAATGTTGGCCCCTATATTACCTTAAATTAGTTCAACAAACGGTCCTTTTCAGGACCACACAACTATGAAAATTGAACATACAGGTATACCTTGATATTATCGTCCGTCTTCGAACTGAGAAGACAATAATTCTCCTGGTGTTTTGTTTTATTCAGTTATTTCCCCATTACGGCCACGCCTTTACCTAGTGAAAATTAATCATAGACCAGCAACTACGGTAATTTCTATTATTTAGGGGTTCACAATTTACAATTTTGACAAACATCAAAGAAATTCGCCGCTTTAAGAAAACTGCAGCTGCAAGATATTTGTTAAATATACATTTAAAGGGTCTTTTGCATTCTAATAACATTTGGAAAATTTCAACAGCTTTTAACAAACGGTTACTGAGTAATAGCGTTTTGAAGTTGGGCACGTGATTTGAAACGAGCTATAGGTCTTCTCCCTGCTTGTTGGTTATGACATTACCCCACTGGTTTCCTATAGCATTAAAGTCTCCGCAGAAAATGACGTTCTCTTCATCGAACTTGAAGAGAATCTGCCATCTATAAAAATTATGGTCACTAACACCATATTCCCTATACGCCACTTGGCGTGACCATGCTCTTTACTTTAATTTTACTGTAGAGTTGATTATACATGCCTTGACATGAATGACACAATCAGAGATTGCAATTTGTTTGGTATTTCCTCACTGGTTCAATAATTAAAGACTGCCTACACACTCGATACGATGACGAACTACTAGCAGGTCATGTTTACTCTTTAAAGGACATGCAGAGCATAGTGCTACGGGAGAACACATGTTGACATCAATCAGTTGATTATCGTTTAGGCTGGTGAAAATGAAGTATATGCATTCACTGATGAGGAAGGAAATCTTCTCTTTAAAAAGTGCTATGCATGTACTAGTTCTTAAATGTTATGTAGAGTCAGTCTTAACATATGGATGCGAATCATGGACAATAAGACAACTGACAAGAAAATCACTGGATGCTGTAGAAATGTGGTTTTACAGAAGAAAGTTGAGAATGGCATGGGCAGCTAAGAAGTGTAATGAAAACGTTCTGAAAGAGGCCAAAGGAAAGAGAGAGCTGATTTCCAATATTAGGAAGAAACAATCATCATTTGTTAGCCATGTAATGAGAAGGGAACAGCTGGATTATATTGTGACAAATGGCAAAATTGAGGGACGAAGAGCTAGAGGGAAGCAAAGAGAAAAGATACCATATAGCGTAAGAGAATGGCTTGGCAGAAGGTCAAGAATAGAAACGATAAACAACGGTTGAGATTGAAAGTTGTGGAAAGACATGATCACCTACGCCAGCAGGCATGGTACTTGATGATGATGATAATGCGTGTATTGTCTGTGATAATTTCGTCTAGCTCTGTGTTTATTTATTATAGTTTGTCCCATCTTCCCTCTCCTTCATTCTTCTCATACTCTTCATTTCTTTCCCCTCCTCTCCTTTGTTTTTCTCCTCTTTTATCTGCTCATATCCTCAAATTCTTCTCCTCGCATATCCGTTATTATTATAATTGTAAAAACGTGAAGAAATAAGTGCTGCGGGCGAGTAAATGTTGAAATCGACCAGGAAACTGGTTTGTACGTCCTTGCTGGTGAGAATGACGCAGTTGAATAACTGATAGGTCTGTGAGATCGGTTTGGCAATTTTTCTTTAAAAAGAGAAGCAATCATCATTTAACACAGCGTTGCTGATACGTTGATTACCCCCAGCGTCAGAATGAACGTCGGGAAAGTTGCAGCCGCTCGGTGGACATTTTATGAGACTCATCTAGAAATGCAGCCATTGTGTTACACTCTCAGTCCAGGCATTTAATTGGCCGAAAGAGGTGACATGAGATGAGATGTCAGGTAACATTTGGTTAACACATGTTGCTATTATATTTTGAAACTTACGATCTTCAAGAACGAAATACAGGGTGTTTATAAAGTCTCACTACACTTGGTATCTAGGTCAATTTGAAAAAAAAATGTTTATGACGTCATCACAATATGTGCTCCCACTGTCAATGAAATTTGTTGAATAAGTTTATTGCTACTGGAAATGTGGAAGATGCTCCACGATCTGGTAGGCCTGCTGTGAATGATGAAATATGTTTAGATATCCAAGACAGAATCCTTAAAAGTCCAGACAAGTCATTAAGAAAACTGTCGCAACAAGTGAACTTACCATTGAGCACATATTGTGATGACGTCATAAACATATTTTTTCAAATTGACCTAGATACCAAGTGTAGTGAGACTTTATAAACACCCTATATATTTCTGGACACTAAAGAGTCCACGGAAAGTGCTAGAATTAATACTTTTGTTTCATGAATTTATGTAACACGAGCTTCAGAATTTTGCAATAAATTTATATTTAATTTATTCTGTAATGATTTTTATTTTGCAGCATGGCACGATGGATGATGTCTGAGAAATGAAGAAATTAATAGAAATGGGATGCCGGTGCTCCCCAAATAGGACAGGACTATGAAGAGGATCCATTAGAAAAATTTGTGACAAATAAACTCAAGGAGGAATGTACGTGGATTCCTTACTCTGAACTCTGTAACTAAACAAGTATACCTGTAGGATACAATTACAAAGCAGTTCGTTGAGGTATTGAAAACAGGAACATACACACACAAAATGTAAAGAAGAAAGCCTGCAATAACGAAGACCATTTATATGATCAAAAAGAAAAATAGGATAGTTCTATGAAGGTCTATTAGTTTTTAGTTTAGTTTAGTTTAGTTTAGTTTAGTTTAGTTTAGTTTAGTTTAGTTTAGTGTAGTTTGGTTTAGTTTAGTTTAGTTTAGTTTAGTTGTTTAGTTTAGTTTAGTAGTTTAGTTTAGTTTAGTTGTTTAGTTTAGTTGAGTTGTTTAGTTGTTTAGTTTAGTTTAGTTTAGTTGTTTAGTCTAGTTGAGTTGTTTAGTTTAGTTTAGTTTAGTTGTTTAGTTTAGTTTAATCGATGGATCATCTTCATTGCACAACGAACACCATAGTACTGAGCTCCCCCCCTCCCCCCACCCCAGCCCGTTCCCCGGTACGAAGCATATCCGTAACTCACAAACAAAAACGTTGAAGATGGCTTCACCTCAGATGTACAAACTCCATCTTCTACTTCTACCTTTCAGCTCACTGTTGAGCATAGGTCTTCAACAAAAACTTTCCAAGTCGTTCTGTTTCTTGCCATTCTTTTAAGATTATTCCATGTCTTCACCTTCACCTTCATCTCTGCTTCTATTTGTCTTCTCCAAGAATTCTTTGGTCTTCCACTTTGTCTGTTCCCCTGGGGATTCCAAAAAAGGGCCCGTTGTGTAATACTCTCAGTTGGCTTCCCCAGTGTGTGTCCTATCCAGCGCCATCGTCTTCGCTGTATCTCTTTATCCACTGGTTTTTGACTGGTACGTTTCCATAATTATATGTTAGTGGTTTTGTCCTGCCATCTCCATCCTTTTATTCTGCGTAAGCATCCATTAATGAAAGTCTGTATCTTCATGATTATCGATTTACAAACTCCATAGCACTGACTAAACCCTTGATACGAATCTCCTTTGTCACCTCTTACGACATGCGTGGCATGTAACGATGGCTCTATTATTTTCTCCCCTAGCGCTGGTCAAAGGCCTAGTAGCCACATGGGCGTGTTAATTATATAAATATTTGAAAATAAGAGCACGGAATTGTTCTAAAGAATAAATATTCGAGGAGCAGACAAATAATGAATCATTTCGTAGAGTGGACAAAGAAGATCATGTTCCGTGAAAAAGAAGTGTCGGGAAGTAATACTTTTTTAACAAAAAAAAAGAAAGACATGTAATATTTTAATGAAGCTTAACTTTTAATAAATAGTGTTGCTATCGGGGCACCCACGACGTGGGAAGAAAAGAATAGAGCCATTGTTATCTGTCACGGATGTTGTAAGAGGGGACCAAAGAAGGTCTGGAGTTGTCGCCTGTGCAGTCGAGAAGTACGTGCATGGAGTTACTTTGTCAACAGAATTTACCTAGGCATGCTGGGAAATGATGTGATAGTGATGGAGCGGATATGGGAAATTCCTGACTGCAATGAAACTGGCTCCCTGGATAGAATAGTAAAAAGTAAAAAAGTAATGTACCGCTGTCACGCCAAGTGGCGGCGTATAGGGAATATTGTGTTAGTGACCATAAATTTTACAGACCTTCGGCACATGATTTTTGGGGTAATGTGGTCGGTATTACGCCCGTGTCGCATTACTTTCCCAGAAAAAAATCCGGTACCCATTTAAGGCTGGGTGAACCCGGAAGCCATCGAGTGGGATCGAATCCTACCCCTTGTCCTTTGTAGTCCAGTTCACTAACCACTGAGCTATCGCGGCTCCCCAGGATAAAATAGAATGTGAATAAATGTTCTTTACAAATATACATACATTTGTATGACAAGTAACGAAAGGAATGTATGTTAAATAAAAGAGTAGAGAATTGTTCTTGAAACCAACATGTACAGAAATATTCCGTGAAACAGATGGGTAAGGGTAACGAACAGTTCTTGAACAACAAGATAAACAACTATTTCTGTGAAAGTCTTTGAAAATTGCTTATGCCAAACAAGAATATTTTGAAAAAATACAATTTAAAAAAAAGAAAGATAGAAAGCAGCTCTGTGAAGGGGCCGTAAGTACAAAGAAATGTTCTGTAAACAAGCTCTCTCTTCTAATTACTCTTCAATTAAATAAAAATAAGTTAACAGACCTTGGAAACAGAAGCGTACACAGAATAGAAAAAAACAGCATAGTTTTATGAAGAAGAAATGTTAAGGCGAAAACGATAAAGTAAAGAACAGGTAATGAAACACGAGTCTCTAGAAATGTTTGTTTAATAATAGACGAGAAGGGAACAGTTCTTAAACACAAGTATTAACATATTCCGTAAAAGGAGGATGAAGTTTTGTTCTAAGAAACTGATACACATATTAATTTGTTCTTTGTATTGTGGTTACTATAAGTTTATAATGGTTATGGTTATGGAAGGCATCCGTATCACCGCAAACGAATTAAAATCCATAATAGTGTATAATAAAAAAAAAGGAGAGAGACACAATCTCTGGGTTTCTTTAATGAATAGACGTTTTTCTCTGGTTCAAGCATTTCTAAATAAAATATTTCGGTACAAATCTGAAATAGCTCATTCCAAGCACGTGCTTATTCCAGATCTGCCTGACAGACTGATCTTCATCCGGTTTA
The DNA here is from genome assembly GCA_032433765.1 of Megaustenia siamemsis. Taxonomy (NCBI): domain Eukaryota; kingdom Metazoa; phylum Mollusca; class Gastropoda; order Stylommatophora; family Ariophantidae; genus Megaustenia; species Megaustenia siamemsis. Next base: position 45,440,188 of record JAVIAB010000124.1, on the reverse strand, counting down.
TTTCATTCCTCACTGGATGTCATGTGTTCAGTTCTAGGCAACGGGAAAAGTTGACCCAGCATCTTTCTTTAAAAAGATGTACAATCTATTATTCTCTGATTCTTTCTGTTGTAGCAGACAACATAGAGGTCAGTGACCTTCACTAGGAAAGTAGTACAACTGTCCGTTACTATCTCTACAGGGAGCTCAAGTCTAGTTCACTAAGGACATTTATACCTCAACTGTTTTCTGCCAACTTGTCATTGATCTCCCTTTTCATCGTCCCACGCATGAGCTTGGTTTTTTTAAATGATGGTTTCTAAATCTCTTCTCAGTGTGGACTTCTCATTCCCAGTGTTTCACTGTTATCATTGAGTGCATTAACAACCTCAATTTGAGACATTCTTGCCATCTTATTTTATTTGACCCAAACACTGGATGACCTTTTCTCAGACAGGTATGAAATTAGTCTCAATACTTTCTTTTCTGATGTTCTCAAGCATTCAGATTCACGGAAGCATTAAAATACCCATTGTCGTAATTCCTTTTGATTTAAATTTGTGTTTTCGGAAAGAATCGCCTATATGTTTACATTGGCATAAACTATACTGGATTTCCCCACCCTTTACGTTTTTGTCGACACGATATTCTGACATAATTTATATTTTGTTAAATGAATGTACATTTTACTTCTAAGTCTAAGTTGTATACTTTGACCCATGTAGTTTTTACTGAACATTTTGTTTCATTATTTATGTGTGTAGTAAATGGTTATGTTTCGTCGAAGACCCGATATCACAGCAAACGAATTAATAAACAAAATTGCTCAACCGCCCATGCCAGTGGAGTTATCCGAATTAAAACTTACCTCATTGAAGGATCGAAACAAAGAAAGGCAGCTGCAGTCCCCATCATAGCAGCTACATCACACGTCAAAAAACAAAAGGCGTAACTGCACCGAAAGTGAACGCAGCTGAAGGAAGTTCTTCGTCATACGATATCATCATTCAACGTAAGCAATCGTAATATCAAAACACGATCCGGATGAAAAACACAGCTCAGAGTGTGCCTAGAGCATTAAACACAGTAGCTCCAGTAGTAAACCGGACTTGGAATATGGTTGGTTGCGTTCGCCCGATGACTAAAGTATTCTAGAGTATCGTGGTAGACCAGATAATTGCTCTTCATCATCCGCCCTTACAAGGACGTAGTGGACGTATCTGCGTTGTGTTGTGGTTTGCAGTGTAACTATTATATTTGCGCCTTTCGGCCCAACACATCCGACTTCACCACGACATTTTTGAGTACCGGGTTGTCTTCCCTCTTCCATCCCCGCACGCTTGGCCAGACTAGACAAGTTAGTCTGTTACTGGAGGCACCACGGAGAGGTGGAGCAGGGTGACTTGGAATATGAGGAAACTGCAACAAGGAACACTTTTCAGACTCAACCTCAATGGTTCCTCCCACCTATCCGCTATATTGACCGGAATAAATTTATTTCCATTCCAACTTGCTGTCCTCATTTATTGTCCGTTTGATTTGATTTGTTTGTATGTGTTGGCACCTGCGCGTTTAGTGTGGAAAACACTCCTCTTATTCCCCTAAGGTCTCCATTTGCCTCATCAGCCGTTCAGCAACAGCCGAGAAGAAAACAGTTACACCCTTGACGTAATCCAGCTTTAACTTCCGTTGACTAGCTATTCTAAAGACTGTTCATGCGAATTTAAAATAGAGGCTTTGATATGTATTATTATTATTATTTAACCGATTTATGTGCACTTCAGAGTGTTGCACAGGTATTCAGCCTTTTTTGCAAACATGAACTGATTCTTTTTTCTGGAAATATTCTCCTCATTATTTTTCTTCATCATCACTGCTTATTCGGTTGTCGAGAGAGATTCATTCAAAGTTCCAATCTTTCACTTTGATGGTAATTCCAACTATCACAAATCGGTGCAGCTGTAGAGTGTTCCCGCTATGTTCCATACTTTGAGTATGGTTCACGACTTCTATATGCCTCGTTTTGTACCAATTTACCAGGCACACTCTCCAGATGAACAGACAATTGTATATGTCGTTTCTGTTCAAGATCATGTCTATGCTGACTTTCTTTCTTATGTTCTCATTTGTACTCTTGTCTCTCTGATTTGTCTTCGATTCATTCCTTGAACATCTCATTTCTGTGACCACCGATGTTCCGCTTCTGATTTGTCGTGGTTGACCACTCGTGCAGATTCGTTAAATAAAAATACACTAATGTTTGTTCAATAATAATTCAATAATATTTATTTAACAATGCATTAATCGGACTTCCGGTCAATATGACGGATAGGCGACAAGAACCGTTGAGGCTCTGTTTGAGAAAGTGTTCCTTGTTGCAGTTTCCTCGTATTCCAAGTTCAGTTTGCTGCCAGAGCTACTGAATCTAATGCTCTGTGCACACCGTGAATTGTGTTTTTCATCCGGATCGTGTTTAAATATTCTTAACATAAAAAATTCTTCTTCTTCTTCTACCTTTCTGCTCCCTGTGGGGCATAGGTCTTCAACAAACATTTTCCAAGCCATTCTGTTTCTTGTCACTCGTTTAAGACCATCCATGTCTTCCCCATCATCTTCATCTCTGCTTCCATCTGTCGTCTCCAAAAATTCCTTAGTCTTCCTCTTTGTTTTTTTCCCTGGGGATTCCAAAAAAGGGCCTGTTGTGTAATACTCTCAGTTGGTTTTCGCAGTATGTGAGTCCTATCTAGCGCCATCGTTTTCGCTGCATCTCTTTATCCACTGGTATTTGACATGTACATTTCCATAATTCTTTGTTAGTGTATTCCGATTGCTCACAATGAATGATGATATCGTATGACGAAGGACAGTTTGGCTGCGTTCACTTTCGGTGCAGCTACGCCTTTTTTTTGGCGTGGGCTGCAGCTGCAATGATGGGGACTGCAGCTGTCTTTCTTTCTTTCGATCCTTCAATGAGGTCAGTTTTAATTCGGATAATTCCACTGACACGGACGATTGAGCAATTATGGATTTTTATTTTGTTTGCAGTAATGCCTGAGCCTTCGAATAACTACAACTATAACTACAACATCAATGTTTGATCAATACAAATACACTAATGTTGGATCAATACAAATACACTAATGTTGGATCAATACAAATACACTAATGTTGGATCAATACAAATACACTATTGTTGGATCAATACAAATACACTAATGTTGGATCAATACAAATACACTAATGTTGGATCAATACAAATACACTAATGTTGGATCAATACAAATACACTAATGTTGGATCAATATAAATACACTAATGTTGGATCAATACAAATACACTAATGTTGGATCAATACAAATACACTAATGTTGGATCAATACAAATACACTAATGTTGGATCAATATAAATACACTAATGTTGGATCAATACAAATACACTAATGTTGGATCAATACAAATACACTAATGTTGGATCAATACAAATACACTAATGTTGGATCAATATAAATACACTAATGTTGGATCAATACAAATACACTAATGTTGGATCAATACAAATACACTAATGTTGGATCAATACAAATACACTAATGTTGGATCAATACAAATACACTAATGTTGGATCAATACAAATGCACTAATGTTGGATCAATACAAATACACTAATGTTGGATCAGTTCAAATACACTAATGTTGGATCAATACATATACACTAATGTTGGATCAATATAAATACACTAATGGTGGATCAATATAAATACACTGAGGGGTTAGCCTGATCGTGGAAGTGAAGTAATCATTTCTAGCTTTCAGATGAGTACTCCAATATTGTTTCATGATTCCAATAAAATTTCAAATATGTCAACTGACTGCTGACTTCATAAGAGAGTCTGGAATCCTACTCTGGTTGAGACTTGATCGCAGAGAGAGAGAGAGAGAGAGAGAGAGAGAGAGAGAGAGAGAGAGAGAGAGAGAGAGAGAGAGAGGGAGAGAGAGAGGGAGAGAGATGGGCACTCCTGTACTTTTGTTTTTCTCGAGCACACATCAATGAGATGAAATACTTAGTAACTGAACATAGACAATAAGCTCAACTCTTCCGTGTTCACGTTAAACACATAAACAGTTCCTCTTGCAGCTGAAAGTCGATGAGGCCAAAATATCAATAATTTTTAAGAAAGTAAATTGTTCAGTCTTATATCTTTCATAGAATGTTTATCAAGTTTGAGAAACTATGTTAGATTGATGTTACCGGTTGCTGCGGGTTTCGTTTACTGTGCTGATTTCTTTCAATACAAACATAACACAGATCGGATCATTTGTGACAATGACTTGTGATGAAAGCGTTATAAAGTTAATACCACATACCGCATAGTCATATCTCGATCAGTTGAAATGGTGAACTTATTCTTGCTAACGATTACAACTTCTTCTTCTATCCTTCCTCTGTTGCCGTTGGCGTCGAGGGGAGAAACAATCTGCGATTCTTTGCTCTTCTGTTGGCCTCTTCTGATGTTATTCCTCCTAGTGACTCTAGTATTCCATTTATCCATCTCTTTCTCGGTCTTCCTCTTAATCTGACGTTTTCGTAGCGTTTGTTTATGGCTCTTTGATTCATTGTTAGTTCTTTCTGTCTTGTTATGTGGCCGAACCAATTTATCTGTTGTTTCTTTATGTATTCGATGGCTGGTTCAATTTCGAGTTTCTTCCTCAGGTCAGTGTTTCTTACTCTGTCCCTTAAGCTGTTTCCTGTCATTCTTCTGACACATTTCATTTCGGTGGTCGTTATCTTTCTTATTGTTCTAGAGTCCAGCGTCCAATTCTGGCACTGATAGCTCAGAGTTGGTAGAAAAATTGATTTGTATATTGCCCTTTTTGCTTCCGTAGTTATTGCTTTGTTTTTCAATAGTGTTGATACTTGGCCTATAACTTGGCATGCTTTGTTACACCTTATATCTATCTCTGTTTCTTGGTTATTGTCTTGTGTTAGCGTGCTACCCAGATATTTAAAATTGTCTACTTGTTTCAAAAATGTATTATCTATTATGATGTTTAGTTTTTCTTCCTTTCTCGCTATTGCCATTACTTCGGTTTTGCTTATGTTGATCTTCATGTTGTATTGTTTACAAGTGTTGTTTAGCCTGTTGATATGTTCTTGTAGGTCCTCAGTTGTTTCATGTATCAGAACTTGGTCGTCTGCAAATAGTATTTCATTTATTTCTTCCTCTCTTCTGTTGTATTCTGGTACGTATATTTCGTTCTCTTCTGTGTTATCGTTTGTTGTCATCCGTGTTGGTATGTTTCCTTTGATTGGGCATGCTAATTTGCTTATATTGTCCATATATGTGATGAAAAGTAAGGGGGAAAGCACGCAGCCTTGTCTTACTCCGGAGTTAATGGTGAAGTGTTTTGAGTAGCCTGCTGAAGATCTTACTGTAGTGCGACTACTTTCATAGAGGCTCTTGCATATTTCTACTAGGTGGTGACTCACTCTGTACAAGGGCAATACTGACCACAGTTGTTCCCTGTCCACCCTATCGAACGCCTTTTCTGGGTCAATAAAAGCTGTATACAGTGTTTTATTATGCTCTATTGTTTTCTCCGCTAGTTGTTTTATGATAAACAGGGCATCTGTGCAACCTCTGTTCCTCCTGAAGCCCATCTGAGCATCGCTTAGTTGTGGGTCTATAATTGGTCTCAATCTTTTTTCAACTATCTTGGCATATAACTTCCATGTGTGGCTTAATAGCGATATTCCTCTATATTGGTTGCAGTCTCTTCTGCTGCCCTTCTTTTTCCATATTGGTAATATAATGGACTGTTTCCAATCGTCTGGGACTTGCTGTTGTATCCATGCAGCGTTGAATATTCTGTGTAGCCATTTACATCCTGCCTCTCCCGCTGCTGTTAGCATTTCTACTGGGATGTTATCGATTCCTGGGGCTTTGTTTCTTGGTGCTAGTCGTAATGTTTCTTCTATTTCTTCCATTAGTATATTTGGTTCTTTATCGCCAACTGTTAGTTGCTTTTTGTGTGTTTTTGGACTCGCTGTTTCTACATTCAAAAGCTCTTCGAAATATTCTTTCCATCTCGTTAAGATTTGCGCTTTGTTTGTTATTGATGGCCTCGTTTATTATTGATGATTTCAGTTGGGTCATAATTGTCTTTCTTTTGTCTTATGGCTTTAATTGTTCTATAGAAATCTCTGGTTGCTGATTTGTGGTTGTTACTAATCATTTCGCCAAATTTTATCCATGCTTTATGTTTTTCTTCTTTGATTAATTTCTTCACTTCTCTTCTTTCTATTGTGTATATATCATAATCGCTTGGCTTTTTAGTTTTTAGCCAGATTTTGTATAGTTTTTTCTTTCTTTTTATGGCGTTCTTGACAATGTCATTCCACCATGGAGTGCTCATCTTTCCCTCCTTCTTCCTTTGCTTCGTTCCGCATATTGTGGTTGTAATTTTCGTCAGTGATTTTTTGAATATGAGCCACTCGTTATCTACTGTAGTTATTTGTTGTGGTAGTTGTTTAAATTGGCTTTCTAGTTGTTTTTCTAGTTGTTTTTCTATTTCTTTCTTTTTATCTTCTGTTTTAAGTTGGCTTAATTTTATTGTCCTTTCAGATTGTTTTCTTGTTTTCAATTGGTTCTTGTTGTCTTGTTTTGCCTTCTGGATGGTTATTAGCACCATTTTATGGTCTGTATCATTTGTGATGTTAGGTACCGCTCTGCTATCTCTGATTTTCCTCTTCCTTTGTGTTCTCGCTAGGATGAAATCTATTTGACTTTTACATTTGTTATCGTTCCATTTATACCATGTGTATATTTGTGAGTCTTTATGCTTAAAGAAAGTGTTAGTTATGCATAATTCAAGCATTCGGTTGCCATTTTCGTTCTTTCTATTTGTGTTATCTCCAAATGGGCCCAGATATTTGGAGTTCTCATAATTGCGTTTTCCTGGTCTCCCGTTAAAATCCCCCATCACCAGTAGATCTTCGTTCTTATTTACTTTGTTTATGATTTCGTTAAGTGTTTCGTAGAATTCTTCGCTCTCTTCGTCGTTGTTGTTGCAAGGTGCATATATTTGGATGTATGTTATATTGACGTTGTTTTCTATTACTCTTAGGGTAATTATCCTTTCTGAATGTTGATGTATTTCTATAATGTTTTTGGACGTTTCTGGGTCTACAATGAATCCTACTCCGTGTTTTGCTACTTCGTTGGTGTTAACTCCTGAGTTTATTATGGTATAATTCATGTACGCTTTCCTTGTTTGTTTCTCCTTCAGTCTTGTGTCTGCTACTCCAAGTATTTTGATTCTTCTTTTTATCATTGCGTCAATTAATTGTTCTTCTTTGTCTCTGATACCGCAAATATTGATGGTTGCAATTTTATTTACATTATGTCTGTATGAACGCGATTGTTTCTCCATTATTTTGGCTCTGAGCACTGTTGTGTGCATGTTACATTGTCCTCTGCCGCTGTGCTAGTTCTGTCGCAGAGTAAGGGCCTGGATTATGTTACCAGTGCTTGTCCACGCACTGAGGTCACTGTTGGCCGTGACCCATTTTCTCCTCGTGTTGTCTCTCTACATCTTTGTTGTTTTCACACACAAACTGTTATTAAACACCCTTAAAAACAAATGGTATATGTCTATCCTGCTTGATGATATTTTAGATCACATTATATCATTCTCTGGAATTGGAAATTTGACACATAATCCATATAGAATAGAAATATTTGATGTTTCACTGAATCAAAATTATACACCGGCGCGGTCACTCCGCCATCTTGAACTGCTGTCAAATACGATTACAACTGAATTTATTAAATACATCTTCTTCTCCGTTTCTCTTTTCACTGATACATAAAAGGTGTCGTGGTTTATATCGTTTGTCGTTCTTGAGCTGCTCGAACTGTCTGAATCAGTGATTTTCCTTTGTTGTTACATGTCTCTATCACATCTATCCATCTTCTTCTGGGTCTTCCTCTTGGTCTTTTCCCAAGCATTTTCAAGAAGAATGCCCTTGATGGTGATTGGTGCGGATTCATTCTGACCAGGTGGCCAAACCATTTAAGTTGTTGTTCTATACATTCTTGGCAGGGTTTTGTTCCTACTATTTTTCTTATGGTGTCATTTGGTATTCTATCTCTTCTTTTGTTGTTTGTTACTTTTCTCAAGCATCGCATCTCACATGTATTGATCTTTCTTAAATGTGATTTAGAAAGAGTTCATGTTTGACTTTCATAGCACAAAGTTGGTATGAAAATGCTATTTATCATTTGTTGTATAGCTACTATAAAAATGTTTGGATGTCTTAGCAGTGGTGAAAGCTGGTATGTGACAGCACTTGCTTTTTGTATTCTCATGTCAATTTCTCTGTCTAGTTTTCCATCTACTGTGAACATAGTGCCCACTTACTTGAATTCCTCTACTTGTTTTATTTCTTTATCTTTGATCTTAATGTTTAATGGGTGTCTTAATTTGCTTATTCTCATAGCCTCTGTTCTTGCTGTGTTAATTTTCATACTTTAGTTTGAGCAGCTTTTATCTACATATGTTATATGCTGTTGTAGCAGACGTTCATCCTCATATATTAGGCATTGGTCATCTACAAATAGTAGCTCGTTGATGTTGGTTGTTTCCTGATTTATTTTGTCCATATATTTGATGAAGAGGAGTGGTGAGAGGACGCATCCTTGTCTTACACCTGTTGTAACCTGAAACCATTCTGACAGACCTTCCGATGTTCTGACGGCACTTTGACTGTTTTTATATAATGCCATTATATTTTCTAGTAGTTGTCCTCCTACACCGTAGGTTTCTAAAGTTTGCCAAAGTTTGTTCCTGTCCACACGGTCAAACGCTTTTTCTTGATCTATAAACACTATATTTAGGTTTCTGTCATATTCTATTGTTTTTTCACATAGTTGTCTCAATGTAAATATAGCATCAGTACAGTTTTTGCCTTTTCTGAATCCGAATTGATTATTACTTAATTGAGGTTATATTATGTATCTTACTCTCCTCTCCAATATTTTAGCAAACATTTTACCAACTTGACTCAATAGGGATATTCCTCTGTACATTTCACACTCCCTTTTGCTTCCTTTATTCTTCCAAAATGGGACAATGATAGCTTTTTGCCAATCGTCTGGGACTTTTCTTTCTTCCCAAGCCATATTGAATATTATAGTAAGCCAATCTAAAGGTTGTTTCCATACAGGCTAGTAGCATTTCTGTTGTTATTCCATCTATACCAGCTGCTTTGTTCTTTTTATTCTGTTCCAAAGCCCATTCTACTTCTGCTTTAAGTATATTCGGTTCCTGTTCATCATGCTGCCTATGTTTAAACTCTGTATTTCCGTTTGTATTTCCCTGATTTAATAGTTCCTTAAAGTATTCTCCCCATCTGATTATTATGTTTTTCCTGCTGCTGATTGGTCTACCGTTCTTGTCGTTTATTATAGTGGTTGGGTTATAATCATTATTCCTTACTCTCATAGCTTTTATACTTTTGAAAAATTCTCTTGGTTCTTCTCTACATGTTTTTGCTAACTTGTACTTGTTGGTTACGGATTCTTCTATTTCTTTTTGTATGTTTACATCCTTTATTACTTTTAGATCTATTCTTTGTGCTTGAGGTCTTGCAATATGTTGTTTCCTAACCCATTTTTTGCCTTAGTAACACAGGCTTATGGTCGGTATCTAATATTGCATTTGGGATAGATCTTGAGTCTTTTATGTTCCTCCTTTGATGTCTTCTAGTCAAAATAAAATCGATTTGGGAGGCTTTGTCCGTGTCATTCCATTTATACCAAGTAAGTATTTGGTTTCTATTGTGCTGATTAAACGTGTTTGTTATACAAATATTTAGTAGATGTTCACCATTACTATTACACTCTGTTCTAATGTCACTAAATGGTCCTAGGCATAAATTCCCATGGTGTTCTCCTTTGTCCAACTCTACCGTTAAAATCTCATCTCCTAGTACAAACAATTTCTCTGTGTGTTTGACTTTATTTTATCGCACAAACTGTAAGAGTAAATCACAAATAAATCCGTTCGAAATAACACAAGAACGCTTGAATTTCTGTTTGCTATGGGCATTGCAATTCACTTATAACTTAAATTTGACTCCCATCGAAAATTGCATCGTGTTGCGAGCACAGTCACGCACCGGAAGTCCAATCCGTAAATACATCTTTAATCTACCTATAAATCTATAGTTGCACCTAATGTGTTGACTGCCATGATACGTTTTCTACATTGTCTCTAGCGTTGAATATCTCATGAATGATTTTTCAATCCATCTTCTGATATTGTCCAGTCTAGTTCAATGTTCTTATTGCCTTTGCATCTTTTCCCTTCTATTTTTCCTTGTAAGATGTTGTTATGGATCTAGAAACCTGTGAGTTTACACCCATCGGCCCAATCTAATGAAATAATATCTGCATGCATCGCTGAGCTCCCGTGTAGTTCTGTACAAGTTGCTCCATTTATCATGTCTTTGAGGAAGCAGAGTTGCTATGATGTCAGTGAGCTTGTAAGATAAATTTAAGTGTCCCATTATGTATTTTAATATGTCATTATATATGTATGTGTGTGTGTGTGTGAAGAGTTATATTATTTTAAAAACCAGTGCTTTTTTGTGAAAATATTAAGATCCTATTCTTTTTCTTTTTAAATCATAAAATGTAGAATTCATAGGCATGTTTATTTTTCCTTCAACATGTTCTTTGTATTCATGCTATTTCTTTGTAAAAAAAAATCAAGAATGGCATTTTAAAGTTTGTTTTCCAAGGTTCGTTACATCGATTAGACTCGTTTAATCGATAACTGTGTTAATCAGTTTATGAAATGTGAAACTAAATGCCCCATCAGAATTAAAAACACAAGGCATAATCAACTAGTTTATGACGTGTGTATTATTGTTGTGAGGACATTAAATTGGGTGGGTGTGTTTAGATGCATTCCAGTCTCGTAGGAACGTGAATATTTTGACATATTCGGTCGTGCGCAGCAATTTATTGAACTGTCATTGATTTTCTGCACAATGACAGACGGTTGACCTATTTTGTGTTCTAGCGACACAGGGTAGGAGAGAGAGCTGTAAGAGACAAAACGTCACTGATAGATTACAAGTTCTGTTTTTCTACGTTCAGTTTTATTTCCAATGCAAACTGGCAAAAAAAAAAAAAAATGCATTTCCACGCTGCAAGTTTATTCTGTGTAATTTCCGACAATTCGAATTGTTGGCCAATGTTTAAATAATGAATGCCTCTGAGTTGCTATATTACATTTGTTCAGTCCGCCTGTCGTTTGTTTTGTTGCAAATCTGGCAATGTTTGATATGCAAGTAAAAATAGTTTAGAAATTTACCTTAAAGTAAAGTGTTCAATATCTACTTGAAAGCTAGAAGATAATTATAATCATGGTTTTTTGTTATTATGGTGGTAATGGTCAAGTTCATTTCACTGACTCTTATATTCACTGACAAAATGTTAACATTTCACGCGCCCTTTGCTTTTACAAACAACTTCTAATCTTCTCCCTTTCCAGGATTTTACTACCGGCAATCTCTTCCACCATCGGAAGATTCTTAATGCTTTATTTCTTAAAAGTAACAAAATGATTACTCCAAACGAAACTGATTCTTTTTCGGTATGTCCGGCAGGTCCTCAATGGCTGAAGAATAAAAGTGCACGTCAAAGCTAGTCGCTACATGGTGTACCAGCCAGAGCTTTTATTTTACTCCTGATAAAATAACATTCAACTTACCTAAATGTACAGGGACACGAATTTGTCCCACCTGATTGGAGAACAATTGTCGAACACATACGGCCCTTCGATCACACAAAAATATGTTCATTAACACACAGAATTTGGACTCTTTTTTTTTCCATACTTCGGTCACCATTGATTTCTTTGAAGCCATGATAATATAGATTTGGATTCTGAGGAAACTCATTACCAAAGCTACAGCTCTCTTTTTACATGAGATAGTCTTTCGCATTACATGAGAAGACAACATCAAAGAATGGAGAGACTTTGACTTCATAAAGTCTCATAAATGACTGAAAATAGAAACATATGAAGAAGGTTGATGGAAGTCTGGCATTAGTGTCACAACAACAGTCAGGTTGGGGAGGAAAAGAATTTGTAGATATTTAAAGACAATGCATCTATATTTCATGCAATCTAAATAAAAACCAGACACTTGCGGCTTATTAAGATACAGAATTACAAAACATTAGCAGCCGCGAAAGCTCAGTGGTTAGTGATCTGGACTACAAAAGACAAGGGGTAGGGTTCAATCCAAACCGACGGCTTCCGGGTTCACCCAGCCTTAAATGGGTACCGGTTTTTTTTCTGGGAAAGTAAAGCGGCACGGGCGTAATACCGACCACATTACCCCAAAAATCATGTACTGAAAGTCTGTAAAATTTATGGTCACTAACACCATATTCCCTATACGCCACTTGACGTGAAGGGGGTACTTTACTTTCTTTTTTAAAATTACAGAACATTCTGAACAGAGTAGGAAAGAGACAGGTTGACGTTTACTTAGCGAGACACAATGCGTGAGAAAAATAAGATGTCTTCTAGGTTATATTAGACTTCATTTAACATTAAATAACAAGAAAAATTAATAAAATCAATGTCTATGGCTGCTATTGTCAAAAACGCCGGGCCAAGACCGTTGCACCCAGCCCTTTGAAACGGCTGCCCAAAGAGCAGGCTCACATAATTAAAATAAAAGCTTATGCTATATTGCGATGAAGTTGGCGCGGATGAGACAAGGATTAAGTCAATAAGTAAATGAAACCACAAACAAATATGCATTCTGTTCTTCTTTCATTCCGCACTTGCCTTTCAGTGTCGTGGGGGAAATATAATTTGCGGTCTTTGTTCTTCGGTTAGCCTATGCTGTTAATTTGTTTTCTAGTGTTTCTAATATTCCACCAATCCATCTTTTTCGTGGTTCTCTTTTGCGATACTCGTGACTCTATTTTGGTGATATTTATTTCCATATTGTGTTGAATGTCTGTGTTGTTATGTCTATTTAAGTATTCTTCTATTTTTCCATGAATAAATCCCTGATCAACTTCAAATAGAAGTGTCTTGAATTTCCACTGTCTTCGGTATATTAGTTAACTTACATATGTAGTATTTAAAGCACTATCTCCATATTCCGTGCACAGGCAGAGTAGGCAAAGTGAAATGAGGAAGACAGCACCAATGTTTAAACTTGGCACATGGAATGTAAGGACCATGTGCCCTGGACTTGCTAAAGCAAACACACCTACAGAACGGCAAATTAGAACAACAGCCCTCATAGATAAAGAACTAAATAGGCTACATGTCGATACTGCTGCCCTACAAGAAACAAGACTCTCAGACTGTGGTTCTGTAAAGGAAGAAAATTATATTTATTTCTAGCGGGATCTAAGTGTCGAAAAGCCACGTCTACATGGAGTAGGCTTCGCTGTACATAACAAACATATTAACTCCACAACCACGTCTACATGGAGTAGGCTTCGCTGTACATAACAAACATATTAACTCCATAACCACGTCTACATGGAGTAGGCTTCGCTGTACATAACAAACATATAAACTCCACAACCACGTCTACATGGAGTAGGTTTCGCTGTACTTAACAAACATATAAACTCCATAGCCACGTCTACATGGAGTAGGCTTCGCTGTACATAACAACTATATAAACTCCATAGCCACGTCTACATGGAGTAGGCTTCGCTGTACATAACAAACATATAAACTCCATAACAACGCCAAAAGGAGTACCCGAACGCTCAATGATACTTCAGCTGCATACAAAGAGTGGATTAATAAATATCATTAGTGACTATGCACCAACGTTGGCTGCATCAGACGAAGAGAAAGACAACTTCTACCAACAACTTCAAATGATCATTGACTCACTTCCAAAAGAAGAGCTATTATACTTACTCGGTGATTTCAATGCACGCACAGGATCTGATCAACAATATTGGCCAACATGCCTAGGTCATCACGGCATTGGAAAAATCAACGAAAATGGCCAGAGGCTCCTAGAATTCTGTTCAGATAATCATCTATGCGTAACTAATACCTACTTTAATGTGAAACACAAGCATAAAGTAACATGGCGTCATGCTAGAAGTGGTCACTGGCACCAACTAGACCTAGTTCTTACACGTAGGCAGTCTTTAAATAACAACAGAATAACACGAACATATCACAGTGCAGACTGCAATACAGACCACGTTTTCGTCATCAGTAAGATCAAAGCTAGAAGTAGTCGTATTTACAAATAAAGAGAGCCTCCAGCAGCCAAGATCAACATCACAGCGACTAAAATCTTATCAAATAAAGACATTTTTAGATCTAAGTTTGAAGAACTTGTAGAAGAAGCAGAAGATTCATCAAATGTGGATGTTAACTGGTGCTCTCTAAAAACACACATCTATAATTGCGCTCTATCTACCTACTGCCAAAAAAGGTTCTCAAAGAATGACTGGGTCGAAGAAAATGTATCAAGACTAGACCCACTAATAGCTAATAAGAAAAAGGCACTAATGAACTTCAAAAATAACCCCAAACAAATCACCAAGGACCAGCTTAAACATGCACAAGCCACTCGTCAACGCGAAGCAAGAAGATGCGCAAATGAATACTGGGACAATCTATGCTTTGAAATACAGAATGCCTCAGACAGAGGCGGCTCAAAAACCATGCATGACAATATAAAAAAGGCCCTTGGACCAAAAATAAATTAGTCCGCCTAAAATCCAAGTTTGGAGAACCTATTACTGACAAAGGACAACAAATGGAATGATGGGTTGAACACTACTCCAACCTATACCATGATGACAGACCAGCAAGCACAGCTCTAGCACAATCAGTACCTAAATATCCTACAATGTCTGAGCTGGACGTTCAGCCCACTATGAACGAACTTGCTGACGCTATAAATGCTCTCTCAAGAGGAAAAGCTGCAGGAAATGACAACATTCCCACAGATGTACTAAAGGAAAACTTAAACGTACTACGTCCACATCTTTACAAACTGCTAATCCAATGCTGGAGACAAAGAGAAATACCTCATGATATGAGAAATGCTAAGATCATAACGCTGTACAAAAACAAAGGAGACAGAGGCGATTGCAATAATTACAGAGGCATTTCTCTCCTTAGCACAGCCGGCAAGGCTATGCTAGAGTCATACTAAAACGCCTGCATAGACTTGCAGAACGTGTTCTTCCCGAGTCTCAATGCGGCTTCAGAGCCGGGAGATCAACCATAGACATGATTTTCACACTTAGACAACTGCAAGAAAAAAAATGTCGAGAACAAAATATGCCACTCTATATTGTCTTTGTGGATCTAACAAAGGCCTTCGACTCAGTAAACAGAGATGGGCTCTACAGGGTGTTAGAAAGCATAGGCTGCCCACCTAAATTATTTACGCTGATTAAGTCCTTCCATGAAGATATGAATGCTAAAATCTACTTCGATGGGAGTCCATCAGAGTTTCAAAGTCAAACAATGTAGTGAAACAGGAATGTGTCCTCGCCCCCACCATATTTGGTATATTTTTTGCTGCCCTCCTAAATTACACCTTCGAAAACAGCTCAGGAGATATTTACATTCGCACAAGATCGGATGGCTCACTGTTCAACTTAGCACGACTAAGAGCGAAAACCAAAATAAATGTTGCCCTACTTAAAGAATTTTTATTTGCTGACGATGCAGCCCTAGTCGGTCATAGTGAATCCACCCTCCAATCGCTGACCAACAACCTGGACAAAGCATGTAACCTTTTTCACTGTCAATTAATGCTCAGAAGACAGTAATACTAAGTCAAGGCAACATCAAATTTATATTAATTACTCTAAAAGATTGTCCACCAGAATAAGTTCATAAATTTACATATCTTGGATCCACAATTACGCAAACCATCTCTCTTGATGAAGAAATAAACAGTAGAATTGGTAAGGCAGCTACGACCTTCGGCAAATTCACAGAAAGGGCCTGAGACAACACGAAACTAACACTGAAGACTAAACTCTTAATATATCAAACTTGTTGTGCTTAGCACACTATTATATGGATCTGAAACCTGGACAACATACTCAAACCAGGAAAAAAGACTAAATGTCTTCCACATGCAATGTCTCCGCAAAATAATGCACATCAAATGGCAGGACAAAATAACCAACTAAACTGCAGAGTGCTAAGACCCCCAACAATCATGTCGATGCTCAGAAGTCGAAGACTAAGATGGCTGGGGCATGTCCAACGAATGGCAGAAAAGCGCATTCCTAGGCAAATACTATATGGTGAACTAATACATGGAAGAAGATAAATCGGCAGACCTAAACAACGATATATAGATATCTGCAAATCATCTCTGAAAGACTTCTCCTTATGTGAAAATGACTGGGAACATCTGGCAAGTAATCGCACATCATGGAGAGCATGTATAAGGAACGGTATAACAACATTTGAGACTGTGCTAAGGCAAAACTTAGAGGAGAAAAGACTCATGAAAAAGGGTGGAAAACCCTGTGGATCAGTGAGCCTGACTTGTTCATTATGTGACCGCGTGTGTTTGTCAAACATTGGTAGAATTAGCCACGAGAGAAGCTCTTCGACAAAAACAAAACCTCAAAAAAATACACAATAGCCTCCGCTAGACCGTCTGACAAGACGAAAAGGGCCATATACACATATATGTAGTTCATTGTTGGTAATAAATAGACACGCACCCCTGCATACTTTTCATTATCTGTTAAAATGGAATGATGACGATCATTATTACTTTACTTAGTTCAATGAGAGCGGTTTCATCAACAAAATTAACATCTTGGAACATCCACCACTGATTTTAGAAGTATTTATCAAAATAAATTGCATTTTTGAAACTTTCTCGACTAAAGTGAGGTGTATGTATCAATTAAAATTTAAAAACATTAAATGTTCTACTGATTTGTGACATATTTAATAAATTGAATTAAAACATTTAACCATTCCCAACTGATTTGTGCTGTATTAAACAAATACAGTGAAATTTGTGAATTTTCTCGAATGAAATAAGATTTACTAATCAAATTTAATTTAATCTTTTAAACATATTCAAACCAATTTGAAATGTACTTAACAAATTAAATTTAAACTTTGTATCTCCCTCGACATCCGAACAGGTACAACAGAAAGTGAACAGAGAAAATCAAATGTAAAATGTTACTCAATTTGTTACTTTTTTGAGATGTTGGAGGCGTGTAGAAACTGACGGACTAAGCAACTGGTGTACAGCTCACATTTCACAGCTGCTTGTTTAGTCTAAAAGTGGCATCTTAGTTCTACTTTAGTTTTGAAACCTGCAAAAGTGTCAGCATTTATGCTATCAGTCATCTATACCTTAAATACGTTCTTAAAGTTGATATTTGATGGAAGTGGTTTCAGTATGTGGCAAGACATAGAAACGAGAGTCTAAACACACATAATGATTTGTCACAGTATATAACAACCCACAATAATTATCGTGTATAAATTATCAAATGTGATATTTTCACATATTCAGTTTCCAACACAAATGTTATTACAAATCAATATTTAACTCATTTAAATCAACAGAAACCTACCATGAAAAAGTTTACATAGATAAACAAATGAACAAGACAACTCTACTACAAGTATACAACTTGCTGTGAACTGTATCTATATCACTAATCGTTGTTTCTTTTTTCTCTTCGCTAACTGCCCATTTTGCAACAAAACGGTAAATGATGATGTCAAACTTCCGGGATCTGACACGTGTTATCAATGCCAAATGCAGTCATTATCTGCACAATCACTTTGTACACATGGTTATATGAAATATTTGGAAAGAACCATTAATTTCAACAAGAAGAACAGAGTGTAAAAAAGACTTATATTAAAAGAAAACTGTTGGAACTGCACTCTCATATTAAGCACTTAAGAAGACAGAAGATAATACGGTCGGACCAAATTACGAGAATAGCACAAAACCAGACACAATTACGCGCCTACAAAAGGCAATGTTCTGGCTTGGAAGGTCGAAGAAAACTTCAGAAATCTCGTAGTGATTCAACTGTTGTTTCAGTACACTGAGTACAAGATACAAAGATAGAGCTATCCCACAATGCTTCAATGGATATTATTAGTAATCAAACAAGACCATATCACTGGATGATGCAATTGTTGTACAAAGCGCCAACAAGCATATGTATAACATTATGGGGTGTGGATGGTAGAATGAATAAAACATTTTCGCTCTTCAAATTAGATTAATGTGTCTTCGAAAACAGAGTGGAGTCGAAAGTTTATTTTTCTTTAAAAAAAAAAAAGTACCCCCGTCTCGCCAAGTGGCGTATAGGGAATATGGTGGTAGTGACCATAAATTTTACAGACCTTCAGCACATGATTTTTGGGGTAATGTGGTCGGTATTACGCCTGCGCCGCTTTACTTCCCCAGAACAAAATCTGGTACCCATTAAAGGCTGGATGTACCGGAAGCCGTCGGTTGGAATCGAACCCTACCTCTTGTCCTTTGCAGTCCAGTTCAATAACCACTGAGCTATCACGGCTCCCTTATTTTTCTTTAGGTGATAAAATAATAACTGCACCGTAACACCTTGTGATGACTGTACTGGGCTTGTAGCCTTTATATTCTCGACCCTCAAAAATGAAATAGATGCCAAGGATGATATCGAGAGAGGAGAACTCATAGAGGTTTAGAATCTCTAGGCTAGACTAATTCTGACCTAAAAGAGGTCTCAAAAACACTAGCGAGAGGATTCTTCGTCAGTGGAAACAGATTGAGGAAATCAGTCAGATGATCGATCGCAGAACATGAGTAAGAAATAAAAGAACTAAGTAACACAATATTCGAAGATGTAATAAAATAAAAGTTAGAAGACGGAAAAGACATAATAGAAGATGTACAAGGCCTTAGAAGTTAGAATATGATATCATCATCATCAAGTACCGGGCCTGCTGGCGTAGGTGATCAAGTCTCTCCACAACTTTCGATCTCGGCAGCAATTTATCATTTCTGTTGTTGACCTTCTGTCAAGCCATTCTCCTTAAGCTGTCTGTTATTTTTTCTCTTTGCTCCCCTCTATCTCTTCGTCCCTCAATTTTTCCAGTTGTTACAATATATTCCAGTTGTATAATATGATTTAGACGGAAAAAAGATAAGTGGAGAAAAGTGTCAAGGGCGATATATGTATATATATATATATATATATATATATATATATATATATATATACATGTATATAGCATATATACAGAAAGAGAAAAGTCACGTAATATATGTTACATTGCAAACAAAAGTAGAAGGATGGAGAAGAGAGACACATAGAGTGAAAAAGGGGGGAAGGGGGGGAGGGAGAAATAATGTAGAGAAATACTTCAATTTGTAAATTAAATTTCACAAATTAACTGAACGTGCGTGGAATATAATATAAAAAAAACAGTTCGCTACCATATTAAAACAATGGAGGTCTCTCTCTTATCGTGTAAGTTTAATTAAAACAATGGAGGTGTCTCTCTTATCGTGTAAGTTTAATTAAAACAATGGAGGTCTCTCTCTTATCGTGTAAGTTTAATTAAAACAATGGAGGTCTCTCTCTTATCGTGTAAGTTTAATTAAAACAATGGAGGTCTCTCTCTTATCGTGTAAGTTTAATTAAAACAATGGAGGTCTCTCTCTTGTCGTGTAAGTTTAATTAAAACAATGGAGGTCTCTCTCTTGTCGTGTAAGTTTAATTAAAACAATGGAGGTCTCTCTCTTATCGTGTAAGTTTAATTAAAACAATGGAGGTCTCTCTCTTATCGTGTAAGTTTAATTAAAACAATGGAGGTCTCTCTCTTATCGTGTAAGTTTAATTAAAACAATGGAGGTCTCTCTCTTATCGTGTAAGTTTAATTAAAACAATGGAGGTCTCTCTCTTATCGTGTAAGTTTAATTAAAACAATGGAGGTCTCTCTCTTATCGTGTAAGTTTAATTAAAACAATGGAGGTCTCTCTCTTATCGTGTAAGTTTAATTAAAACAATGGAGGTCTCTCTCTTATCGTGTAAGTTTAATTAAAACAATGGAGGTCTCTCTCTTATCGTGTAAGTTTAATTAAAACAATGGAGGTCTCTCTCTTGTCGTGTAAGTTTAATTAAAACAATGGAGGTCTCTCTCTTATCGTGTAAGTTTAATTAAAACAATGGAGGTCTCTCTCTTATCGTGTAAGTTTAATTAAAACAATGGAGGTGTCTCTCTTGTCGTGTAAGTTTAATTAAAACAATGGAGGTCTCTCTCTTATCGTGTAAGTTTAATTAAAACAATGGAGGTGTCTCTCTTATCGTGTAAGTTTAATTAAAACAACCAACTAGCACTTAGAGTTTCACCAATCCTATGTTTTTATATCAAAGCCGAGCTGTCACCATCAAAACACAAAAACACATCACAAAGCAGCGAAGAATCATCAAGTGCACATACTCGTATCGGTCATTCACACAAAACCGAATCGCATGTTTCAGTTATTGCCAGGTTCGGAATTCAATTTTCAACGAACCGTGACATTCAAAGTGTTCAAATGATTGCATCTGTTAAATATGTACATGAAGAAAACAGCCCAGAGAATTTAATCTCATCACTAGACGAGAGAAGCCTAAGGGTAGAAATACGTGCAGTTTTTTTTTCACGAAATGAGTATCAAAATAGAATGGAAAGAATATGATTTTAGAGTATCAGTTAAAGGGAGCCGCGATAGCTCAGTGGTTAATGCACTGGACTACAAAGGACTAGAGGTAGGGTTCGATCCCAACCAACGGCTTTCGGGTTCACCCAGCCTTAAATGGGTACCGGATTTTTTCTGGGAATGTAAAGCGGCACGGGCGTAATACCAACCACATTACCCCAAAAATCATGTGCTGAAGGTCTGTAAAATATAGAGTCACTAACACCATATTTTGGTGGATGGGGGAGGAAATTGTCTACTATCCTTTATTCTGTGACTTTTATATTCGGTTTATTTGTTTCCAATTATTTTATACATTCCCTATACTCTTCTGCTTTCAACAACACCTTCTCTTTTTGTATCGTTTATTAAATGGAGTGTATCATAGCCACAGCAGAAACGGGATACTGGAGATTAATTGCACTAAAACTTTGATAAAGCGACGTCGATAGATACGGCATTTGGCTCAAGAGTTTTCAATTATAAGTAAGTACATAGTCCTGTTAAGTTAACGAACTAATTCACACTTAACTGCTGTGTATCACAAACAATTAAATATTCTTCTTCCACCTTTTAAGCACCCAGTGGAGCATAGGTCTTCAACAAACACTTTCCAAATCATTCTGTTTTTTGCCATTCTTTTAATATCATTACATGTCTTCCCCATCATCTTCATCTCTGCTTCTATCTGTCTTCTCCAAGAATTCCTTGGTCTTCCTCTTTGTCTTTTCCCCAGGGGATTCCGAAAAAGGGCCTGTTGTGTAATACTCTCAGTTGGCTTCCGTAGTGTGTGTCCTATCCAGCGCCATAGTCTTCGCTGTATCTCTTTATCCACTGGTGTTTGACTGGTACATTTTCATAATTCTATGTTAGTGATTTTGTCCTGCCATTTCCATCCTTTTATTCTGCGTAAGCATCCATTAATGAAAGTCTGAATCTTCGTGATTGTCAATTTGTGTTGTTCTCCATGTTTCACAGCCATATAATAGGACCGCCTTAACATTTGAGTTGCAAATTTTTATTTTGGTGTTTAACCTAATTTCTTTGGATTTCCATGTTTCCCAGTGCAATGAAATCTCCTCTTGCTTTTGATATCCTTATTTTGGTATCATTTTCTGTCCCTCCCTCTTTATCTATATTACTGCCCAGATATATGTAAGATTGTACATCTAATAGAGGTATTTCTCCTAGTTTTATTTGGTTATTGCCAACTGTATTAATTCTCATAATGTTGGTCTTATCTCTATTAATCTTCAGTCCTAGCTGTTGTGATCTCTAATCAAGAATGCTCATGTTATCCTGCATCTGTTGATGGCTGTGTGATAGGAGAGCTATGTCATCAGCAAAGTCTAAATCATCAAGTTGTTTGGTCAGTGACCACTGGATTCCATTTCTGTTGTTTTGAGTTATTTTCATAATACAATCTATCGCCAGTAGAAAGAGAAATGGAGACAGAAGGCATCCCTGCCTTACTCCTGTTCTTATTTCAAATGCTTCTGTAATCTGCCCTTCCTGCACCACACTACATTTCGTTCCTGCATACATTGTTTTTATCAGGTTAATAAACTTTATGGGGATTCCGTAATGACTCAGCAACTTTCAAAGCATTCTTCTGTCTAAACTATCAAATGCCATTTCGTAATCTATGAGTCCAATATAAAGTGGGGATTTTAGTTCTAAACTTTGTTCAACTATTAAACGTAGAGTAGTTATTTAATCACCACATGATCTGTTCTTCCTAAAACCTGCTTGTTCATCTCTCAAATGTTTCTCTATGGCTTCTTTTAGTCTCTCCAGAATGATTCTGCTTAATATTTTTCCTGGCACTAATAGTAGCATAATTCCACTATAATTTGTGCACTCCTGTAAACTTCATTTCTTTGGTAGTTTGATCATATAACCTTCTTTCCAGTCTTTAGGTATTTCTTCCCTCTCCCAAATTTTATCTAATAGATTATGTAGCATCTTGGTAGAAGTGTTAATATCTGCTCTGATGGCTTCCGAAGGAATTTCATCTGGTCCTGTGGTTTTACCATTTTTTAATAGTTTGATGGCTTTCATTATTTCTTCTATGCTTGGTTTTCCACAGTTAACGTGTAACTCTTCTTCTGCTGGTAGTTTATCTGGAGGATTATTTGAGCCGGGTCTATTCAAAAGTTCTTCAAAGTGCTCTTTCCATCACTCCATTTGTTCCCTTATATTACTAAGCAGATTTCCTTTCTTATCTTTAATAAAGGCATTGATCTGTTTGTATTTTCCACTTAATTTCTTTGTGCTGTTGTACAGTTTTTTCATATTCCCTTTATGTGCTGCTTCTTCTGCCTCTTTAGCTAGTTCATCTATATATTTCCTCTTATCCTTTTTAATGCATCTTCTCACTTCTTTGTTCACCTCTGTGTAAGCTTCCTGTGTCTTGGCTTTATTACTTCTCGTTTTGCTTTTATTTATGTCTGCTTTCATGTTCTTTCTTTCTTTAATTTTGTCCAGGGTCTCTGCTGTCATCCATGCCTTATTCTGGTGTTCTCTTTTCCCTAGTGTTTCTTCGCATGTCTCTTTCCATATATCTTTTACCTGTTTCCCATGATCTTCTATATTTATTGTATTTTCTAGTTGTTGGAGAACTTGTTATTTGTTTGTTTTTGTGACTGCGAATTTATCTTTAATTCCTTGTTCTTTAAGGAACCCCACATTGAAATACTTTCTACCCTTATTCGTTGTAGTATACCTTTTTAGTTTAATTTTAAGTTTAGCTATCAGAAGATGGTGATCAGAAGCTATTTTTTGCGCCTCTATATACTTTTACATCCTGTAAGGATGACTTAAACTTATTATTAATACATGTGTGATCAATTTGATTTTCCGTTCTATGATCTGGTGACACCCATGTAGCTTTGTGTATTCTTCTGTGTTGGAATATCGTTCCTCCTAGGCTCACTTGATTAAGGGCGCAGAAATTCACAAATATCTCTCCATTCTCGTTTATATCTCCAAGTCCATGTTTTCCTATAATCTCTTCGAAGCCTCTGTTGTCTGATCCTACTTTAGCATTTAGGTCTCCCATCAAGATTATAATATCCTTGGCTCGTCTTGCATCCATCTGACATTGTAGCTGTTTATAGAAATCATCTTTAACTAAATCATCTTTATCGTTGGTTGGTGCATAGCATTGGATAATGTGTAATTTTTTTAAATATTTTTTTTTGTTTTGGTTTTTTAAATGTTGCTCTAATTAGTCTCGGTCCTACTGCTTCCCATTCTATTAGTGCCTTTTGTGCATTCCTTGATAGCATTATAGCTACCCCTTCACTATATTTTGCTCCAGGTTCCTGGTGTCCTGATGATAAAATCATCTCTCCTGTATTTAGTTTTATTTTACCCGTTCCTAGCCATCTTGTTTCACACATTCCCAGAATATCTAACTTGTAGTTTGACATTTCTGCTGCTACCTGCACAGGTTTTCCTTGTTCGTTCAGAGTACGAACATTCCAGGTGCCAATTCTGGAGGATTTCCTGGTAGACAAAGGGCGAGTCGGCAACCCGGATTCCTTGCGGCTTTCTCCGGGTTGCGTCAAATGTCTCTTAGACAAGGAGCCCTTCTCTTTCCTGGATGGCGGATTAACTTTTTCTTTCTTTAACTTGTCCATGTTTGTGAAGTTTTTTCGGCTTATTTTTTTTTTACAGTATGGGATAGCTAGTCCCATGCCCAACCCTTCTTTCTCGCCTCTTACGAACATGCCTGGTAGGGTACAGCATCCACTATTCTTTACTCCCCTTTCGGGCCCTGGTAGCGCACGGGCGAATTAAATATTCTGACAGAGAAATAAAACATGGGAACTGAACAAAATGTACAAAACTGGCTATAACATTTATGTTAAAAAAATAGACATGAAACAACAGAAACTGTAAAAAAAAAAACCTACCAGCAAAAAGTGAGGCACAACTAGCAAGAAAAAGGAAAAAATAAATAAATGGGTATAAAGGTAAAAAGAAGGGTGATTTACAACAAATTGTTCAAATTAAACTTGAGGGCTACTGACGGTGAGATACAATGAGAGAAAATAAGACACTTTGTTTGGTGATAGACGGACAGGTGGGCAATATATGGAAACAACGTAGTAATAGTTCTAATGGATGTTACATTTTCCAGAGAAAGAGAATGTAACAATAGTTCTATGGACAGTAACATCTTCTAGAAAAAGAGAATGTAACAATAGCTTTAATGGCTGTAACATCTTCCAGAAAAAGAGAATGTAACGATAACTTTAATGGCTGTAACATCTTCTAGAAAAAGAGAATGTAACAATAACTTTAATGGCTGTAATATTTTCCAGAAAAAGAGAATGTAACAATAGTTTTAATGGCTGTAACATGTTCCAAAAAATAGAATGTAACAATAACTTTAATGGCTGTAACATCTTCTAGAAAAAGAAAATGTAACAATAACTTTAATGGCTGTAACATCTTCCAGAAAAAGGGAATATAACAATAACTTTAATGGCTGTAACATCTTCCAGAAAAAGGGAATATAACAATAACTTTAATGGCTGTAACATCTTCCAGAAAAAAGAGAATGTAAAAATAACTTTAATGGATGTAACATCTTCCAGAAAAATAGAATATAACAATAGCTTTATTGGTTGTAACATCTTCCAGAAAAATAGAATATAACAATAGCTTTATTGGTTGTAACATCTTCCAGAAAAATAGAATATAACAATAGCTTTAATGGTTGCAACATCTTCCAGAAAAATAGAATATAACAATAGCTTTAATGGTTGTAACATCTTCCAGAAACAGAGAATATAACAATAACTTTAATGGCTGTAACATCTTCCAGAAACAGAGAATATAACAAAAGCTTTAATGGCTGTAATTTTATTCCCTGGCCGCAAATCAACTGAGCAATAATGTGTTTGTGTTTATGTGTATGTGTCGTACCAGTCTGGGTGATGATGTATGTTTTGTAAGGGTAAGCATATGTTGAGGATGTGCTTTTTTTATTTTAAGAAACCGATTAGCAAACAGCATGATAAATATTTTACCAAACTAAATTTTCATTAAGATTAACATTTTTTTCACTCTTCAATGTTCCAGTTGTAACTAAGTTTTTTATATTTTAATTTCACGTTTACATCTAATAAAACTCACCTTGGTTACTTTTAGTTTTCGTTGCATTATAATTTCATGTTGAATTTCAAATCTTTACTCTACTTTTCTTATATCTACATATTTAGTATATTCTTCTTGGAAACTAAACTTCTATTGCAATAAGAGATCTTTCAGGGAGTGTGCGCCAATTCTACATCGATTATACACATTATATATAATACATTTTATCAATAAAACAATATTGATCATATTTTAGTCTTCAGTACAACCAAGTCAAATCCAAGCGCTGCTGTGTTATCGTTTTTTTCTTGTCTATAGAAATTGGCTTTTGTCCGATATCGATTGTTCTTTGTTGTGTGTTATACAGTCAACCCCACCCCATCCCTTTGTGGGAAAGAGGAGTGGGATTGCGAGGGCTAATATATTTATGTCAATAAACGATAACCTTCCTATAGAAGTGTAAATATATGTTTTGATTATTCAAATTTACGTCAATAATTTTGTTACAAACTGAAATGAGAACGCCATTGTGCCTGAAACATACAAATATTACCTGCTAAGACTAATTTGTTGCATTTCTGTTCTACTCATCACCATTCCTTCTCTCGTTGTACCGGATTCCATGGGGGTGTTTTCTGTATTTCTCTTCAGTGTCGAGGTAGCTGAAGACTTTTGCACTGGCTTATCTTGTGGTTCTTGAATAGTCAACTTATGTTGTTGCAAGGTATCTTCATTGTCATTTTCTGTTGCATCGCTACAGCTTGTTTTTTTATTTCTTGAAACCATTTGTTCTTTGGATAACTGGGATACAATGTTTGGTTTTTAGCCTTGATTCTATCAGTTTGACATACGTTTTACCTACATGGCTCATGAGTAATATACCCTCATACAATGTACACTTCTTTTACTGGTTTTGTTTTCCCACAGTGATATAACTTGTTGCCAGTCGGAAGGTTGTGATGATGTTCCCGTTCTGCCGTGAAGATGTAGCCATTTGTTGCAAGTACCACCCGCTGCTTGAACTCATTCTGCCAGTAGCCACGTCTGTTACAATAATTATTATATCTTTATCAAATATTATTAGACGCCAGCGGGAAAGATGTAGAAGATGTTAGATATGAGAGGGGAATTAAAATAATAAATATAACCAGAACGGGCTTTTCGAACATAGGAAAGAGCTAGGACATGCAAGAGTGCCCTTCCTTACTGTTAATACATTCCTCGTCGTCCCTCCCCCCCCCAAACTATTTGAAACAGCTACCTACTTATTGTTACATCCGTGTCGAGTGAAGATGTTTCGGTATTTGTTGCTAAATGAGAGTTGCATATATGTCAATTAATATCTTTTCTTACGGGACGACATATTTGTTATAGTTGCAGCACTTTAAATCGGGCAAACAAGTAAGGTTGTTTGTTGAAATATGTGTTAGAAAGTAAATTTCTGAATTGATTAACATTTTTTTTAAAGATACACATTAGAGGCGTATGATACGTTTCTTGTGTAAATGAAACTGTCAAAGTGTAGTGTGCGCTAGAAAGAATTGGAAACGCTCGAAATGCGAGATGATCAAGATTTGAACTCCGTAATAATGTCTAGTATCGCTGTTGATTCTATTCAGATTAATTTGTGCCACGGCGCTGATAACAAAATGTATTGGTTCCTGTTTTATTTTCTGTTAATATAAAACAGTTCGAGATAAACGAACTGGTAGCGTGGAGTGTACAGCGTGAAAAATACTTTGATATAGATTCATAATGTAGGTTACATGATGTCAGTTCATATATCGCTTTTACAGATTTAAAATCACAGCAATCATTACTTGAATGAGGATTGATTAAAATATTGTAACCATTAATTCGAATTAAGGTAACCAGTCTCATTCTCATTTCCTTCCCTTTTCCTTGTTTATTTTGCTCCGCCGTTGCTTCCTAACTACTCCTTTCCTTCTCTTTCCTTCTCTTTCCTTCCCTTCCTTCATTGCTTTCTTCCTTCCTTCATTCCTTCCTGCCATCGTACTATCCCTCCTTCCTTCCGAACTATTTGAACAAATTAGAAGACTGCACTCAGCCTTCCACGTTGGTCAATGCTTCCAGCTCGGTCGTTTGAAGCTAACACAGTCAAGACCTGACCATTCTCTGTTCATGTCCTCCTATATTTCATTTTATCTGTGTTTCATGTTTTCTTAGCCTATTGGCTGTTTACTATGATTTTTGCTATGCCGGCGAGCTGGACATAAAAGGCCATAGTAAGTCATTTTACGACGATTTAATAAAAAAAGAAGAAAAAAAAGTGACATGGTAACAGCTTTACGTGGTAATTAACAAAACAAAAGTCGACGTTTCGGCCAAGTAGACCTTCTGCTGCAACAACAAACAACACAAAAATATATACGGATATGTACACAAATCTAACTACATGGCGATAATTTGCTAGATACTCGAGAAAGGAAATTAAAAAATGTCACTTCCCTGTGGTCAGCTTCTGAATGAACTAAAATTAGGCGGGATGACCAACTATATATCTCACTGACCAGGAAGTCAGGTGGGAGGAGGGAAGGGTTCTAAAGATATGGGGATGTGGATACAAAATACGTATAAACTGTGTGTATCGAACTGTGTGTGTGTACAACAAACAGATGTGTAAAAAAGAACATATGTACCTTATCATACGTGCATGCAGGCATAAATCCGTATATATTGCCACAAAACACACAAAAGAAAACCCGAAGGTGTCTAAATGTGCCAATACATAGATTCAGTAGCACATGGGGGTAACAAAATGTGTGATAGGTGTCTATGTGTATGAGAGCGATATGTTCATGTCATGGGGGGAGAGCGAAGCCAACCGGGCAATGAGGGGATTCTCAAGGGCGAACCGGCTGCGATTACTGGAGTGACACGAGACAATGTTGATAACTTGCATGACAGGTTTACCACTATGGCCGGGGGAGTTGAAATAGGCAGACACCGGGCTGACAGTCTTTTGCTCAACATCGCGAAGATGCTCACTAAATTTTTCACTCAAGCGTCGTCCAGACTCACCCACATACGTCATCTGATAATGATTACATATTATGGAGTAGATGATATTCCGTGACACACAAGTAAACCCCTCTTTGAAGTCGACTCGCCTATTAGGGAACAAGACCGAATCGGTGCAGAGCACGTAGTCACAAGTTCTGCAAACTCGACGTCCACAGCGGACAGTACCAAGGTGTACGTGGTTTGAGCGGGGGAGGTGGCTCGTGACAAGAATGTCTCTCAGACTCCTGTTGCGTTTGAAGGCTACCAAAGGAGGACCGCTGAAAAGTAGGTGGGTAGTGGGATCTCAGAGGAGAATGGAGCGATACCGGTTAAGGATCCTCACCGCAGCCAAGTTATGGGGGTGGTAGGTGAGGGTAAATATGGTCCTATCAGAGGAACGGCGGGTGGATGGGGGAGTGTCACAGGACGGGAAATATCGAGAGCTCGTTGGAAGGCAGATTGAAGAACCGAGTCCGGATAGAGACGACGCCTAGAGAAACTTAACATCAGGTGGGCCTGTTGAAGAAAATCGTGATCATCCTGACAGATACGACGAAGTCGTAATAATTGAGAATATGGAATGGAATCTCTGCAGTGAGGTGGATGAGACGAGGTGTAGAGAAGATAACAGTGGGCGTCCGTGGGTTTATAGAAGACTGAAGTGTGGAGGCTGGAGGTACCAAGGGAGACGACCAGATCAAGAAAAGTGACGGACGAGGTAGAGATATGTGATGTAATCTTGATGGATTTATGAAAGTTACCAATGTAGTCGATGAACCTGGAGATGTCATCTTCCGGCAAGTCAGTCAGTCCAAAACCGTCATTGATGTACCGGAGGTATTTAAGGGGAAGGGGGCCACGGTACGAGTTCAGTATTTGATGTTCAAGGTAACCCATGAACAGGCAAGCATAACTAGGACCCATCTTGGTTCCCATAGCTACACCACTGACTTGGTCATAGAACTGACCATTGAATTCGAAAGTATTGAGGTTGAGAACAAGTTCAGTGAGGCGGAGGAGAGTAGAAGTATCCACAGATGGATGTATTCTTTGGTCGAGAAAGAATTGAAGAGCTATAAGGCCATCAGCATGAAAGATAGAGGTATACAGAGAGCATACGTCGAGGACGAAAAGTCGGTACGAGCGTTGTGGGGTAATGGAAAGGGAAGAGAATATAGTGAGGGCATAATTCGTGTCCTTGACATAGGTGGGAAGATATGTCACTATGGGTTGGAAAATGCTGTCAAGATAGTCGGATATATGTTCCGTGGGACAACTACATGCTGAAACAATGGGACAACTACATGCTGAAACAATGGGACGACCAGGACAATTGGGCGTGTGGAACTTAGGAAGTATGTAGAAGGAAGGTTTGCTTAGAACACTGTCTGGGATGATGAGACGGGACGCGTTATGAGGGAGGGATTTATCGTCGATAAGCTGTTTGATGGTTGAGCGAACCTTCTCATTGTTGCTAGTAGTGGAATCACTGGGGCAAGGTATATAGAAGGTGTCAGATAATTGTTTGGCACCTTCTTGGATGTATAGATCCTTATGCCAGACCACCACAACCCCTCCCTTATCAGCTTGTTTAATGACGATATCTTCCCGAATTCGGAGGTTGGAGAGGGCTCGAAATTCAGCGGGAGTTAAGTTGGAACGGCAAATAGGGAGTTGCTCTCCCTTAAAATGACCTGTATGTATAAGTCGAAAGCCCTTGAGGCACTAGAACACGGTGTCCAATCAAATTTACGAGAGTGAAAGCTAGAAAATTCATCGACATCTGAGGAAGATGAGGTGTCCGATTTCCCGCAGTGGTAGTATTCTATACGCATGCGTCTGTGGAGATTAGGGACATCCCTTAGGAGACTATGACAGTCACTGGTTGGGTGCAAAGGGACAAATTGTAACCCCTTTGAGAGAACTAGAGGATTGCTAGTTACGTCATTTTACGTTTCTTCCCGGTGAGCAAAACGTCTTCCTTGTGACTGTTGTATGATTCTTCTTTGAGTATAATTAGCCTTTTAACTAATTTGTTAATGAAAATAACCATCAAATGGGTTTGAGCAGATAAACTGTCAGAAACGCAAGACAAGCTGCACAGTTTCGGCAAAAGTCTTCATTAGGTTTAACAAAGAAACTATACATCATCATCATCATCAAGTACCGGGCCTGCTGGCGTAGGTGATCATGTCTCCTCACAACTTTCGATCACGACAGTTATTTATCATTTCTGTTGTTGACCTTCAGTCAAGCCATTCTCTTAAGCTGTCTGTTATCTTTTCTCGTTGCTTCCATCTATCTCCTCGTCCCTCAATTTTCCCTATATATTCCAGCTGTTCCCTTCTCATTACATGGCCAAAAAAAATGATGATTGCATCTTCCTAATATTGGAAATTAGCTCTATTTTTGCTTTAGCCTCTTTCAGAACGTTTTCATTACTCTTCTTAGCTGTCCATGTTATCCTCAACATTCTTCTGTAAAATCACATTTCTACAGACTCTAGTGATTTTCTTGTCTGTTCTCATATTGTCCATGATTCACATCCATATGTTAAGACTGGCCCTGCATAACATTTAAGAACTATTTTTCTTATTTCTATTGTCAACAATGGATTGCATAGTATCTTCCTCAAACTATACATATTAAACACAATATACGATTTTACGTTTATTTTCGTTGTTTCTGCACGCGGCCATGTATAGTATTTCATATTCATTATACTTTATATCTGTGGCAGAACGCAGTCAAAATTTGTACATAGGTTTCATTGACCAGGAAAAAGCATTCTACAGAGTAAACGAAGAACAACTATGGGAGATACTAACAATATACGGAGTAAGCCAAAATCTAACCAATCAAATTAAAATAAAACTCTCTACATCAACAACAATTGCAATGTCAGAACAGCAGCAGGTTACACAGACCACTTCGAAGTTAGATCAATGTGTAAGACAAGGGTGAGCACACACCCCCTATTGTTTATTACACACATGGACTATATACGCAAGTTAGACAATCCATCAGAGACAGAGCAGATCAACGAGTTTATATTTGCAGACGATCAGGCTCTAATACGTACATTAAAAAATAGAAGACCTACAAAAACGCTTAAATAGACTAAAAAAATACAACAAGAAAATCAACATCAACAAAACATAATTCACGAACATCGCAAGAGAGAAACAGAACATCAACTTAGGGATAGGCGCAGACAACTAAAACAAGTAGAGGAATTTAAATACATAGTGACAAAGTATAGTAAAAAAAAAAAAAAAGTAAAGTACTCGCGTCACGCCAAGTGGCGTATGGGGAAATATGGTGTTAGTGACCCTATATTTTACAGACCTTCAGCACATGATTTTTGGGGTAATGTGGTCAGTATTACGCCCGTGCTGCTTTACTTTCCCAGAAAAAAATCAGGTACCCATTTAAGGCTGGGTGAACCCGAAAGCCGTCGGTTGGGATCGAACCCTACCCCTTGTCCGTGGTAGTCCAGTTCACTAACCACTGAGCTATAGCAGGCTCCGACAAAGTATAGTAAAAGTAAAAGTAAAGTACCCCCCGTCACGCCAAGTGGCGTATAGGGAAATATGGTGTTAGTGACCCTATATTTTACAGACCTTCAGCACATGATTTTTGGGGTAATGTGGTCGGTATTACGCCCGTGCTGCTTTTACTTTCCCAGAAAAAATCCGGTACCCATTTAAGGCTGGGTGAACCCGGAGCCGTCGGTTGGGATCGAACCCTACCCCTTGTCCGTAGTAGTCCAGTTCACTAACCACTGAGCTATCGCGGCTCCTACTAATTTTTAGGGAATTAGTAAAACCCAGGTGTCCTCGCCAGGATTACGAACCCCGGCTGTTGCCGTGGTAAGCCAACCGCCTATCGATTGCGCTAACCGGACACCCGACAAAGTATAGTGACAAACGATAATTCACAAACAGCAGAAGTAGACTCAAGATGCAACAAAACTTGTCAAATCATTGGACAGTTATTACCATTATCGCCCAACAAGGAAATAACACTAGAGGCCAATCGGGCACTCTACAATACAATCTTCTTCCGAACGATCTGCTTCCAATGCCAGACCTGGACGCTAGATGCAAGAACAATAAAAAAAAATAAGAACTACTGAGATGAAATGTGTTAGACGAATGACATGAAACAGCCTTAGAAATAAGATAAGAAATAAAGAACAGAGAAAAATACTAGGAATAACCCACACCATAGAATATATAAAGAAACAACAGATAAAATTTGTTGGCCACGTGATGTGGCAGAAAAATCAAAACACAACACAACGAGTCTTCAAAAAAGGTTGCGAGAACACTAGACCCAAGGGTCGATCACGAAAAAGATAGATTGACTGAATATTAGAAACACTGGTAAAAATAACAGCAGTAGAGGCGAACAGAAGAACTAACGCCCGCAAATTATATCTCCCCTCGAAGTCGAAAGGCAAATGAGGAAGGGAAGAAGAAGAAAATAGATGTGCTTATCTCATAACTAACGTTATGTTTCTTCTCGGTGGGCACAACGTCTTCTGTAGTGACTTAAGCTGCTGTCTGATTTTGCTATAAGTATAATTAGGCTTTCGATTTTGTAACTTGGCTCCGATAGAAGGTGCACAGAAATGTCATAAATCATTTCCAACGCAAATCTATAGTTTCTTTTTTGTCTTTATAGTTGTGGTGTATATTTCCACGTCCAGCGAGCACATGGGAAGGAAAACTGACAAAAATCTTACTGCTAAATTCATAAATTATAACCACAGTTTTTTTTGTTGAATTAAAATATTATGTGAAATGATGAATTTAAACTAAAACATTGTGAACGCTTTCTGAGGCACAGTAGCAAATTATGAATGCACCTTGAAGATATTTTCATATTTCTGAATGCAGGTAACTCTTGACATTGTTTATTGTATTGCTCTTAATGTAATATGAAATCCATTACTTGCCCGTGAACTGTTAACATGCGCCAGTGTTTGCTAGCCAGATTAGAACCGAGCAAAAAATCAAGAGACAAAACATGCCCCGAGTGTGTTTATCTGTTTACAGTTGTCATAAAGTGCCAATGGGATTCGTTGAGAGCCTGATAATGACGTCATCTTCACTCTAGAGATAGGGACTAGTTTGTTGGAGTGCACTAGAATTAGTCCTCGCTCTTGCGTGTACAACTGTCATGACATTATGATTATATAGCGTCCATTACAATAGAAATCTATTGTATCGCTACATACATGTACAAAGATCACACCACGGTGCTCACGAATTGTTTCGATGGGATGTCTAACTTCGATGGAATGTCTAACTCCGATGGGATGTCTAACTCCGATGGGATGTCTAACTCCGATGGGATGTCTAACACAAATTCAGAAAGATGATTAATCTCATTTTGTAATGAAGGTTACCCACCTTCCTCTACCGGCAAACGAATACAGTTAGCTTTATAAGCGTTGAAATTGCAGATAATTTTTTTTACCGTGAACTTAAACATGACAAAACGTATTATCGTCCGTCACCGACAGGTCTAGAAACTCGATCTCATGGAAAGTGCGATCATCATCACCTTCATCTTGTGCCCGTCTTCATATCGAAGGTTATGTACCAAAGCTTCACTTCACCAAGTCCTTGCTTTGAGGGTAACAGCTGTCATACGTTCTTCTACTGTCCTTTTCTTAATGTTGTCAGGCAACTTTGATCTTTGTCTGCCTTTGTCTCTCTTTTACTTTGTATTTTATCTTTCAAGATGATCTTTGGTAGATTATAGTGTATCTTTAAGTGTCGAAAAAAAAAAATAATTCCTCTTGTTCGAATTGTGATAACTGTTCCTTTTAATTTTTAACTCCTAGATTTAATTGTTTTTGTCAATACTTCCCATTAACTATATATAATCCATTATGTTCCCTATTTTATCGTTTTGTATCCTTGATTTTGCGCAAGACAGGAAAGTTGAGTAGATACAATAACAGACTGCGGTCAAAGTTTACTAAGTAAACAAATCTGATATCTCCACGAACCTGGCAAGTGCGATGTCTCAGTTTTATCGGTCTAGGTGCTCATGATCATTATACATCGTGCATTCTCTCTCTCTCTCTCTCTCTCTCTCTCTCTCTGCGATCAAGACTCAATCAGAGTAGGATTCCAGACTCTCTCATGAAGTCAGCTGTATGTTTAAGCGAATCGATTGCCCCATATATTATATTCAGCTGTTTATTGAAGCCTTTCCGGTCAGCGGTAGTTTCTATCATAATTAGAGTCTGTTAGATCCAGTCTGATTGATTACTTGTTAATACGTTGCACCGTGCTCTGCGCCAGTGGCCCAGTGCATCCAATTTCAGCCAGCATTTTATTCAAGTTTGCTTCCTTTAGCCTGTGATTGTCCCCAGTCTTCCTGCAAGGCAGCAGATTGTCTTCCCCCCCCCTCCCCAGTGGGATTCTGCCCTTAGATGGTCGACCCTCCCAGGCTCACGAGCACCATCTGCCCAAGCTGTAGTAATTGTAGTAAGTTGGTGATTAGACCATCACCATCATTACGATGACGTAGAACTTGCGTCAAGGAATTCCAACAACGGTTATGACCAGCACCAATGTGACGTAAAGCGCAGATCAAGTCTATACGTTGGAAGGTCGCATTCACAACATCGTGCATTCTGACCTAGGTGAACATGTCTCTTATTGTCGCTGTTTATGCTTATCGATTCAGTCAATGTCAGTCTCTCTTAAGCTGTCCAGTATCTTTACTCTCTGTTTCCATATGTCTTTTTTCCTCCCTTTTTACCACTTGTCACAATATATTCCAGCTACTTCATTTTCACTTCCAGCACTTCCGGTGTGTGACTGTGCTAGCAACACGATACAATTTTCGATGGAATTTAAGATATAAGTGAATTTTAGTGCCCCGTAGTAAAAGAAATTCGAGCGTTCTTGTGTTATTTCAAATGGATTTATTTGTGATTTATTCTTAAAGTTTGTGCGAATAAGTAGAATTACCATCCATTGTGCTATTACGATCATGAAAATGCCAGAAAGCGGGAAAACTACAACACAAAGAAAACTATCAGAACGTTTAATAGGTACTTGGAGCATCTGCGGATTAGGTGATAAAAGCACAGAAATAGTTGAATTTAGGAAGAAAAGGAATATAAAAATCTTAGGATTAGCTGACACAAGGAAGAGAGGTAAAATCATTAAAGAAATACACCAAAGCTACACACTCGTCACGAGCGGAATTAACAACATGGCGGAAGTAAACAAACACGGAGTCGGTTTTATTAATTAATGCCATACTGCCCAAAACATACTAGAAATAGATTACATCTCGGAAAGAATTATAAGTATCAAATTAGCAGAAAAAGGAGGAACTACCACTTATATTCAAATATATGCTCCATGAAATGACACATATAGTGACTACAGCAAACATGAATATTTTGATGAACTCTCAGCCACAATAAATAAAGTCAAGGACGCAGAGAAATTGTTTGTACTAGGAGATTTCAACGGTAGAGTAGGACAAAGGAGAACACCATGGGAATTATACCTAGGACAATTTAGTGACATTAGAACAGAGTGTAATAGTAACGGTGAACACCTACTAAATATTTGTGCAGAACATGATCTTTATATAACAAACACGTTTAATCAGCACAATCATAACCAAATACTTACTTGGTATAAATGGAATGACACGGACAAGGCCTCACAAATAGATTTTATTTTGACTAGAAGACATCACAGGAGGGACATAACAGACTCAAGATCTATACCAAATGCAATATTAGATACTGACCATAAGCCTGTTTTACTATGGCAGAGAAAATGGATTAGGAAACAACAGATTGCAAGACCTCAGGCACAAAGAATACACCTAAAAGCAATAAAGAATGTAAACGTACAAAAAGAAATAGAAGAATCCGTAACCAAAAAATACCTAACTCGAATACAACCTACAAACATAGAGGAAGCAAGGAAACAGTTTAAAGAAGGTCTAATAGAGTCAACACAAGAGAAATGCGGTCTGAAAAATATAGGAAAGAGCAGAAAGAAACTAACACGATGGTGGAATGAAGTAGTAAAATCAGCAGTGAAACACAAGAAAGAAAAGTATAAAACGTGGCAGAAGACAAAAACAACAGAAGACTACAATCACTATAGACAAGCCAGAAATGAGAGAAAAAAAATATTAGAACAAACAAAAGCAGACTCTTGGAAAGCATTTGGTGAAGAATTAGC
Organism: Megaustenia siamemsis; assembly: GCA_032433765.1. Taxonomy (NCBI): domain Eukaryota; kingdom Metazoa; phylum Mollusca; class Gastropoda; order Stylommatophora; family Ariophantidae; genus Megaustenia; species Megaustenia siamemsis. Next base: position 45,403,066 of record JAVIAB010000124.1, on the reverse strand, counting down.
AAAAACATGTAGAGAAGAACCAAGATAAATTTTCAAAAGTGTAAAAGCTATGAGAGTAAGAAATAATGATTATAACCCAACCATTATAATAAACGGCAAGAATGATAGACCAATCAGCAGCAGGAAAAAACATAATAATCAGATGGGGAGAATACTTTAAGGAACTATTAAATCAGGGAAATACAAACGGAAATACAGAGTTTAAACATAGGCAGTATGCTGAACAGGAACCGAATATACTTAAAGCAGAAGTAGAATGGGCATTGAAACAGAATAAAAAGAACAAAGCAGTTGGTATAGATGGAATAACAACAGAAATGCTACTAGCCTGTAAGGAAACAGTTATAGATTGGGTTACTATCATATTCAATATGGCTTGGGAAGAAATAAAAGTCCCAGACGATTGGCAAAAAGCTATCATTGTCCCATTTTGGAAGAATAAAGGAATCAAAAGGGAGTGTGAAATGTACAGAGGAATATCCCTATTGAGTCAAGTTGGTAAGATGTATGCTAAAATATTGGAGAGGAAAGTAAGATACATAATAGAACCTCAATTAAGTAATAATCAATTCGCATTTGGAAAAGGGAAAAGCTGTACTGATGCGCTATTTACATTGAGACAACTATGTGAAAAACAATAGAATATGACAGAAACCTAAATATAGTGTTTATAGATCAGGAAAAAGCGTTTGATCGTGTGGACAGGAACAAACTTTGGCAAACTTTAGAAACCTACGGGGTAGCAGGACAACTACTAGATAATATAATGGCATTATATAAAAACAATCAAAGTGCTGTTAGAACATCGGAAGGTCTGTCAGATTGGTTTCAGGTTACAACAGGTGTAAGACAAGGATGCGTCTTCTCACCACTCCTCTTCATCATATATATGGACAAAATAAATCAGACAACAACAAACAATAAGGAAAAATCAAATAATAATATAGAGGTAGAAAACTCCAACATCAACGAGCTACTTTTCGCAGATTACCAATGCCTAATATATGAGGATGAAAACCTGCTACAACATCATTTAACATCTCTAGATAAAAGCTGCACAAACTACAGTATGAAAATTAACACAGCAAAAACAGAGGCTATAAGAATAAGCTAATTAAGACACCCATTAAACATCGAGATCAAAGATAAAGAAATAAAACAAGTAGAGGAATTCAAGTATGTAGGCACAATGTTCACAGGAGATGGAAAGGTAGACAGAGAAATTGACATAAGAATAAAAAAAAGCAAATGCTGTCACATACCAGCATTCACCATTGCTAAGACATCAAAACATTTCTATGCCAGCTAAACAACAAATGATAAATAGCATTTTCATACCAACTTTGTGCTATGAAAGTCAAACATGGACCCTTTCTAAATCACATTTAAGAAAGATCAATACATGTGAGATGTGATGCTTGAGAAAAGTAACAAACAACACAAGAGATAGAATACCAAATGAAACCATAAGAAAAATAGTAGGAACAAAACCCTGCCAAGAATATATAGAACAAAAACTTAAATGGTTTGGCCACCTGGTCAGAATGAATCCTTATCAATCACCATCAAGGGCGTTTTTCTCGGGAATGCATGGAAAAAGACCAAGAGGAAGACCCAGAAGAAGATGGATAGATGCAGTGACAGAGACATGTAACATCATCATCATCATCGTGTGCCTTCTCCGCAACGAAGGTTGGCTACCATGGATCGCCATTCTACTCTGTTTCTTGCTTTGATGGTGCAGGCTGTCATAGATTGACTTGTCCATCTTTTGATGTTACTCGTCCATGTTAGTCTTGGTCTGCCTCTGCCTCTTTTACCTTGTATTTTTCCTTCCAATATTACTTTTAGTAGGCTGTTGTGTCTTTTAACATTCCCCAAAAATTTCATTTGTCTTGTCTTGATTGTATTTAGTAGTTCTCTTTTTATTTTCAGTTGATTTAAAACTTTATCGTTTGTTATCTTTTATTTCCATCCAATTCTACCTATTCTTCTATAAATCCACATTTCAAAGGCTTCAATTTTTTGTTCTGTTTTCTTGTCTAATGTCCATGTTTCTGCACCATACAGGAATATTGAGAAGATGTAACATTTTGCCATTCTTAGCTTCAGCCCTGCTGATATTTGTTTTGTTGTTAGTATATTTTTCATGGCATTAAAATTGCTTTTTGCCATACCTATTCTTTTGTTTATTTCAGTTTTGCATTTTCCATCATTGGTTATAGTATGTCCCAGGTAGTTGTAGCTCTGGACTGTCTCCAGATGTATTCCCTCAACTGTGGTATTTAATTGTATGTCTTGAGAATTTTATTTGTTTATGATCATAGTTTTATTCTTTTTGATATTCATTTCTAGTCCATATTTTTTGCTTGTTATGTTTACCACATTAAGCAATTGTTGTAGGTCTTTAGGATTTTCTGCTAGTAGAACAGTATCATCAGCATATCACTGGTTATTGATTATCTTTCCATTAATGTTTAGGCCTGGTATCTCTGAGATGTTTTTAAAGATTTGCTCAGTGTATAGATTGAACAAGCTTGGTGACAGGATGCATCCTTGTCTTACTCCTCTTTTTATGTCCATGGGTGTAAAGTTCTCCTTGTTATATCTTATTATTGCTGTTTGCTCCCAGTACAAATTACATATTAGTCATATGTCTGTGTCGTCAAGAATTATATCCTTTAGGCAGTCTATAAGTTGGTTTTGGTGTATTCTATCGAAATCTTTGGTGTAGTCTATAAAGCAGGCATATATTGGTTTGTTTACCTCTGTGCACTTTTCAATCAATGTTCTCATGCTGAATATGGCTTCTTTTGTCCCACTGTTTTTTCTGAATCCAAATTGGTGCTCATCTAATTCAGTATTGATTTTATTCTGAATCCTTCCCTGTATAACTTTTAGTAAAATTTTTGTTACCTGGCTCATTAGGCTTATTGTTCTGAAGGCACTGCATTCAACTGCACCATTCTTTTTAGGCAATGCAATGAAAGTTGATGTTTTTAGATCGTTTGGTATGAATCCTGTATGGTATATATCATTGCATATGTCTGTGATCACCTCGACGCCAAACTCTTCTAGGACTGTATCATCTCTATCTCTATATTATCAGGCCCTGCTACTTTTCCCTTTTTCATTGTTTTTATAGCTTTTCCTGCTTCAGATTTCAGGATTTTATAGTTGTATGTACATTTTATGTCTGGCTTTTTGTCCCTATCGTCATGAAATAATTATGTTATATACTCTTGCCATCTATCTATTATATCTTTGTTGTCTGTTAGCATTCTTCCTTTTTTGTTTGCAATACATCGTTTCGTACAACTTTCTTGTCTTTATTCGTCATTCTCTTTATTTCTGTGTGCATCTCTCTTAAGTTTTGTTTACTTTCCATAGTTTCGACTTCTAGACATCTTTGGTTGAGCCAGTCTTCTTTTGCCCTTTTGCACATTCTCCGTATTTCATTGTCTATATCCTTGTATCTGGCAGTGTTTTTTGCTTGTCTTCTTTCTTCCATTTTTTCTAAGATTTTGTCAGTTATCCATTTTTGTTTTTTGTTACTTTCCTTTTTGGGCAAGGTGTTGCAGGATTCTTGCATGCTGTTTTTTATGCATTGCCATTTTGTTGTGACTTTTTCCTCAGGATTTTCTCTTCTGTACTGTTCAATCTCCTCTTCTAATAGCTTCTGATATGTGTTCTTTACTTGTACAGTATAAATTTCTTGTACATCTTTCTGGTTTAATGCTGTTATATCTATTGGTGTTGCTGAATTAGTTTTTTGTTTGTTTCTCTTTAATTTGATTTTCATTTTTATCATTACAGGATTGTGGTCTGAATTAATGTCTGCTCCTGGGTAGGTTTTGACTTTCTTGACGCTGTTCCTGAATCTGTCTTTTATCATTATGTAAACTATTTGGTTTCTCTTCTTGTCTCCAGGGCTTTTCCATGTGTATAATTTCCTTTTCTCTTGCTCAAAGAATGTATTGCATATTGTCAGTCTGTTTTCTTCACAAAATTGTATTAATCTTTCTCCTCTGTTATTCCTTTTTCCAAGACCATGATTTCGTATTATGGTCTTATATTTACCTCTTCCTACTTTAGCGTTCATATCACCCATTATGTCTGATGATTTCACTTGCTTCATAACTGTGTTTAGATCTTCATAGTATACCTCTATTTGTTCGTCTGTATAGTCTTGAGTAGGGTGCGTATGTCTGTATTATTGCTATGTCGAATGATTTAGCCTTTATTTTTATTAGTATATTCCTATCATTATATGTCAATTGAGTATTTATATTTTTTTGTAGCTCTCGTTTTATTAGAATGCCTACTCCTCTTTCATGTTCTTTTGTGTTACCTGAATACATAAATATATATTTATCGTCTTGTATGTATCCACTTTCCTTCCATCTTGTTTCTGATATGCCTAAGATATCTATGTTTAATCGTTCTGCTTCTACCATAAGATTTTCTAGTTTTCCTTGTTGGTATTAGGTCCTAACATTCCATGTAGCTATTTTTATTTCGTTCCTAAAACAGTAGTTAGAATTTCTCTCCATGGCTTTCTTTGGATTGTTACGTGATGAGAAACATGTAACAAGAAAGGAAAATCACTAATTCAGACAGTTCGAGCAGCTCAAGAACGACAAATGATATAAACCACGACACCGTTTAGGTATCAGTGAGAAAGAGAAAAGAGGAAGAAGACTTCATTTTCAAGGCATAAAATCGTTGATGCCCATTTTTTTTCTCATGATGTTGGTACTGGTCGTTCTCTGTGCATCTTTAACAAAGTCATCCTTAATGTCCACGATATCCACATAAATCATTTGTAAGACATTTCTGTGGTCATTCAACAATTTTCTACTTTTGTCCCCGCTTCGTATCCATGAGTCAGGACATGTTCCATATAACAATAAAGAACTTATTTTCTTACTTTTATTTAATCCATGATGGATTTTAGAATGTTCTTCATTCGTTTGAAAGCAACCTTTGTCTGGGTTAGTATGACAGATATATCTGTCAGCAGAGGTTACTATCGATATATCTGTCAGCAGAGATTACTATCGATATATCTGTCAGAAGAGGTTACTATCGATATATCTGTCAGCAGAGATTACTATCGATATATCTGTCAGCAGAGATTACAATCGATATATCTGTCAGCAGAGGTTACAATCGATATATCTGTCAGCAGAGGTTACAATCGATATATCTGTCAGCAGAAGTTACTATCGATATATCTGTCAGCATAAGTTACTATCGATATATCTATCAGCAGAGGTTACAATCGATATATCTGTCAGCAGAGGTTATTATCGATATATCTGTCAGCAGAGGTTATTATCGATATATCTATCAGCAGAGGTTACTATCGATATATCTATCAGCAGAGGTTACAATCGATATATCTGTCAGCAGAGGTTACTATCCATATATCTATCAGCAGAGGTTACTTTCGATATATCTATCAGCAGAGGTTACTATCGATATATCTATCAGCAGAGGTTACTATCGATATATCTATCAGCAGAGGTTACTATCGATATATCTATCAGCAGAGGTTACTATCGATATATCTATCAGCAGAGGTTACAATCGATATATCTGTCAGCAGAAGTTACTATCGATATATCTATCAGCAGAGGTTACAATCGATCCTAGGTATTTGAATTTATTAATCAGATTTAATACTATTTCAATAATCGTTTTACAAGAACTATCTAAGCATATAATTGCATACCTCATCATCATCAAGTACCGGGCCTGCTGGCTAAGTGATCCTGTCTATCCACAACTTTCGATCTCGACAGTTATTTATCATTTCTGTTGTTGACCTTCTGCCAAGCAATTCTCTTAAGCTGTCTGGTATTTTTTCTCTTTGCTTCCTTCTATCTCTTTGTCCCTCAATTTTTCCACATGTTTGTTTCTTCCTAATATTGGGAATTAGCTCTCTTTTTGCTTTGACCTCTTTCAGAACATTTTCATTACATTGCATACCTACCGTGTCTGTTTACCGAGTATATCGAATCTCACTGACTGTAGATGTTTGCAGTCAGACCATGGCTCTGTTTCTATGCTTAGGACATGTGCGGAGGACGTTCACGAAATGTAAAGCTCTCTGAAACAAGTAGTTGTGTTTTTACACAACGAGCAAGAAAGCATGCAATAACAGCACGCATTAACTCTTTAATTCCGGATTTATTTTTCTGGTCTGCAGGAAATTCTTAGATTTGAAACGTTAAAGACAATAATAATGAACAAACTATTTATTACAAGGGAAACTGCGAAGCTAGAGTCATATGTATATGGCCTTTGGCGTCTTAACAGACGGTTGGTGTCAAGTCAGTAGTTCGGTAAAGCAATAGTGTCTCATACTGGGTGCTGCTTTACCGAACATCTTCTCTCGTGGTTGAATTTACCGATCCTGGACAGACAGATCCATCCACAGAACGAGCAAGGTGTATTTGCGGTACCTGGCCTTGTCTCTTTTCTCTTGTGCTTTTTGTTTTCTGAATTTAATATCAGCACTGTCTCGAAAGTTGCTGTACCATTTTTTTATTTTTGCTCTCCATGTGCTACGATCTGCAGCCACATTTTCCCAGAGACATATATATCCAACAAAAGTATAATGATGGCATCCCTCAGAACGGATTCTGTTTCATCTGAGTCTTTTCCTTGATCGTTACGTTAACGGACTGGAGATATATGCTGCAAGTTCTATAGATTGATCACACAGCAAGTTCATAGACTAATCAGCCTTTCTCGAACAAGTGTTGCCTAGGTCTAATGTATCTCTTTATGTTTGAATATAACCATTTCAATTTATTTACTTGTAAGTCTGAACACGGCGACAAAGATTTGGGTGTGATAACCTTAACTTTTATCCATCAGTGTTGTTGAAGAATTTTATTTCATCAAACGTCACTTGATAATCTCCTTGTTAGCCGACAAGTATGCATGGATCACTATGTATGCATTTGAAAACAGAGGAATCAGTCGATTTTCTACATCGGCTAGTCAGGTATGATAGATTATAGCTTATTTTTAGAAATTTAGTGGCGATGAAAGGGACTTGCTTGAAGTTAACGGGCTCACTCTAATCATGGAAGTTATCAATTGCCAATGACTTGACGCGCTAGTACAGATTTGATTCAGTTCTGCTGTCCCTCAGAAGTTGACTCACACATTTAAGCCATGTAAGTGATCTAGAGTAGTGTTTATCAACGTTTTTTTCTTTTATTCTTTTTGTACGATAACCCTTTTTTCGACATTATTTTCTTCCTATGGTTCCCCTCCCTCCCGCGTGTCCTTCCGTAAAAAAAAAAATAACTATCAGAACGTTTTATTTCCAAATATAACGTGTTTTATATACTATATATGTATTTTTGTACATGTTATATAATGCAATTATATAACATAAAGTTTACTATTGTGTATAATTTTACTTCTTTCACTGTCAGTTGTTTGGGATAATCCTAAGAAGCGATTAAACCCTTCTCATTTTTATTTGTAGAACAAATACTTTTCCACTAGATATCTGTCTTCAAAACTATCTCGCAGCGCTGGGAAATATTCGAATGGATTGATAAACTATAAGTCTAATTTGCACTCCATATAAAGTCCATCGACACATGTTACATGTGACTATAGAGAAGAGGGTGGCTAGACTTGGCAGCGGTCGAATAGGGAGGAGGGAGAAAAGTTGGAAAGAAAAACGTGCCCGCACAGTTCAAAGGCGATTTGTCTATCATAGATAGTGACTTGTATGTCCGACAAAGGTCTATACTTGTCTTACAGGCGCCGGTAATGAAACATTTCATCGAGTAGGCAGCAAATGATATCACAGCGCTGTATTCTATAGATATCGGCATGTCCTCCCCCCAGTGTCACATTGTGGCCCTTCAATTACGCCACATTTACAGGTGGTCTTCCCCTCGCTCTGGAATATCTTGTGGCCTCCGTTTGGGAAACACTGATCTAGAGTAAGAAAAGCTTGCCGACTATGCTAACACCAACTGTTCATGTACAGAACACTGAGAATTTCAATGATTTAAAAAGAGATCAATAAGTGCTGTGTAGATTATATTTAGATCTCCGAATCTATACATAGATAGTAATGTTTGATCACCATCGATCTAAGGTAAGATCTTGTAGGTATGTCTAGACTTGCGGTCAATATTTACCCGCTGTGTTCGCACACTCTCTATATGAAGTTTTTCAAGAGGAGATACTCTTAGACTCAGAAACTGATGCACCGTCAAGCAAGTATTTTGGGATTTTACCTTAGCATTCTAAGGGATGGGCCCACCTGGGTTATGTCTCCCACGTTCTGCTGCACTCTGAGCCTGAAACCTCGTGAAATGTCATAAAAGACATTTCCGAACTATCTACACCTAATGTAACAAAAAGAAACAGTTGTTTTGGGGCACTTACTTGTTATTGTATTTATGGAATTGTAACAGTCTTTGTAAAATTATCATTACCTTCTATTTCAGTGTCCAACACTCCAATGATATTGAACAAATATTGCTTACTACAACGTCAAATCAATACAATAATCCACACAGTATCAAAGCACAAAAGAAATACAAATATTACCAACAATTGTGTGTTTAGCATTACGTGATAATGAAATAAAAACAAACACTTTATTTCATAGAAAAGAACGAAATAAGCCGAAATATAAGAAGCCGAAAAATATCGCAAGAGAGGATCTGAAACAGAATGACAAAACGATTGAGAAACGAAAGCTTTATAAAGCTTGCAAAGTTGCAGGAAGGTCTAAACAGGGTAATGTGTAGGAGACATCTGCCCTTAATGTCAGAAATCACAACACAAGCTGACCTGATCAATAATCAGGTGCAGTTCACACCATTTTAACCTGTACTACACTGAACCAAAGTGCACAGGTCAACAAGTTTCTGGGTCTATAACTTAAGCCAATTATCCTAGTGGAATTCTTTCATTGCTAACGTGCCACCTCTCAAATGTCTCCATTTTTTTGTCTGGTGTATAAACACTACACTTTTTAACTTTCATTCCCATATTTGTCTTCAAAGACAATCATCTAAAGATTTTTTTTTCAAAACCGTTTCTTAAAATTATTCTTCTATTCTTGGAAATAATCGAACACTGCACTGGCACTAATGTTCACAAAGAACGTAATCTGAACTTTCTCTTCCACAGTAAAGGTAACGGTTCACAAGTTCAATCCCTAGCAAGACTCTGCCTTTACCGCCTGTTTGATGTGGGTAATGAACTTCTGCTTCAGTCGTCACGGATATAATGTACCTCTTATGACAACTACAAATGCACGTGGCTGCATTGTTTCAACGTATCTATTTTAGGTCTTGGAGTTCAAGTGTTGTTGACATTAAGTCCTTGACAAGATTCTAGAAATGAGAACACAGATTACTAGTAACATTCAGCAGTTTATTTTCACTGTAAAGGTCGACCCATACCGTACGTATTTTAGCAACAGTTGTTGCTAAAAAGCCAAAGAATATAAACGTGCTTAAAAGTTTAATCATCGACAGTTAAAGGACCGAGCCTTTTTTATCTGTTAGGAAATAGAAAAGGAAAGGTAAATTTGGCAATCGATATAATTACAGAGTATAGCTTACGTGTAAATTCATGTGCAGTTGAATTTGGAAAAATGAACTTTATAACTGCAAAATTTGTGAAAAGCATTATGTTTGACAAAATTATATTTGTAAAAAGACTTGACATATTGGATGAAGCATTGTTATGTGATCATTCATAGTCACTTAGATTCTTTCAGTCAGGTAGCAAAAACGTTTTGATATTATTTACTTGTGATTACATCACTTTTGGCAATTCCATTGGTGCTCAGTAACTTCCGCTAGATGACAAGTGCACGCACTTATAGTTCCAGTAGTTGTATTCACACCTAGATCGCTCTTGTACAATGTCATTCCTACATGGTTGCGTTGTATTCAGTGGCAGACGATGAGTTCGAAACTTGCGGAGGTTGGGATATATAAACGTATACTTATGTAATGCTATTACTGGTGAAGCAAATTCACTCGACAATATTTTTTCTCTGCAAATTTGTCACTAGGACCATCGTCATAGTTAACTAAAGTTCATTGAGTATCTCTTTTCCGATTGATAACAAGTTTTGATAGACGTTCTTGAGTCATATATTTTATCATTGATGTTTTTTATGAGACTCAAGTTGAAACATGTCGTGAAAAGTGAATATCCAATGCAGAAAAATAGAAAAAAATTATATCATCTGTCACTTCATAATACGTTGTTTGCCTTCAAATTTTTGAATAACCTGATAATTTGCGTTATAACGATTACGAAAATGTACGCTATGTTAAATATTTCCTTCAATTATTGCCCTCAGTTATCATAATTATAAAAAAAACAGCATAAAATCTCATTTATTTGCATTACAAGTTATGAATAACACATGGTTTTGTTCTAATATCTCTTAGTGTTTTGTTTAAAATTTTACTGATTAAAGAAAAAGTTAGTTTTTATTATTTTATTTAATTTTTGCCCCCATCGTTCCTATACTTCGACTGTTATGATAAAGAATGAGAAATTTATCTGAGTAGTTGAAGACACTGTCATGGTAAACAGAGATTGTTGAAATAACCCACTTATTTTTCTTACACATTGCAAAGTCGATAGATGTCGTACGTTGGTTGTAGTTTGATCTTCGTAAACACTTGAGCCTATCTAACAGTAACGGTTGGAATTACTCGAAATATCTATCACAGTTGACATTTGACTACGGTGGCCAGTTGTACACTGATATTTATCCCACTGCGCTGGAACATAGTTGTGTTATGTATTTTGAGTTGCAAAAGGACCTGACCTTAAAGATGGATAGCACATATCATAACTAATATAATATCCTAGTGTTAGAAGAGAGCCATGTCTTGAGGATGCTCGAATGCTTAGACAAATTCATCATTTGGTACCGGAAGAGTTTCAAACCAAAGAAGTCATGGGACTTCTCCCTTAAACGAGGGAAGACCAAGGAAGCCACATTCAGTGCAGCGAACCAGTTGATGTCAACTGTCCACGCGGAGACAAGAAAGAGTTTTGGCAGGGTTATGACGCTTCATTGACGGACACGAAGGTCGTCCAGAGAGTAAGAGAGATGTCAAATCAAGGGCTACATATCATTGACCGGAGAAGACTTTTAGGAAAGTTCAAAATTTGGTGCTTCCAGTTCATGTTGATACCTAAACTGCTATGGCCTCTTCTGATAAACGAAATCAGCTCGAGTACGGTGGAAACCTTCAAGTGCAAGGTCGACAAGAACATGCGGAAATGGTTGAGAGTACTATCAGAGCTGACAGGTGTAGGGCTGTACTGCAAGAAAGCTAAGCTAGTCCCTCCGTTTAATTCAGTTATTATGTATTTAAGAATACAAAGCCGGAAAAGCCAGACTAGCAATTATTTATGGTACAAATCTTAACAGACGAAGCAGTCCGGACAGTGAACCCACATTGAAGACTGGTCGGAAATGGCAGGAGTATGCATCACGAAGACGTGAGAGTCTCCAAGTGAAGGAAGTGATGGACTACACGCGGACCAACAGGCGTGAATTCGGTCATGGAGACACCCGATGGTGGTCAAAAGCAGCCAACAGACAACGTAGGGATATGGTATTTCTGGAGATCGAAGACACAGTGGAGAACAAACGTGTTTAAAGGGCAGCGCATAGGCGCAGCAAGGTCAACGGACTACATGTGATGAGGACTTACAGATAACACTAATATGGAATGACATATAACATATGACACCTCTGCGGCTCCGATATATAATCAAATCTATATTCGACCTTCTACCGTCAGCCTGCAAACTTGAGAAGTGGGGAAAACAGATGGCAATTGCTGTCCTCTCAGCAATAGAAAGCAGACAACGGAACATGTTCTTTTCTTATGCAAGACAGCCTAGGCCGAGGACATTACTCATGGCGACACAACAACGTGCTGCATGAACTGGCTGCCGCCATAGACGGAGCGCGAATGAAGGCCAATATTAAAGTTCGACCAGTCACAACAAACACCTATTTCTTGAGAACTGATCAGGCCGCACCCTCAAAGCAAAACAAGTGAAACGACTCAACTATCCTGGACATAGCGAATGATAAAGAGATGGCTGTTGACCTCCCAAAGCGAGGTAAGTACCCATAGTGCATCAAGAGATTGAAGATGCATCCATACATTGCACTTTACATACCAGATATGACTCCTGTCAGTCATCTTAATAGAGCTTACACATTCATTCGAATCCAAAAGTGAGGAACAGCATGTATTTAAACTAGCCAAATATAAGGATCCCGCCGCCGAGCTGAGACAGCAGAGATTCCAGGTCGGATTTCTCGCTGTGGAAATCGGTGCCAGAGGACTCGCAGCATCATCACTCTGTGACCTATTAACTAAAGGGGCAATGCGAACAAGAGCAGATGAGGTTATTGCTGGATCAGTCGAAAGAGCATTATGCTGGCTCTGGTGAAACCGGGACACATTAACAATCCAGAATAATCCAAGGCCCAGACAAGTAGGCGATTCATATAAATTTACACACCGACCGCTCCAAACATCCATTTAAGTCAGGTCAATCAGCAGTTTACGCGAACGATAAGACGATAAGAAATTACATCATAAACCGTGCATGAGCCACACCCCTCGTTTGCAGTATCGACAGTCCAAGGAGTCGAGTTCCCAGCCCGACATATCATTATTATTTATTATCAGCCACCTATACCTTTTATCGTGTCAAATTACGCCTGGACAAGAAGCAGCGTGGATGCAGGTATATTTAGAGAACATCGTCAAAATACTAGCCATTTTAGACTACGGCCACCAATGTGGTAGGTTAAAGCCGAGACTGTCGTGTACGACCAAGTATAATTAGTAGATTCGACCAGAAGTGTTAAGCAGAATAAGTGTAGTTATTACATACCTAAGATATACTTACTTACAGTCTTAGAGTTATTGAGTTATTTGCAGGTCATCATCATTGCACTCCGAACATGTCCATAGGTGCTCAGATCCCCCCTCAGCAATTCCCGCAGTATCCAGCGACTGACGACTCCAGTTCTATGTTGGTTGATAAGTCTTCTTACACGGCCACTAAGTGTCTCATTTCTGGCTGTGCCCATCTTAACTCCCATTTCTATCATCCGAAGAAGTGACGTGGATCTGTGTTTGTCGAAGTCTCGTGCTCTTCCAACATCTCGGAGGGCATTGATGATGTCTGCCCGATCCATTGGTTGCCCGTCCTCAACGACAGCGCAGCTAGCCAATCTGTCCGCTCTTTCATTTCCCCGTACTCCCGCATGTCCAGGGACATAGACAAAGGTGACCTTACGTATTTTGGATTTCTGCAACGACTCTACACATTGCATGCGTACAGAGGCCGCCTCCACTTTTTTTTATCATGCTCATCGAATCACTCAGTATACATGCGTGGGTGTAGTCTTGTGACTCTAACCATTTGAATGTCTTGGTCACAGCCATCGCTTCCATTTTCATGCTACTCGTGGTCATGACGTATGCACCACTGTCTTCCTTGACTATTCTGCCTGCCGAGCGTGCTGTAAATGCCCATGCACTTCTTTCGTGTCATATTACAGATCCGTCTGTATAGATGACTGCATCTTTCTCATCGGTGTTATCGCAGATGAGACCGTTGACCTCGGCATTAACCACGACCTGGTTCTGTTCCCTACTTTTCCTGTCGAGTGTGACAATACACGAGAAAGTCCCTTGAATGACGTAGGCACCGGTATCCACTCCTCACCAACGCTGATATTGGTAAGCCCACAGACCTGTTTGATGCCATCTTCTGCTCGGCCCACCCTTGATTTGCCTCTTTTTAGCCTGGCACCTTTCACTGTGTTGAGCAAGTGGTGCAATGGATGCTCTGTATCTGTACTAATCTTCAGGTATGCTCGTGCTCTCCAGATCTTGATTCTGTCATCCATGGAGTGAAAGTCAAGAAAATACCTCATTGCTACACAGGGAGTGTCCCTCGTACATCCCATGATAATGCGCATGGCTTCATTTTGTATTTTCTCCAGCCTATCAATTTGAGTCGTACTGACAGTAAGAATTGCCAGGGCATACTCGATTGGTGCGAGGACTAATCCCTGGAACAGAAGAATAAGTAGCCTCTGCTCGATGTTGGCAGCTGCCATGACCTTCAAGGCGGCTAATCCTTTGCGGGATTTTGTTATCACATGGTCGACGTGGTCCCGAAAACACAGGCTGCGATAAAACTTAACTCCGAGGTATGTCATCAACTTGTCCCTGGTCACCTCATCAGCTCCCATTCGTACTACCGGTGTGGTCCTATTAACGATATGATTGTTAAAAACTGATGCTTAATTAGGATTTACCAAGGCACCTGAAATCCCACACCAGGAAGAAATGCGATCGAGTTCGTCTTGCATTGTGGAGGCGATTCCCCGTCTGTCTCTTCACTGTCGATATTACAGAATATCATCAGCAAAAGTCATAGTTCTTCCCCTCCCAACCAGCTGTTGTTCCGTGATCATTATTGTGTACACGTTAAATAGAACTGGTGACAATGGTGAACCTTGTGGCAGCCCTGGACAAATAGACAGTGGCTCGATAGACCAACTTCCACATCTGAGTATCACCTTCCTCTGAAACAGTGCAGCGGCGATCCATCTACTGAGGAAGGAGTGCACCACCAGTTTGAGGAGCATATGCATGAGATATTCAAATGGTACCCTGTTGTATGCATGAGATATTCAAATGGTACCCTGTTGTATGCATGCTCCAGATTTATAGCAGCAGTACATGTCTCCTCTCGTCTGTGGAAGCCTTCGAAGACGTCATAGGTAAAGACTGCTGCATTGAGCCATGTCTCTTTGTTATATCTATAACCTCCGAGTGTGGGTGGGAATACGCGTTTCTGTTCAAGGTGATAGGTAAGGACACGGGCAACTATATTCTCCAGTATTCTCGCAGGTTGTATCCCAAACTGGAAACCAATTGGGAATGTTTCAACAAAAAAAACAGGGTGTTAGACAATGTTGTGTGCTGTCACCAGATTTGTTTAATATTTATAGTGAGATTATTTTAAGATCCATTAGGGGCATGCCTGGAATAACAATTCTAGGTCACAAGATAAATAATCTAAGGTATGCTGATGATACAGTCTTAATCGCTAAGTGTGAAAATGAGTTACAAGAAATGTTGGACATTATAGTGAAAGAAAGTAAAATTAAAGGACTCAGCCTTAATTGCAAAAAGACAGAGGTAATGGTAACAACAAAGAAAAAGACAACACCTCAGTGCAAAATAAAGACAAGTGGAACAATATTAAAACCCGTAAATGAATTTTTACTGAGCAAATCTTTAAAAACATCAATGAGATGCCAGGCCTTAACATTAATGGGAAGATAATCAATAACCTAAAATATGCTGATGATAATACTGTTCTACTAGCAGAAAATCCTAACGATCTACAACAATTACTTAATGTAATAAACATGACAAGCAAACAATATGGACTAGATATGAATATAAAAAAGACTAAAACTATGATCATAAACAAAGAAAATTCTCAAGACCTACAATTAAATATCAAAGTTGAAGGAATACACCTAGAGACAGTCCAGAACTACAACTACCTGGGACATACTATAACCAGTGATGGAAAATGTACAACTGAAATAAATAAAAGAATAGGAATGGCAAAAAGTAATTTCAATGTCATGAAAAATATACTAACATTAATAACATACTAACATAACTAACTAATATTTGTTTTCATACAAATAACACCAGGGCTGAAACTAAGAATAGCAAAGTGTTACATCTTCTCAATATTCCTGTATGGTGCAGAAACATGGACATTAGACCAGAAAACAGAACAGAAAATTGAAGCCTTTGAAATGTGGATTTATAGAAGAATAGGTAGAATTGGATGGAAAGAAAAGAGAACAAACAAAGAAGTTTTAAAACAACTAAAAATGAAAAAAAAACTACTAAACACAATTAGAGCAAGACAAATGAAATGGTAATGGTAATTTTGGTAATGTTAAAAGACACAACAGTCTAATAAAAGTAATATTAGAAGGGAAAATACAAGGTAAAAGAGGCAGAGGCAGACCAAGACTAACATGGACGAGTAACATCAAAAGATGGACAAGTCAGACTAAGGCAATCTGCACCTTCAAAGAAAGAGACAGAGTGAAATGGCGCTCCATGGTAGCCAACCTTAGATGCGGAGAGAGCTCTCGATGATGAAATGAATTTAAATATTTGGGAACTTTGTTAACCTCAGACAGAAGATGTACAAAAGAGGTGAGATGCAGAATGCTTCAGGCAAAAGCAGCTTTACAAAAAATGAGGAAGATACTATGTAAACCAATTTTTAACAAAAGAAATTATAAAAAGAGTTCTTAAATGTTACGTAGAGCCAGTCTTAACATATGGATGCGAATCATGGACAATAGGACAACAGACAAGAAAATCACTGGAGTCTGTAGAAATGTGGTTTTACAGATGAATGTTGAGAGTACCATGGACAGCTAAGAAGAGTAATGAAGATGTTCTGAGAGAGGTCAAAGCAAAAGGAGAGCTAATTTCCAATATTAGGAAGAGACAATCATCATTTTTTGGCTATGTAATGAGAAAGAGAACAACTGGAATATATTGTAACAAGTATAAAAATTGAGGGACGAAGAGATAGAGGGAAGCAAAGAGAAAAAATAACAGACAGACAGCTTAAGAGAATGGCTTGGCAGAAAGTCAACAACAGAAATTAGAAATAGCTACCGAGATCGAAAGTTGTGGAGAGACATGATCACCTACGCCAGCAGGTACGGTACTTGATGATGATGATCTACTAACTTAATCATTTCACAGGACGAACATTACAGATAGCGCCAATTAGAGTATACCAACACTGTCAACCTTTAACACTGAATAATTAGAGTACCCCAACACTGTCAACCTTTAACACTGAATAATTAGAGTACCCCAACACTGTCAACCTTTAACACTGAATAATTAGAGTACCTCAACATTGTCAACCTTTAACACTGAATAATTAGAGTACGCCAGCACTGTCAACCTTCAACACTGAATAATTAGAGTACCCCAACACTGTCAACCTTTAACACAGAATAATTACAGTACCCCAACACTGTCAACCTTTAATACTGAATAATTAGAGTACGCCAACACTGTCAACCTTTAACACTGAATAATTAGAGTACCCCAATACTGTCAACCTTTAACACTGAATAATTAGAGTAACCCAACACTGTCAACCTTGAACACTGAATAATTAGAGTACCCCAACATTGTCAACCTTTAACACTGAATAATTAGAGTACCCCAACACTGTCAACCTTTAACACTGAATAATTAGAGTACGCCAACACTGTCAACCTTCAACACTGAATAATTGATTAGAGTACCTCAACATTGACATCCTTTAACACTGAATAATTAGAGTACCCCAACACTGTCAACCTTTAACACTGAATAATTAGAGTACCCCAACACTGTCAACCTTTAACACTGAATAATTAGAGTACCTCAACATTGACATCCTTTAACACTGAATAATTAGAGTGCCCCAACACCGTCAAACTTTAACACTGAACAATTAGAGTACCTCAGCTCTGTCAACCTTTAACACTGAACAATTAGAGTACCTCAACTCTGTCAACCTTTAACACTGAACAATTAGAGTACCTCAACTCTGTCAACCTTTAACACTGAACAATTAGAGCACCCCAACACTGTCAACCTTTAACACTGAACAATTAGAGTGCCCCAACATTGTCAACCTTTAACACTGAACAATTAGAGTACCCCAACATTGTCAACCTTTAACACTGAATAATTAGAGTACCCCAACATTGTCAACCTTTAACACTGAATAATTAGAGTGCCCCAACACCGTCAAACTTTAACACTGAACAATTAGAGTCCCTCAACTCTGTCAACCTTTAACACTGAACAATTAGAGTACCTCAACTCTGTCAACCTTTAACACTGAACAATTAGAGTACCTCAACTCTGTCAACCTTTAACACTGAACAATTAGAGCACCCCAACACTGTCAACCTTTAACACTGAACAATTAGAGTGCCCCAACATTGTCAACCTTTAACACTGAACAATTAGAGTACCCCAACATTGTCAACCTTTAACACTGAACAATTAGAGTACCCCAACATTGTCAACCTTTAACACTGATCAATCAGAGTACACCAACACTGTCTTGCTTTAAAACTGAACAATTAGAGTACCCCAACACTGTCTTGCTTTAAAACTGAACAATCAGAGTACCCCAACACTGTCTTGCTTTAGAACTGAACAATTAGAGTACCCCAACACTGTCTTGCTTTAAAACTGTACAATTAGAGTACCCCAACCCTGTCTTGCTTTAAAACTGAACAATTAGAGTACCCCAACACTGTCATGCTTTAAAACTGAACAATTAGAGTACCCCAACACTGTCATGCTTTAAAACTGAACAATTAGAGTATCCCAACACTGTCATGTTTTAAAACTGAACAATTAGAGTACCCCAACACTGTCTTGCTTTAAAAGTGAACAATTAGAGTGCCCCAACACTGTCTTGCTTTAAAACTGAACAATTAGAGTACCCCAACACTGTCATGCTTTAAAACTGAACAATTAGAGTACCCCAACACTGTCTTGCTTTAAAACTGAACAATTAGAGTACCCCAACACTGTCTTGCTTTAAAACGGTACAATTAGAGTACCCCAACCCTGTCTTGCTTTAAAACTGAACAATTAGAGTACCCCAACACTGTCTTGCTTTAAAACTGAACAATTAGAGTACCCCAACACCGTCATGCTTTAAAACTGAACAATTAGAGTACCCCAACACTGTCATGCTTTAAAACTGAACAATTAGAGTACCCCAACACTGTCTTGCTTTAAAACTGAACAATTAGAGTACCCCAACACTGTCTTGCTTTAAAACTGAACAATCAGAGTACCCCAACACTGTCTTGCTTTAAAACTGAACAATTAGAGTACCCCAACACTGTCTTGCTTTAAAACTGAACAATTAGAGTGCCCCAACACTGTCATGTTTTAAAACTGACCACTCAGAGTACGGTTTACATTTAAATATATGTGTACACATTTTCCAGACAAATACTTTAATCAATTTGTAATTATTTATTCTAAATACTCATGTCCGAGGTGAAAGTACCAATCAATTTTGATATGATTTCATTGATTTTGTGAGTGTAACTAAATGCAATGAATTTATTTATATGCATTACAGTCTTACCATTATTATCATCGTCTTGTTGAACCATACTCTTCATTCACGCAATACACAGTATATAGTCTCCCAGTTCAACAGAAAATAACGAAACAACAGATTTTAGTTGGCATAAACTTCCTGGTAGCTGGTGAAAGTAATGTGATAATTTCAGTAGTTTATTAATATAATCGCAGTGATCATAAGTGTGCTTTTTCAGGTTTTTGAGTTGTTTTGTTTCTCTGATGTGTGACGTAGCAGGTTAGTCTTCTCATTTTTCAACTGTTGATGGTTCTCTTACATGTTCAGTTTAGCTTCAACAAGTGTTCTATGTTTTGCTGTCCTCTTCTATAAGATTAAGTTCACGATTTTCCTTACTATTTGATAAGGGATCATTGGAATAACACAATCACACTATGTGGAATTAGGTGTGTGAACTTTTGAGATTGAATGGAGCACAATAACCTCCAGCAACGCGGACTAATCTCTCTATATAAACCTGCAACTGCGTTAAAGAAAGGTGGATCTCTGACGTTGAATAAACACAAACTAGATCAACAGAAGTTGACAAATGTCCTCCATCAGCAACCGTTTAAAACAGTAACCAGGTATGCCATTTTCATCTGAAAACAATGAGCTGTTATAAGCTACCAACTCCATTATCACCTCGACATCATCTGGAGATCAACTTTCCATTTCTGAAGGAAAAGAAACTGTTTTCTAAAAGACGAAACTGAACAAACAAAGAAAGAAGTAAAACATTAAATGTCAATGGCTGCGTAGCTGCTTCAGAATGTTGAGCTGTCAGGCAAGTCAGTGCGTATTAAGTAAATGTTTCACATCTTGCATATGCCAGGACCCACATCCTGGCAAAGAATGCGTGGGGGAGAAAGCGAAGTAAAACAGTCCATACAGAAGGTATATGTTATTTCTGGTGAATACCACCAAGAAGGAAAGCTTGGCACAAGCTTCTGTAGGGTTTCTTCCTCTTTTGCTTTCATCCAATCATTATGCTTCATCGTCCCAGGTTAAATTGACGATACAACGGCGTAAATGCGTTGTGTGTTTCGCCATTTTGGTGACCGAAATGATGACCACGATGAGGGGAGAGAGTACTGTACCCTGCCACACATGTTGTAAATAGGCGGCAATGGAGGTTGGGGTGGGGGGGGGGTCAAGATTTTCTCCAGGGCTACAGAGTATGTTCACCTGATCTGAAGATATTTACAATGCTCTCTCGTCAGTGTACGGTCTTTCACACTGAGAAACGTAACGAGCCGAAGCAAGGATATGAGCACTATAGGGCTGTCCGTTGTGCAATGAAGATGATCTGTCGATTAGACAATATTAGTTATTTCTTGTGTATTTGTAGGCCTCTACTAATTGTTATGACAAGTTAATTTCAACATTGCTCATGCCTTTGGTCATATAAATGCTTAATTTGACGACAATTTAGGTTGAGGTAAAGTTGTCACTAAATTATAGGCATGCATGCGTCATGTTGGTTATATTTGGTCATATTCGTCGTCATTTTAGGTACAACACAATTGTCATTTAGATGAACCTTTATAATGCGGGAATCAATTTGGCTGTGTAATTTTATTACTAAGAAACACGTAAACTTGCCTGAATAAATACGATACGTGTCTATAACTCAGATAACACATTTAAAAATACATATTTACATGGAAATGAAAGACCACTTCTAGCTGATTTACCATTTGTCAGAATAGTTTCTGACAAATAGTAAATATTTAATAAATTAGTTTGTAATAATGTTCATATAGAAAAGAGCCCTTTGGCCAAAGCACAGCACCGAGCAGCAGCGTACATGAGTGACAGTACAGTCAGGAATGTTTGTTCAGAAGTGACTTTCTCCAAACAGGAATACCATCGCAAGCAGCTTCCCTGTTTGAAATGGTGAAAACACAGTTAGCGACTCCTTTGGTGTGAAAGTAATTGAAAACACTGATTGAGAATAAACGTGTCCAAAAATTTGAAAAAAAAGTTAAAATCAGAGAGATTGAAATTGCTCATCAAACAGGACAACGACTTGAAAGCAGAGCCCGACGCAAAGAAGGTAGGTGCCTTAGTGGATACTATAACGTCATTTTAAACAGCAAATGGGTATTTTTTTGGTTTATTTAATTTGTATGCCATATTTTCCATTTTTTATGTCATAATTGCAGCACATTTTGAAGATTTTAGGTCATATCTGACATTTTTTTTAGATTTTGTAATTATATATATATATATATATATATATATATATATATATATATATATATATGTATATATTTATAGATTATATTTTTTAGATTAATACAAATCCGAGCCCTAGTCATTACTCTATGGCAATATATGCACGTTTGAGCTCGACACCTCTGGTCGACATTTTTTTGTACCGGTTTGCTTTCACGTTTCGATCCCTACTCGCCTGGCGGTGAAGACAGTCAACATTCCCTTTTAGAAATATTAAAGGTGAACAAAAAACAACATTCATATTTTCTTCAAGTCACAGAAGAACTATTTTTTTCGGAAAAATTAAGACAAAGCAAACAAACTTTATTTTAAGTATCTTTTCTCGAAGACAGACATTTGAGTGAATCCTTATTGTATTGTTCCTGTTAATGGTCATGCAGATTATAATTTCAGCCGTCTTGTATTATCTGGGAAACAGGGGGGTAATAAGGTGGTCTAGCGGTAAGACGTCGATCTCTAGATAAAAATGTCGAATCTTAGTTAGACTTTATGTGGATTGTATTGTCTTGTACTACGATTGTAATATGGACATTTCTTCAATGAAATTCTTACGCAGATAATGTCCCATTTCAAAACCTCTAACGAAAACTTGAATAAATCGGACTTAAATTGAACAGTAGATTCCGAGTTCTTTTCCCGGATTTTCAGAATATTGTATTTTTCAAGCTGACATGGCTTCAAAGTTTCAACCAGCCTCTGAAAATAGGTACTAGGTATATTTTTCTGGGGAAAGTCGGAGACATTGTAAAAGACTGACCACACCCTTTGTAAGACATGCCGGTGATCATTGATAGATATGGACACTAACGCTGTCTTCCCTGCGCTTTCCTGAGAGTATTCACGCTTTCTTTACTTAATTTTAAAGATTAATTTATTTAATGTTGTTATATTCTTTGGTTCTATGTTGTTACATAGCGCTTTGATATTTTAACTGTTAAAAGTTATCACAATTTTCATAAATGTTTCTCTTATTTATTTAGTACTTTATCTGCGTTCGTTTTCATCAGTTCTTAATTACACAGTTAACTTACACAGCAGGTGAAACACAGAGAAACAGGAACATAAATGTAGAATACAATGATAGATTAGCACGAAATCAGAGCGAACACAAATAAATGCTCCTCAAACACGATGACTTTTTTTTCCATTACTGATGGTTTTTGTTGGGTTGTGTTGTCATGGCGGCTGTCTGCAGATAGTTTTTGTTGGGTTGTATTGTCATGACGACTGTCTGCAGATAGTTTTTGTTGGGTTGTGTTGTCATGGCGGCTGTCTGCAGATAGTTTTTGTTGGGTTGTATTGTCATGACGGCTGTCTGCAGATAGTTTTTGTTGGGTTGTGTTGTCATGACAGCTGTCTGCATATAGTTTTTGTTGGGTTGTGTTGTCATGGCGGCTGCCTGCATATAGTTTTTTTTGGGTTATGTTGTCATGGCGGCTGTCTGCATATAGTTTTTGTTGGGTTGTATTGTCATGACGGCTGTCTGCAGATAGTTTTTGTTGGGTTGTGTTGTCATGGCGGCTGTCTGCAGATAGTTTTTGTTGGGTTGTTTTGTCATGGTGGCTGTCTGCAGATAGTTTTTGTTGGGTTGTTTTGTCATGGCGGCTGTCTGTAGTTTTTGTTGGGTTGTTTTGTCATGGCGGCTGTCTGCAGATAGTTTTTCTGACTCAGCTCTTGCTGATGTGTTTAAATGATTTGCGCGACCAACAACAATTTGTGAAATAATGTGCTACTAATCCCCGTTGTTGTTATGTTTACTTCTGACGAGCGGATGGACAGTAAACTGTATCGATATTTCAGTGGAATATGACTACTTCTTCTTTTGTCCATGTGTTTAACCTATCGTCGATAGGTCAATGTGTGAACGCGGTTAACCCGACACCTATTTTGACATTAATGGCGCCTACTGTGAACGTCCATTTCGAATATATATAGTCTGTGACGGTAGATGGGGCGGAAGTATCAGAAATGATAAACGGCTTAGAAAGTGAAAACAACAAAGTGTGTGGTACACACGTGGCATATTCAGGACACGAAAGACGAATATGGCTGACCATCATGAAAGAGACTGTGCCTCACCACGTACTATTCCACAGAAAGCCATTGAGAGGAATTCTAACTTACGTCAGAAGCAATCTGCACTATCGAGGCAAGAGACAGAGCGGAATGACGCTCCATGGTAGCCAACCTTTGATGCGGAGATGGCATTCAATGCTGCTGATGATGATGATGGTTTCTGTAATTTTCCGGTGAAAACAAATGCAGAGTTTGACAGAGAGAGAGAGAGAGAGAGAGAGAGAGAGTGAGAGAGAGAGAGTGAGAGAGAGAAAGACATAGAAAGACAGCGAGAGAAAGAGAGAAAGAGGAATGTGAGGAAAATTTGTGTGAGAGAGAGAGCTATTGTGTGTAGGAGAAAAAGATTGAGACAAGGGGACATATAAATGAGTGAGAGGATATGTTGGGTAAGTCCTAGTATATCGTATCTTTCAATGGAAACATTTGCATTGCAACCAGGAGCACCCCATGTAAGCTCCACCTCTTTTCACAGCATTTCCGAAAATGCAAAGGTAAATTACAAGGTCACTCCATGTACGCCCTACTCGATTGCAGAGGCGACGATTTCAAACCTCCTTACTCGCTTCTTATGACATGCATGGCAGGTAACAGTGGCTCTATTCTATTCTCTCCTCGCCGTAGGTGCCCCGGTAGCTAAACGTGGGATGTTTGATAAGCGAAAGAGAGAGAGAGAGAGAGAGAAAGAGAGATGAGAGAGATAGGGGGAAGACGGAGGGAGTAATGGATTTCGTGTGAAGGAGTCAGAAAGGAAGAGATATGGTGAGTTAAAGAGTTGTTGAGAGACAGTGGTGAAGTTGAAGGAAGGTTTAAGAGAGTGAAAACATAATATATGAGGGAGAGAGTGGGAGAGTAGCTGGGAGGATAATAAGCAATGTGCGTGTGTGAGGGTTAAAGGCACAGACAAGTGAGAGGCAGAGAGAGAATGGGAGAGAGTGTGATAGGAGCTACATGATAACAAATGAATAAGTGATTGGGATAGGGCTCCAGTGAATGATTCCTGAATGAGTAAGTAAATGGATAAATGAGGAAAGGGGAATTAAAATGCAGAAAAAATACAGGAATTTGTAATTTAAAAATAAAACAAATGTGAAAACAAAAACTGATAAATAAATAAGAGAAATTGCGAAAGAGATCAAGAGAGAGAGAGAGAGAGAGAGAGAGAGATAGAGTGAAAGAGCAATTAAGGACGTCAAATGGGCAATTTGAGAATTAAGGAAAGAGCATAAGTTTGAGCAAAAAAACAGAAAGGAATTTGCGTGAACCAGAACGATCAAATGTAAGGAATGGAAGGATAATATTGGAACGAAGGCGTGAAAACTGAAGTAAACTCGAAACAAATATAGGACTAGTTAGAGAAGACATTGAGGAATACAATAGCCATTATCGTTTGGAAGAAATAGGGATGGGGGGGGGAGGATAATAGAACAGTAAGAAAATGAAATTTCCATGGCAAGATAAATGGTTAAATTTAAAAAAAATAAGGAAAAAAGTAAACAGCAAGAAGAAGTTGCAAGAAAACGAGGAGAAGAAGCTATGAAGGAAGATAGGGCAAAATGAGGGTGAAGAAGAATGGATATAGAAATTAGGAGCGGAGGACCATTGTAGGAGATATAGAAGTAAAACAAAACCCAGATAAATTGAAAGTGAAAGATCTTTGTATGAGATATAGAAGACACAAAAAAAAAACCCCAGATAAATTGAAAGTGAAAGAAAAGATCTTTGTATGAGATATAGAAGATACAAAAAAAACAGATAAATTGAAAGTGAAAGATCTTTGTTTGAGATATAGAAGACACACAAAAAACCCGATAAATTGAAAGTGAAAGAAAAGATCTTTGTATGAGATATAGAAGACACAAAAAACAGATACATTGAAAGTGAAAGATCTTTGTATGAGATATAGAAGACAAAAAAACCCAGATAATTTTACAGTGAAAGAAAAGATCTTTGTATGAGATATAGAAGACACAAAAAAACAGATAAATTGAAAGTGAAAGATCTTTGTATGAGATATAGAAGAAAAAAAAACCCAGATAAATTGAAAGTGAAAGATCTTTGAACGAGATATAGAAGACAAAAAAAACCCCAGATAAATTGAAAGTTAAAGAAAAGATCTTTTTATGAGATATAGAAGACACAAAAAACAGATAAATTGAAAGTGAAAGATCTTTGTATGAGATATAGAAGACACAAAAACCCAGATAATTTGAAAGTGAAAGAAAAGATCTTTGTATGAGATATAGAAGACAGCAAACAAATAGATTGAAAGTTAAAAATCTTTGTATGAGATATAGAAGACAAAAAAAACCCAGATAAATTGAAAGTGAAAGAAAAGATCTTTGTATGAGATATAGAAGACACAAAAAACAGATAAATTGAAAGTGAAAGATCTTTGTATGAGATATAGAAGACAAAAAAAACCCCAGATAATTTGAAAGTGAAAGAAAAGATCTTTGTATGAGATATAGAAGACACAAAAAAACAGATAAATTGAAAGTGAAAGATCTTTGTATGAGATATAGAAGAAAAAAACCCAGATAAATTGAAAGTGAAAGATCCATTGAACGAGATATAGAAGACAAAAAAAAAACATAAATTAAAAGTGGAAGATCTTTGTATGAGATATAGGAGACAAAAAATGAATACTTTGAAAGTGAAAGATTTTTGTATGAGATAAAGAAGACCTGCAGATGAAATAAATTTGTAGTGACCGAGAAGTTGATGTTGCGGTCTACTGAAGACAGGTGCAGGTTCAAATCTGAAATGTGTCTAGTTTTATCGAAACGATACAAATACATCGTTCACCTATTCTATAAAAATGGGTACATACAATTTTCAATTTGGAAAGTAGAGCGAGGCATGGTGTAAACCTGACCATATGACCAATAAAATATGTCGACTGTCATTGTAAAATATGAGAACTATCAATGTATATAGGTGAAAATAAAAAAAAAAAAAGAGAGAAGACACCATTTGGAATGAGGCAGAAGACAATGTGAAAACACAATTTAATGAATTGTGATAATAAAAAAAACAAGAAAGGGCGCAATAATAAAATATTTTAAATAAATAAATTAATTAATTAATTGTTCATTCACTCATGGTGCATGCTGAAGTGCGTTGGAATGCACGTGTCTCCATAATCATTGATCTTGTGCACTGTTCAATAGCTCCACTGTTGATTTTTTTCTCATGCAACACTATCAAACAACCTAACATCTTTCTTTTTGTTTACCTCTATAACTCTCATTTTCTGTTTTTCCTGTTAATTAATTGTTAATATGAGGGGCATTCAAAAAGTAATGCACCACACACTATTCTCAGCTAATAATAAAAATAGAAGCATGAAATTTGGCACACTTTAAATATAGCATGTGTTAAGTGTATATACGAAATTGTACTGCACTCAGCCAAATAATCCCACTGTCTACAATGTTGAAATGGAGCATGTTAGCAACTTGCGTTATAAGCAACAAATTGTGATAAAATTTCTCGTTTTAGAGAAGGAAAGTGAAGTGAAGATTCACAACCACCTGTGTGATGTGTATGGAAGTTTTGCAGTCGACAGGACCACAGTATGTCGCTGGGTTAAGAGAATAAAATAATCGGAAAGAGGAGATACGGAGCCTCTTGATCGGCCGAGCAGTGGACGGCCTGACACAGTCAACAATGCAGAGATTTTGAAATGCGCTGAGGGCATTATTCTTGCTGATAAGCGCATCAATACTAAACAATTGGCCTTAAAGTTGTCAATCTGCATTGGTAGTGTAAATACAATTATGAAAACTCTCCGACTCTAAGGTGTGTGCAAGATGGGTTCAAAGAAATCTTACAAATGAGCACCGATTGCAAAGAAAAGCAATTTCTTCTGAACTGTTGGAGCGTTTCACTGTTAATGGAGAGAATCTTTTTGGCTAAGATTGTTACAGGTGACAAAACCTGGGCACATCATTTTGAACCTGAGACAAAAAGACAGTCAATGGATTGGCATCATCCGCACTCACCACGAAGAAAGAAATTCAATACATCACCTTCAGATGGAAAGGTCATGGTGACTGTCTTTTGGACATTAAAGATGTGATTCTTGTGGATGTTATGTCAAAAGGAGAGACAATCATCTTGCAAGCTTACATTACAAGATTGAAGGTGTAATTCTTGTCGATGTTATACCATGAGGAGAGACAATCAACTCGCAAGCTTACATTACAAGATTGAAAAAAACATAACATTTTCCCATAGTCGGCCACACAAGAATCCAGCGGACCCGCTACTCCTTCACGACAATGTGCTCCCTCACACAAGTCTGGCAACACGGCAAGCAATCACCAGATTGGGTTGAACTGTGCTCCCCCATCCACCATACAGCTCTCACACAAGTCTGGCAACACGGGAAGCAATCACCAGATTGGGTTGAACTGTGCTCCCCCATCCACCATACAGCCCTCACACAAGCCTGGCAACACGGGAAGCAATCACCAGATTGGGTTGAACTGTGCTCCCCCATCCACCATAGAGCCCTGGTTTGGCACCCTCTGATTTCCATCTCTTTGGTCCACTTAAAGATGCCATCCATGGAACAAGGTTTGAAGAAGATGGAGTGATTCAAGCAGCGAAGCAATGCCTACACGATCAAGACAAAGACTGGTACAGGCCAGAAATACATGCACTTGTTGCGCGCTGGCGCAAAGCTGTTAAAGCATCCAGTGGATGGGAATTATGTTGAACGATATCGATATTTACATGACATATCGATTATACTGTGAACAAACTTCACACTTTTGAATTGACGGTTCCCTAGAAAACTGATGTGGTGCATTACTTTCTCAGTGTACGAAGTAGAAATGATAATTTAATTTGATAGTAATTTACGTAAATGTAATAAAAAAAAGTTATCTGAAATAACTGAATTGTCGGCTACAGTAACACAAACTACGGCAGCTCTTGCAAGGCTAAAACCTAACTGGAAAGACAGGAACACTACACTTTGCTCTTAAATCAAGCTGATGTACAATCTCGTTATATCACTTTTTTTCTATCATTATCGTCAAGCACCGTGCCTGCTGGCGTAGGTGATCAAGTCTCTCTACAATGTTCTATTTCGGCAGTTATTTATTATTTCCGTTGTTGACCTTCTGCCAAGCCATTCTCTTAAGCTGTCTGGTATCTTTTCTCTTTGCTTCCCTCTATCTCTTCATCCCTCGATTTTTTAAGTTGTTACAATATATTCCAGCTGTTCCCTTCTCACTACATTGCCAAAAATGATGATTGTTTCTTCCTAATATTGGAAATTAGCTCTCCTTTTGCTTTGGCCTCTTTCAGAACGTGTTCATTACTCTTCTTAGCCGTCCACTGTTTTTTTTTCGATACGTTTGCGAAATATGGACTTAAATTAAATGTTATCGAATAATTTTGGGCACGTATTACTTAGATCGTGTCACAAATGAAAAAGAAAACATTCGTGAAGGAAGACAACAAGCAAGCAGTGTACAATCGTTGGACTATTGTGAAGAAACGCAAAATTGCGAAACATCTCGATCACCTGGCCTGGCAAAGACCATTCTGTAAGGAACTGTGAAATTAGAGACAAACAATGAAAGGGAAGAGAAGATAACGGCACAGAATGGACAGGACTAGAAGAGTTCCAAAAAATAACTGAAACTAGAGATCAATGAAGAAGGTTGATGAAGCAGCCAACAGTGACTCCAACCACCTACATGGTTATGGAATGAAATGGGAGAATGAAAATGAATTTGAATTTAGGGTTGAGTAAGAAAATGAAGTCATACAGAAAGGGAGATTATTACAGACTATATAAGGAAGCCACAGTAGATTTGTTTTACAAAGCAATGATGAGAATGTTATGGAGATAATTTTTTTAAATTAAAAGTTGAATTCATAAAAAGGTTCATTACATCGTTAGAAGAAAACTATTATAAATAGTTGTCCATGTCATAAAACAGAATCATCTGAAAACATTTCGTGATAACAGGAAATATAAAGGAAAGAAGAGATTAAGAAAAAGAGGGAAAAGATTCTAACTGTCTTATTGATCAACTGAACCACTGGCATAGTATGACGTCAGCATACAAATATTTAAATAAACCCAAGACAAAACGTTGGGTAGAGACATGATGAACAATGCTTGAAACGTAGTACTTCATTTAAGTGGTGCAAAAACAGACCGACATAGGAAACAATAGAGAGAAAGAAAGATATGAGAAAGAAACATAAACACGTGAGTAAAAGAGAGGTAAACAAAAATAAACTGACAGAAAAGAGATGTTTATTAAAACAATAATAGAGGAAGTGAGTAAATGTACATGAGCGTAAGTGATAGCATCTTTACGTGGATCGGCTAAGGGGCGGATAAACACCAACCTTTTTAAAATTCTCATCTTTTTCTCTCAGCTTACGTGTGATTTAAAAATAAAGTTCGTTCCATAATCTAGCTCTATCTCATTTTCTGTGTATATATTCCTTTCCCTCCATATTCTATTACGTTTCTCATTTAATTCACTCAATCAGAAATGTCTGGTACATGCGATTTTTCGTTCTCTACAGTTTTTTCCATTGCCTTGGTTATTGTTATAGTTATGGTTATTGTTATAGTTATAGTTATGGTTATAGTTATAGTTATTCGAAGGGCCAGGTATCACTGAAAATGAATGAAAATCCATAATTGCTCAACCGCCCGTGCCAGTGGAATCATCCGAATTAACATTTCATCGAATATCCAAACAAAGAAAGGCAGCTGCAGCCCCCATCGTAACAAACACAGCACACGTTAAAAGACATAAGGCATAGTAGCACCGACAGTGAACGCAGCTGAACCTGAACTGAAATTGCCATGGTATTGACACCAAACGTACCTATTCTAACTCCTTTATTGTTGTTTTCATTTTATTTCTGTAAGTATAGTTCTCATTAACAAGGAAGGAGATTTCCACGTCAGGACACGATCTACGCCCTCCTTGCCTGCCCGTCATAACTAATTTAGCAGAAATTATCTTTCCTCCAAACATGATCATTAACAGATCCCCTGTCAGTTACGCTAAAACCTGCCCTCATATTTTGCTACCCCTTATCTCCTGGAAATTTCACTGCTGTCCTCTTGTTCTTATTCCAGAAATAAACCCCCTAATGTATTTCTTCGTTTCTTTTTCTTTTGCTTATTAGCAAGTTTTATTGCACTGTGCTTTGTAATTTACGGTTCTGTATGTCAGTCTTTATTGTGCACTTTTTCGGAACTGTTGCCCCAGCCTTTGGCGTTCCTAGACCTTCTCTGGAGCGTAGCAGTGATTTGTTGTCATAGCTGTCTCTCCTAAGAGAGCAGCATAAGGAGACACACGATTCTTTTCCACAAAGGTTTAAACCAAGTTTCATTCTTTTGGTTTCAAGCGATTAGCAAAATGGTTTTATTTGAGTTTATTTTATCTTTACTTTGCTACTATTCTAATATTACAGAAAAACCCATAATCTATATCTACAGATATTATGTCTATCGGTTTGTTTAACATTTGATCACGTTAGAATATATTTTTAAAAAAAAGTAAAGTACCCCCGTCGCGCCAAGTGGCGTATAGGGAATATGGTGTTAGTGACCATATATTTTACAGACCTTCGGCACATGACTTTTGGGGTAATGGGGTCGGTATTACGCCCGTGCCGTTTCACTTTCCCTTAAAAAAATCAGGTACCCATTAAAGGCTGGGTGAACCCGGAAGCCGTCGATTGGGATCGAACCCTACCTCTTAAAAACACAGAGATGTTTGAATATGACTACATCAAATTGTTCCTATTTCATTAGAATATTTTGTTTTGGTCCCTGTATCTCTCTCTCTCTCTCTGCGTTCAGGACTCAATCAGAGTAAGGATTCCAGACTCTCATATGAAGTCAGCTGTCAGGCTAAGTGTGTTGATCGCCCCCACAGACAGAACATCACAATTAGAGTCTGTCAGATCCACTCTGACTGAACACCCGTTAATACGTTGCACTGTGTTCTGCGCCAGTGGCCCAGTGCATCCGATTTCAGCCAGCATTTTTTCAGGTTTGCTTTCCTTAGCCTTTGATTGTCCCCAATCTTCCTGCAAGGCAGCAGTTGATCTTTTCTGTCGAGGGATTCTGCCCTTAGATGGTCGGCCTTCCCAGGTTTACGAGCACCATCTGCCCGAGTCACTAGAGGTGACTAACACAGACATGCGACTTGTAATATGAGGAAACTGCAACAAGGAACACATTTCATGCATAGCCTCCATTTGTTCCCGCCGCCTATCCCCATATACCGGTAAGTCACGTCCTCCCGAAAATGATGATCATCGTAGCACTTGATGATGTTAGGCCATCGTTGATGACTCCAATTCCGAACATATAGACACACAGTCAGTCGTCAATTTATTCTTGTTGCACATCAAACAGCAGACCGTAAGATTTGCGCACGGAATTGCTTATTTTGAACAGAAATTAGCTTTTTTACAAGAAACTATTAAAAACCGAAAACTGGAGATCACTATAATGTTTCAACAAATAAAATTAAATGTTAGGCAAGGTTGTATGCTGTCACCAGATTTATTTAATATGTATAGTGAGATTATTTGAAAATCAAAAAAGGCCTTGAATAGCAATTAGAGGTCATAATATAAATAACTTCAAGTATGTTGATGATACAGTCATAATCGCTAAGAGTGAAAATGAGTTACAAGAAATGTTAGGCCTTATATTGACGAAACGTATAAATAAAGGACTCAGTCTCAATAGTAAATAAGACAGAAGTAATGGTAACAATAAAGACAAATATATCAATGCAATACACAATAAAGACAAGTGGGACAATATTAAAACAGGTAAATAAATTTAAATATCTGGGAACAATGTTAACCTCAGATGGTAGATGTACAACAGAGCAAAGCTCAGGCAACAGAAGCTTTCTAAAATATGAGATAGATACTGTGCAATCCATTTTTGACAACAAAAACAAGAAAAATGAGCTCTTAAATGTTATGTAGAACCTGTCTTAACGTATGGATGTGAACAATGGACAGTAGGACAAAATACAAGAAAATTACTGAAGGCTGTCGGATTGTGGATTTATAGAAAAATAGAATACCATGGACAGCTAAGAAGAGTAATGAAAACGTTCTGAAAGAGAGCAAAGCAAAAAGAGAGCTAATTCCCAATACTAGGAAAAAACCATCATCATTTTTTGGCCAGGTAATGAGAAGGGAACAGCTGGAATATATTGTGACAACTGTGAAAATTGAGGGACGAAGAAATAGAGGGAAGCAAATCTCGTATAAACGATACTAGACAGCTTAAGAGAATGGCTTGGCAGAAGGTCAACAACAGAAAAGATGAATAACTGTCGAGACCATAGGTTCTGGAGGGACTGGATCACCTACGCCAGCACGTATGGTATTTGATGATGGTGATTAAGAACTGAGCATCCAGTCGCAGCGATCCATCACAACATTCATGCACTACATTTATTATATGACCTCTTCCTTGTACTGCGTTCGCCAAATGACTGTCAGCGTATGTCCATAAAGGGACGTTATGTGGACGTAAGTCTGTTTTATGATTTGTAATAAACTGCGATATGTGTTTCTTTGGTCATAATATATCCTACTTCCATCGTGACAAATAACAAATACATCAGCTTTTGTGTATGATAATTTCCATCAATCTGTATTTGACTGGTGAATCACATGTTTAATTCATGCAGGCATTTTTGTGGCACGGATTTTAAGGTTTAAAATGAAGTTCCGATCCAGTCCGAACATCTCGTTGATAGGAAAACTTGATCTTGTAGATGTTATTGTCTGGGAAGTGTTTATTGTGATCATCGACATTTACACACATAAGACCGTGTATTGCCATTAAACTAACGGGTTTAGAATCCATAATATGAAATAACCAAACTGCATTATCAAATGCATTAAGACAAAAAAATGTTTTGTTTTTTTTTAACTTTGAGCATAGCAAAATGATACAATGGTTTGTCTAAGTTTATCATTCTCAAAGAATAAAAATCTCACTGTGGATAAGCTCTCTTGAAATATCGTATCTCTTAATTCTTTTTTTCCCCCCATTCTATTGAGTTTTGCAAAAACAGATCGCTGTGTGTGCTGCAAGATAGCGTCCATATTAATGGAAGGACATTTACATTTTTTTTTCTTATTTATAATTTGCTAAAAGTTTGAATGAGACAGAGAGTTGTGTTCTGTGGGCTTTGTTTCACTTAAGAAATGAGAGCGCACATCTTCATGTACAGGTCAGCACCTTCCAAGGATTCCATCGAATAGTTTAATGCCTTGTTGGATTACTTGACTTAATAAAATATCATTGTTTAATGCCTTGTTGGATTACTTGACTTAATAAAATATCATTGTTTAATGCCTTGTTGGATTACTTGACTTAATAAAATATCATTGTACACAGTAGGTCCTCATTTTTCAACTGACTTCAAGTGGATGTACTGCAGAAGTACAGGATTTTATCCTAAAGTTATATTGTGAAGACCGTATCTTTAGGATGAGGTGCACTTCCATTATTCCCTTGTCCGTCCTCATTGTTTCCTTGTAACAATTCTCATGTTAATGTTTGGCAATGCCCTTTTCCTTCCTGCTCAGCTTCGTCGAAATTATGTAGTTTAAACACCGTGACTTGAACTATGATTAAAAGCACGATTGTTAAGTTACATCTATTTTTTTGTAAGAACGGTTTTGCTAACTTTATGAAAATTAGTAGCGTTGGAGTAAAAATGTGAGCAAAAACAGATTTACTTCTTCCATTTTCAGTTTTTTTAAATGGCTGTTTTTTTTTAAAGATCTACTTAGAAAATGGTGTTTTATGAAACTTCATGTGTAAGAAAGGTCTGTGGCAGTGTTCACCTTGACCGGGTAGCCCCCCCCCCTCCCCCCTGACGTCCTAGACCGCAGCTAAGCCACTAAGTATTTCAGGCAATCATCGGCATTGTCTTCACCTGTTAATGTTAAACATTAGTAGGGAAGCAACGAATCATTGCAGTGCTGCTGTAAAGTTGATAGCAAAGAGCCAGTGGTGGGGCGTAAGAAGCGTCCTACAGGATATAGTGACAGCTTGATAACAAAATAAACAGAAGAAAATACTTCAACATTAGTATATGTTTTATCTTAAAAAAGTGAGGTTCAAATTGCATTTGTAACGATTCTATATAAACCGGTAACATAATAATACTCACATATTCTATGTTGGTGAAGAAGAAATGTGTCCATTGAAATTTCTTCTGTACTTATAGACAGGGAAATCGTGATGCTATATTGTGATTGAAATTTATAGCGCTAGGAAAATAGTAGTATATACGGGAGCCATTGAATGTTTAGTTCAAATGAGAGGTAAATGCTGACAAAGAATAACCTCACTGAACGCTCACAAGACTACAGCATCATGGCGCTGAGCGCAGTTGCTAACGTATTTCCCAGACTGGCGTCACAATTATTTTTGTCCCCAGATCTGGGTATATAGAACAATCAACCCACTCTCTAGCTTAGAAAACTGACACTGACATTGAGCCAAACGGCACCCAGTGAGCGATCAATAACTAATAAGTCTACACTACCGATTGATATTGATGTGCACATGTAATGTCTCTACGCTAAACCTTCCGTACATAAACCTCTATTTTAAAATATTTTACTGGGTCTTATTTCGTTCAAACAAAATTGGTTCTGACTCTGCAGCTAAAGTCGTCTGACGCCGATTGACATGAAAATCACGACATTGCTGACTGTTGGCCTCAAGATTAGCAAACTAGGGCAGAAAAAAAATCTGACACTATTTCTCCATAGTGCTGCTTGAAATGAATTGCTCTGACAAAACGAGTGGAGGCAGATAAAGGAAGACATGTCTATAATTAAAAACGGTGTAAAGAAATCAGATGTTTTGGGCAGAGAATTTCACCTCGCTGTAAATCACTGAAAAGAGGAGTAATCGTTGACTCGAAAAAAAGAAGAAAAGAAAGAAGCCACGTGGCGTTTTGGGAATATGGTAAATGTAAAGGTAAAGTACGATACTTGAATCGGCGTACTATCCTGGTACCCATTTCTGCCAGCGGCTGGGTCAAACGCCAGGGGTATTTGTTTTCCAACCACAAGTACAATTTACATTGCTTCCAGTGGGAATCGAACACGGGTTGTCCAAACGACAACCGACGGCGTCCGGTTCACCCAGCCTTTAATGGCTAACGGATTTTTTTCTGGGAAAGTAGAGCGGCACGGGCGTAATACCGACCACATTACCCCAAAAATCATGTGCCGAAGATCTGTAAAATTTATGGTCACCAACACCATATTCCTCATACGCCACTTGGCGTGACGGGGGTACTTTACTTTTTTTTATACTTCTCCAAAAGTAGTCCAATCGGGTGGATTTCCTAACTAGGCTACCGAGGCCTCCCGAAATATATACCGAGGACTCCCAGGAATATAGTGTTATAGCTCGTTTCAAATCACTTGCCCAACTTCAAAACGCTATTGTTCAGTAACCGTTTGTTAAAAACTGTTGAAATTTTCCAAATGTTATTAGAATGCAAAAGACCCTTTAAATGTATATTTAACAAATATCTTGCAGCTGCAGTTTTCTTAAAGCGGCGAATTTCTTTGATGTTTGTCAAAATTGTAAATTGTGAACCCCTAAATAATAGAAATTACCGTAGTTGCTGGTCTATGAATAATTTTCAAAATTTTACCTTTTCGGTAAAGGCGTGACCGTAATGGGGAAATACCAGGAGAATTATTGTCTTTTCAGTTCGAGGACGGGCGATAATATCAAGGTATACCTGTATGTCCAATTTTCATAGTTGTGTGGTCCTGAAAAGGACCGTTTGTTGAACTAATTTAAGGTAATATAGGGGCCAACATTGTGGGGGCTATATACTTTCATTCTGAATCAGACGAGTCTAAAAGATTAATAACTGTTTGGGGTTGAACATTCCACAAACCATCATTTTTCCAATATTCCTCTTCCTGTTTTAAGACGTGGTCTTCACATTCAGCCCAATAATCTTTGTCTATATTTAATAAAGCGAGATTAGCAAGAGTCTTTACATCGCATATTTTGAATGTTGTATTTTCATCTGCCACTTGTCCTTTTAATTTTGCCCAGATTAGTTCTATTGGATTTAAATGAGCATGGTAAGGTGGCAGCCTCAAACTTATACGACCGTGCTCTTGGATAATCTTACCTATTTGAAAAATCTTTGTCCTTTGTTTTTGCTTTACTAGATATAGTAATTCAGGTTTTAAGTACATGTTATTAAATTGTATGTGCTCCTTTGTGAGCCATATCTGAATATCATCTTTTGTACTGGATGACGTCGGGACTTTATCTTCAAGTGCAACAATGTTGTGGTACGCTGCATTGTCCATTATTAGGCAAGATGCTCGATCTAGTGATGGGAGAACAGAATTTTCAATCCAATGTCTAAATATGTGACCATTCATCTCAGAGTGATAATCCCGATTGTCTATGGATTTTGAAAGAAAAATGAGCTCTGCATTCTGTATTAGTCCATGTTGTCGACTACCTGCATGAGCAATTATCAAGCGCTGTCCTTTGCTGCTAGGTATTAATCTCTTAATCTTTCCATCTGATGACTGCCATTTCCTTTGGTTAGTGTGGTGAGCATTGATCCATGTTTCATCCAAGTACACAATATCATAACCTTGCTTGCGCACCTCTTTTACTTCACGTAAGTACTTGCTTCTCATGACTACTATATGTGGCTTCTCACAGATGATGTTTCGTCCATTGGAATACTTTCTGAATGTAAAGCCTGCAGCTCTCACATTCCTCCATAATGTAGACTTTGATATTTCAATACTGTTGTTCTTTTTCAGCGAAAATTTTAATTTTCTTATTGTAACAGTTTCATTCATACCCAACATTTTGCGAATTTCACGTCTACACCTCTGAATGAACTGAAATGGAACACACAATTTCTCAAGTGTCTAATTATGTAAAAAAAAACCACGGCGAAAGCGTGCAAACACGTCAATTTTACCGTGTATGGATTTTTACTCGCTATTTTTAACTTAAAATACTATAAACATTAAGTTTTGACTACATCAATGGGTCGTTATATATTTATATAAACCAAATAAGCAACAATAATAACCAAACGTTTTTTTTTAACTGAAATTAATTCCCTGTTGGGTTCTAATCATTATAACTTTACATTCAAATTGTGAACAACTTACAACAAGCGGTTAAAAAGCTATAGATTTTAAAAGTTGGGCACGAGTTATGAAACAAGCCATAGTTGACACACACACATATATATATATATATATATATATATATATATATATATATATTTATATATATATATATTTAAATAGAGCTGAGGCATATTATTTGTGGGGTAATGCGGTCAGTATTATGCCCCTGCCACTTTTTTTCCTTCTCCAGAGAAAATCCAGTACCCATTTAAGGCTGGGTGAACCTTGAAGCCTTCGATCAGGATCGCACCCCGAGCATTTGTCCTGAGTAGTCCAGTTCACTGATCACTATGGGGGCTCCAGTTGCGTTAGTAGCAGTAGATAATGTTAACCTCTGACTTCAAAGCATTCAGATAAATACTCACTTCAGATGGTTAATCGTTAGCAAAAGAATCTTTCATTTTTGTTCTGTTCTGAAAGTAGGAGGCACTACAGCAGTTGATATTACAATAAACTTTGCATTGCGATTTAGTGATTGCAGAGACTATTTTTAGCTATAGCAGTGACGGACTTGCAATATCGACATAAAGGGGAGGGAGCTGGAACTAGCTTTGATGTTAAACACTAGGCTTTGTTGAACACTAGGCTTTGTTAAACATTAGGCTTTGTTGAACATTAGGCTTTATTGAACATTAGGCTTTGTTGAACACTAGTCTTTGTTGAACACTAGGCTTAGTTAAACATTACTATTTCTAAAGAATACATGTACTAATGGCTGTAAAAATTAGCCGTATGTACTGCTCTGCTTAGTGATATCTTACAGTAACCGAGGTAGTACTGCTGAGGTTTGGGTACTGGTAGCTTAATATCTAGACATAAGGAAAGGAACGAACGAGGAAATACACCTGACACATGAAGCTCAATTGTTTGAGTTAGCACTTCATCATCAAGTACCGGGCCTGCTGGCGTAGGTGATCATGTCTCTCCACAATTTTCGATCTCGACAATTATTTATCATTTCTGTTGTTGACCTTCTGCCAAGCCATTCTCTTAAGCTGTCTGGTATTTTTTTCTCTTTCCTTCCCTCTATCTCTTAGTCCCTCAATTTTTCCAGTTGTTACAATATATTCTAGTTATTCTTTTCTCATTACATGGCCAAAAAATAATAATTGTTTCTTCCTAATATTGGAAATTGCTCTCTTTTTGCGTTGACCTCTTTCAGAACGTTTTTATTACTCTTTTTAGCTGTCTCAACATTCTTCTATAAAACCACATTTCTACAGACTCCAACGATTTTCTTGTTTGTTGTCCTATTTTAAGTTAGCAATGACTTTGTTTAAGGGGGGACGAGGGCGACGTTTCTCAACTTTGTTATTTGAAAGTCTTATGTCTTGAGACTTTGGGATATCGATATACATGAACAAAAACTTTGATTTTGGTTATCAGATATTTAAAAAATGTATCGGTTGCCATGGTAACGGCGGCCATCTTGAAAAAAACATGTTTTACAAGAATGCTTGTTTTTCTTGATCTATTGAAGATTTTGCCAAATTTTAAATTCTGTTGCATAGATATATGCAAACCATAGGTAACTGGCTATTTATTTTTAAATTTCCATTATTTTTGTTGAACTGAGGCCATAAATAATATGTGCCTATTTTACGAAGCGCTTTTTTCCCCACCAATTTCGTTTTAAAATTCTCTTGGGGAGTAAAGTATACAAGATATTAGCAAAATAAATAGCTAGGTACCTCCGTATACTTCAGGGTAATAACCATGCAAATTTTTAAGTCTCTATCTAACAGCATGGCTGAGAAACAAGCATTTTGGTGCTGTGGGTAGCTGAAAAAAAAAGTTTTGAGAAAAACGCATTTAAAGTTTTTACATGGAGTAAAAACTTTAATTTACACATGACATTACTGAAATAACATATTTAAACATTAACACACATTTAAGTACTTACATTTTAGTGCTAACAATAATAACTAATGAACACAAAGAATCGCTTAGCTAAATAAGGTATAAACACATGGTCTAATTCTGCCGGCTCAGCGTTCGTTTTCGTTTGTTTACTGTCGGAAGTTTTGATACGGACATGCGCAGACAGCAGAGTCCCCCTGTCGTCACCAAGCTTTAGAGCTCTTCTATGACTGAAAATCACATAATTTTTTCGCTAGCCAATCGGATTTCGGGAATTGGGAAAACCTTCTCTCCGATTGCGGCTATATTTAGATTGCCTAATTTTCAGAAGTGCTTGCAATTACTGGAATCGATTTCTGCCAAAAATTATCTTTCTAACAATATATAATATGTTTATGTTTTACGAAAAGAACAGTACGTAACCAAGGTGCAAACCATGCACATTTCTACTTTTTTAGCTCAATCTTTGTGGGGGGTCATGTACTTTAAAAGTATTTTGTGCAGTGAAATCATAAATTTCATGGCAAAACAATGATAGTTTATGAATCTAGGGATATTAAAACACAATTT
Organism: Megaustenia siamemsis; assembly: GCA_032433765.1. Classification (NCBI taxonomy): domain Eukaryota; kingdom Metazoa; phylum Mollusca; class Gastropoda; order Stylommatophora; family Ariophantidae; genus Megaustenia; species Megaustenia siamemsis. The sequence goes on along the minus strand of JAVIAB010000124.1, from coordinate 45,362,764 downwards.
TACGTTTAAAAAAAATATCGATATTTTTGGAAAAAATCGATTATTCATTACCCGCGTCCCCCCTTAAATCAGCTGTCACATTCTACTTCTTGTGCTACTTACAAATAGTGCATTTCTCTACCAGCCGGGAAGGATTGGAAAGCCCAATTAGATTATCTATGTTCTGTCAACTCCAACCTTGTCTTTGTAACTTTTCCCTGGCTTTCTTGCCTTTCAGCGTCGAGGGAAATGAAGTGACGCATCGGATCAATGCTCTGTAATATATCTCCCGCATGATGTTCAAAATTATGTTCACTATGTATTTAATCCATAGTTTTCTGTCAACCTTTTCTTGTTGTTTCTTTATTCTTGTTGTTTCTTAATGTTAAAATTTTCTGAAGGATGTTATCTTATGATGATCGTTACATGCCCAATCTATTTGTATTTTCTTTCAATGATGTATTGTTTTCATTTATTCTATTCATTTTCGCTGAGGTACACACAGATAGGTTTGTCACTGTTTATCTTTCTTTTCGTGACGTTCGCTTTGTTAAACCATATACTACGTTTGGTGTTTACATTTTGTAAGTTGCAGTTTGACCATCTGTAGCTTAGCTATATGTTGACTGACAGAATGATATTTTAAATTCCCATATAAATATAGTTCAAATAACACTCCTCATGCACGAAATGAGCCCTCACGCGGAACATGGTAACTACATAGTAATGTGTGTATTATTCAGTGAGCTACCGGGTTTCACTCAAGTATCCAGGTTACCTTAATCAAAGGGAAGTAAATATGTCAAATTTTCAGAAATGTATTATAAGCACATCAGCAAGTAACATTACCTTTATTAGTAGATCACGATCGCCACAGTTTGGGCAAGATGATAGTAATTGATTAATGGAAACGTTAATAAACAAAATAAGGATGCCATGTAATATGTAATGTTGCAGGGAAGTGAAGTACTAAAGCTTCTCACTACTTCATTATGCATATTCAAGGTGAATGAGTCACTGCTTTCTCTTGTTGTAATTACTTTCCCAATTAAGTGAGCAATTAGGTAATATTTATTTTAGCTGGATCTAGTGAATAACGTCAACTATTGAATTCATGGCCACATTATGGCAAGACCAACGTTGACACCCTGCGTTAATGACGACCAAAATGTGCGTGAAAACAACAGTTTATTTTGAACTACTAAATAAAACAAAACTTAAACTGTTCAACTCCTATGTGATACCAGTGCTAACGTATGGATGTGAAAGTTGGAAATCCACCAATACTTTAGAAAGGAAAAATTAAATGCCTTTGACAACAAATTTTGTTGGATCTCAAACACAAGCTGGAAAGAATACTTTTCAAATGAACAGATACGAGACGAAACAAAACAAGAATACGTTTTGAGCTTTATGAGAAGAAGATGTTGGAAATACATAGATCATGTGCTGAGAATGAATGAAGAAAGACTTTCCCGTCAGACATGTATGCGGAAACTATCTGGTAAAAGAAAAATAGGTAAACAAAAAGAATCGCTACACAGAACAGAGAAGAACAAATTACTAGAGAAGACCGAACGATAAAACTAAGAAACAACATAGATCTACAAGAACTAATAGCAGATCGTTAATCGTGGAGAACTATGACGCCCACCATATGTGCCGTCTTCGGCCAGATAGGAACATGACATCAATGAAATAAAACTGCCGTAACATTAAATTTGCTAACATTTTACATCTACGATTTCCAATCAAAGCAATTCTCACATGCAAATCCTTTAAAAACTACAGAAACAATTCGATAAGCAACTTCTCACATATAAACCTTTAATTCTCTTTATCGTGTAGTCTTTGTCCTGCGTGCTATGTTGTTTAAACAATTGTTTACATCATTTTGTCTCATTCGAACAGCCACGTAGTGAACCGAACGAGATATCAAACCCGTTATTGTTGACAGATTGATAACTGTAAGTGACTGGCGATAAAGACAAGTCTGACCTAAAACACACATTAAAATTAAATCCCCTGGGCTGTATGCCTAACATAACAGCGTTATTCATTTTAGGATGACGTCAATTCTGCACCAGTTGCGCTCCGAATAAAAAAAAGAAGGAAATGTACACCTTCTCATCTTTGTATGGAGCAGTTTCACATTATATTCTTACATTTACATTGAGTGACATATTATCGTCTCTGGCACATTCTTAACATATGCTCACCGCCTGTTTCCTGGAATCCTAGAACTTATTTTTATCACAAGGTGAAACATTAACTTGCAGCTTTTATAACGTCATACACCGCTTCAGCAATGATTACTAATTGATGCCAGGCAAAGGGAGTCACAAAAGATATGTTATATATGGATAAACGCACTCAAAATGCGAAGCTGCTGTATATTATATATAACAGAAATGAGTAGTGCTTGAGACAGTTTCAAGTCCTTGTGTTCCAGGCTGACAAGGCCAATTTACTTCTTCCAAGATTTTCCTTCTTCGTGCTCTGAGTTATATGTCTATTTATAGTACAGTTAGATGTTCATGACAGTTGTTCAGAGATCTGAATGAAAATGTGTCTCTCTTAAAAACCTTAGCACTATTCATTTAGTCACCTTCAAATCATGCCGCTTGCTAAGCCAAAAACACAAGTTTCTTGCATAAACTGACTATTCGTAAAGGGCAGAATTTATAAATTTTATATAATTATTTTTAAAATGTGATGCAGCTAAGTAAAAAATATTTTTAACTTATATAAACATTAGGAAGGCCTTATCAGATTTCTGTAGCTTTCATTAGACATCATTACCCGAGCTGACCATGATCCAACATTACCAGCTCTTGTTGGTCCTGAAAGTAAGAGCCATGCCAAAGTTAGAATGTATTAAAGAGAAACGATTAACCCTGTAAGAACAACAACAGACGGACGGATTTTCCTATTCTCCTCTTGGCAGTAAGGGAGCCGCGATAGCTCAGTGGTTAGTGAACTGGACTACAAAGGACAAGGGGTAGGGTTCGATCCAAACCGACGGCTTCCGGGTTCACCCAGACTTAAATGGGTACCGGATTTTTTTATGGGAAAGTAAAACAGCACGGGCGTAATACCGATATTACCACAAACATCATGTGCTTAAGGTCTGTAAAATATAGGGTTACTAACACCATATTTCCCTATACGCCACTTGGCGTGACGGGGGTACTTTACTTTTTTACTACCTCTCGGCAGTTAAATAGGTCACAGTGGAGCACATAATCTTCTTGAAGAAATATTAAGAAGAAAAGGCGTCTTGTAAAGAGGAAGCTACAATGTGAGTTACTTGCAGCTGGAAAAGATCATTGTTGAGTTTCTGTTCAAATATGTGTCGAGCACAAGAAACTATAACAGCGGTTGATAAGACCGTCACAAGCATCATTTCATCGTAATTTGTTTGGTGTTATCGTTTCACAGTCTTGAAATGCAACCCAGTTTCTTGAAACTCAGTCTTGTCGAGGCATGAAAAGGGGAGAGAATAAAAAAAGTAGAAAGAAATAAATTTTGTGGAAAAAAAACTAATTTTTGGATAGATGAGAAAACGAAGTAAAACACATGCAATATCAAAATACTTGCAAAATCCCCCCTTCCCCCGCCAAAGTTTTAATCTGTTGAGGTGTTCTTGTTTATGTTGCTCGCCCATTGGTATAGGTTGATGAACGATTACTGATGGCAAGAATACGAGTTTTGAAGTGATTCTTATAGTCAGAACCTGGATGTCTAAGTTGTTAACCTGTCTATGACATGCATTCGTGCTGGTGTTTTATTTGCGGTGCGATTGCTTATATTATGACTTCGTTTATTGGTTATTCTTCTGAACTGGCACTACCCTCTGCGATCTTACTTTGTCTAAATGAGCAACTGACAGCAGCAATATCCCAGTTAGTATGACTAGTATATAATAACAGAAACAAACATACAGTGAGCAAGCAAAGAAGTATCAACAATAAAGAGAAATTGCGAGTAAGAGACACACCCCTTCGACATTAGTTTTGTTAAAGGCAAGATGTGACTTCGTTCAAGAAAGAAATAGGGTTGTGAATTAAGAATAAACAATCAAGGGTTCGGCCGGACAGTTGAATTTGTAAAGAAACAAAAAAATAGGTTTGGATATTTGAGAATATAAAAACAGATAAATACAAAAATACAGTTTAATAATACATTAAGAAAACAACAAAGAAAAAGCAATACTAGAAACGCTAAAAAAAAATTTTGCAGAAGATTAGGTCAATCAAAGAGCAAAAGACCGGAAACTATCTCTCCTCTCGACACAGCATGCAAGAGAAATTAGATCGATGAGAAGTTGAAACGAACGCATTAAGAGAGAAGATGCATTTATTCAAACTCCTAACCCCATCGTGGCTTCAAAAAAAAAAGATTATAAACTAAAAATAATGAAGAATACATATAAAAACAACGTGGTAGAAGGTAGAAACACAATTAGAGTAAAATAAATGATAAGAGGAAATAGCAAATTCAATAGCGAGATTATATGCCTGCAAGTCGGCTTTGATTAAATACGTTCACATCGATAACCCAGGTATTGACCAAGTCAGGGGCTGATGAATTGTGAGGCCAATAGTTATAGGAGTGGATGTGGAGGAAAGGTGGAATTATTGCACGGTCCACTGGCCACAATTATCATGAGTTGTAGGTTTTTTTGTGTAGGTAGGATAGGCGCATGAAAGATATGGAACAGACTGTGGAATGGAGATTTCTTTGCTGGGGAACATATGTCCTTCTTGTAAAGAATAAACAAACATGAGTTCTGAAGGGAAGGGGTACACTTCATTGTTGTATAGAGAGGAATATATTTCTTTGATTCCTAGAATAAATGCATTTCTGTAATGCTAGTTTTAACAACTTGGATTAATGTGTACAATGAACAAACTTAATTTGTGTTGGAGATTGGCAGATGCTATACACAGAATGAGGAGAAAACAACCAGAGAATCAGCATGCTACCTTCTTGCTGACGTAACATTCAGTGAACAAAGGCTGACCAAGACCCTATTTGTTTCCTGGTTGTTATTCCACTAATAGTTTAACAAACTTGGCTACCTAGGTAGAGATTGAAAAAGACAGATTATCCTTTATAGTGTACGATGGATGCATTTTGTTAAGATCTTGAAGAGGAGATCATCTGTTGTTGAAAGCGCCTTCTTTGACTAAAGTCAGTATTAAGAGTTTCCTATCAGTGAACAGACAGCTTAAGAGAATGGCTTGGCAGAGAGATCGACAACATAAATGAGAAATAACTGTCGAAATCGAAAGCTGTGGAGAGACATGATCACCTACGCCAGCTGGCCTGGTACTTGATGATGATGATGATGATCAGTGAACACATTTCTTTATGGTAAAGAACGAAGAAAAACCCATATTATTTAGGACATAAAGAAATCAATGGTGTATGGAACGAATGAATGTGAATGTTGTATAGAACGGATGAAAGTGAATGATATTTAAGAATAGAAAATGACTTTTACATATTTGAATAGACCGGACATTCTCCATTGTAGTATGTGCACCCAGACAGAGCAATCAAACTAATAACTGTGACTAAACCTCATTCCCGTGAATACCGTTTGAATTTTAGATTTTAACGTGACTATTTAATTGATGTGATTGCAATCTTTTTTTCAATTTCTTATTTTCTTACTTCCGGTAACTAAAAGCAATCGAAACATAATATTGTTTAAAAAAAAAAAAAACAACCAAATAAGTTATTATATTCCAAGTAACTTTTATTGATAAGCCGGAATGATTCTTTGAATTATTTTGTTTATTAACATTTTTCTTCCTGTTGTAATCTCTTTGATTTTTATCTCTTTTGGGTCTGATCATTAAAACACAATCATCATCACCAAGTACCAAGCTTGCTGGCGTAGGTGATCATGTCTCTCCACAACTTTCGATCTCCACAGTAATTTATCACTTCTGTTGTTGACCTTCTACCAAGCCATTCTCTTAAGCTGTCTGGTATCTTTTCTCATTGCTACCCTCTTATCTCTTCGTCCCTCAGTTTTCTCAGTTATTACAATATATTCCAGTTGTTCTCTTCTCATTACGTGGCCAAAAATGATGATTGTTTTTTCCTAATATTGAAAATTTGCTCGCTTTTTGCTTTGGTCTCTTTTATAAAGTTTTCAATACTCGTCTTAGCTGTTCATGGTATTCTCAACATTCTTCTGTAAAGCCAGATTTCCACAGCCTCCAGTGAAATTCTTATCTGTTGTCCTATTGTGCATGATTCACATCCAAATGTTAAAACTGATTCTACATAACATTTAAGAACTCTTTCTTGTTTCTATTGTCAAAAATGGATTGCACAGTATCTTCCTCATTTTTTGGAAAGCTGCTTTTGCCTGAACCATTCTACATCGCACCTTTGTTGTACACCTACGATCTGAGGTTAACATCGTTCCCAGATATTTAAATTCATTTACCTGTTTTAATATTGTTCCACTTTTTATTTTGCACTGAGGTGATGTCACACATGAGGTGAAAGCACAATACTTTACTTTAATTTCAGCAACCTAAGTTGCCTCCAGCGTCCATGGAAAATGGAATGTTCGGATCAATGCTTTGTAGTGTCTCTCTTGACATGGTGTTTCCCGTAATGTCTGCTATTTCATTAATCCATCATATTCTGTGCTTACATTTTCCCTTGGGAGCCGCGAAAGCTCAGTGGTTAGTGAACTGGACTACAAAGGACAAGAGGTAGGGTTCGATCCCAACCGACGACCTCCGGTTCACCCAGCCTATAATGGGTACCGGATTTTTTTACGGGAAAGTAAAGCGGCACGGACGTAATACCGACCAAATTACCCTAAGAATCATGTGCCGAGGGTCTGTAAAATTTATGGTCACTAACACCATATTCAATATAAGCCACTTGGTGTGACGGGGGTACTTTACTAATTTTTTTTTTTTTTACATTTTCCCTTCTCTCATCTGGTTTTCTCTGTCTGAGGGATGTCAATTGTCAAACAAATATAGCATTAGCAAGGTATCACACGCCACATTTCATTGCCGGAATCCTTTCACTTTACTTCTGCTTCCTTCCTTTCTTTTCCTTTTCTTTCTTATTTTCCTTCCTTCCTCCCTCCCTCCCTCTCTCACTCGCTCGCTCGCTAGCTCTCTCCCTCCTTCCTTCCTTCCTTCCTTCCTGCCTTGCTTCCTTCCTCCCTTCCTTACTTCCTTCCTTCCTTCCTTTCTTCCTTCCTTCCTTTCTTCCTTCCTTCTGTCCTTCCTTCCTTCCTTCCTTTCTAACAAAGATTAATTGCAAACCTGTACGATATATTCCATAGATAATAAGTGATTTAAATCTTTATCACGAGGTGATTTTAATTGGACATACTATAACCAGTGATGGAAAATGTACAACTGAAATAAACAAAAGAACAGGAATGGCAAAAATTAATTTTAATGTCATGAAGAACATACTAACATCAAAACAAATATCACCAGGGCTAAAACTAAGAATAGCAAAATGTTACTTCTTCTCAATTATCAAATATGGTGCAGAAACATGGGCATTAGACAAGAAAACAGAACAGAGAATTGAAGCCCTTGAAATGTGGATATATAGAAGAATAGGTAGAATTCGATGGAAGGAAAAGAAAACAAATGATGAAGTCCTAAAACAACTAAAAATGAAAAAGGAACTACTAAGCACAGTTCAAACAAGACTGCGATTTTTGGGCCAAGTTAAAAGACACAACAGACTACAAAAAGGTAATCCCGGAGGGGAAAATATATATAATATAGATAATAGCCAGTTTTGCAGCATCTTTGAGGACTTCACTTCCTGCTTTATAGTTGTTTGATAAATTCCCAGTAGCTATTGATTTGGGAATCTCTTCCTGGTTATTCGGCCTCAAGAACACACCTCCTCCATTTCTGGTGGTGTGTGTAGCAGAGCCATCATGTATATATGAGAGCAGAAGTTCTGTGAGTAGTTTTCATCTATGTGTTTTTTTCTGCTATGTGTTTTCCCTCTGTGTCTGTTTGGATGCCTTTTTTCATGATTCCAAATAAGTCTTCCTTAAGTTCTGGTATTTTATATTTTTCGTGAAGAGTCATACCGGATGGGCATATGGGTTTTGGCCTTACTTGGGACAGTACTGGATCGCTTGTTGTCAATTCTTTGGAGAATACCCTGAAGTTGCTCCTCTTTAATCTTCCTTTTCCGAAACCGATTATTCTTTGGTGCATAGGGTGGTTAGGGAGCTTTTTGTTTTTCTCCATTTCTTGCATTACTTTAGTTTCCCGTCTATCTGTTAAAGGTTGAATACCTGTTGCAGAGAGAAATGAACTGCCAACAAGAGTAAAATACCGATCTCGTTGTCATTAACCAAACATGTTAGAAAGGTACATAAATACGTCAATCGAAGCATTTACAAGTACTGGTGGATTTTAAGTTGTACAGTTCAACAAAACGCCACTAGCTCTGGCGACAAAGACTACAAATTCAATGGCATAATTATTTAGAGTTACTGAAAATGCAGTAAATAATATTAATATTTTATACAAACAAAACTAGTGGCAATAGTTACACCAACATAACTCTGTACAGAAACTCACACGTTATTGATATTTAATAAATGATATTTGACACGTGTGGACATTAAGTTACACTTCAGATAAATCACTAATAACTTTTGAGTTTGAGTTACTGATACTTTGTCGAACTTTCATCAAACATTACTGGAAGAGGTCAGACTAAAACGTTTTGTTCCACAAATGTCCACAAGATGCACATGGGTGGCGACATTTTAAGAGATTCTCTAAAAAAAAATCCCATCATTTTAGATGTACATATCTCCAATAGATATGTCACAAACATTTAAAATTATATCTCATTTAGAGTAACCCCCTATCCCATGATAAGGAAGTCACTAAGAGCGTTATAGATTTATTGACCCCGTTAATAGTCTATATCTTCACAAAAAAATGAGAACCATTGGATTAATGATTTTACACTTAGAAAGGTCAGCCTGGCTTCTTGAAAATCTGCAGAACAAGCCAGGAATAGAGGGCCAGATATATGACACTCCATAAAGGATAGAGATCAAAGGTAAATAAATAGCACCAGTATCGATGCAGCGATTACAAAGATACAGCTATAAATTCCAATAACTCGTTGTTCCTTCTCACCTGATGTGCATGTTCCGACCTTGAAAACCTGATAAAATGGAATATCGATGCATCTGGCACGTTGATAACATTTACAGGATGTCGCTTTCCGTGACCTAAAGCAGCATTTGTGTTGTTCCTTTGTCGAACAAATTAAAATAAAGACCGTATATTTGTTTATTCTTTGTGAGAGTTGTGTGGACTGCTAGAACTGCTGAGATTATGTCAATTTCTTTGGTTTCTACTGCAATGAGGACATCAATGTTCTGCCTTTTGGTAGTTCTAAGAAGTGAGAATATTGATGTCGTCAGTGTTGGTCGTTCTCGAAGTGAGGCCATAGTTCTGATTGTTAGTCAATTTACTAGATGAGAATCGTAATGTCCAGATTGTTAATCAGTTTACTAAATGAGAACCGTAATGTCTAGATTGTTAAACACTTTACTAGATAAGAACCGTAATGTCCAGATTGTTAGTCAGTTTACTAGATCAGAACATTAATGTCCAGATTGTTAGTCAGTTTATTTGAGGAGAATCGTAATGTCCAGATTATTAGTCAGTCTACTAGATGAGAATCGTTATGTCCACATTGTTAGTCAGTTTACTAGATGAGAACCGTAATGTCCAGATTGTTAAACACTTTACTAGATGAGAACATTAATGTCCATATTGTAAGTCAGTTTGCTAGATGAGAACATTAATGTCCAGATTGTTAGTCAGTTTACTAGATGAGAACATTAATGTCCAGATTGTAAGTCAGTTTACTAGATGAGAACATTAATGTCCAGATTGTTAGTCAGTTTACTAGATGAGAACATTAATGTCCAGATTGTTAGTCAGTTTACTAGATGAGAACATTAATGTCCAGATTGTTAGTCAGTTTAATAGATGAGAACCGTGTTGTCCGGATTGTTAGTCAGTCTACTAGATGAGAACCGTGTTGTCCAGATTGTTAGTCAGTCTACTAGATGAGAACCGTAATGTCCAGATTATTAGTCAGTTTACTAGATGAGAACATTAATGTCCAGATTGTTAGTCAGTCTACTAGATGAGAACCGTAATGTCCAGATTGTTAGTCAGTCTACTAGATGAGAACCATAATATCCATATTGTTAGTCAGTCTGCTAGATGAGAACCGTAATGTCCAGATTGTTAGTCAGTTTAATAGATGAGAACCGTGTTGTCCAGATTGTTAGTCAGTCTACTAGATGAGAACATTAATGTACAGATTGTTAGTCAGTCTACTAGATGAGAACCGTAAAGTCCAGATTATTAGTCAGTTTACTAGATAAGAACATTAATGTCCAGATTGTCAGTCTGTCTACTAGATGAGAACCGTAATGTCCAGATTGTTAGTCAGTCTACTAGATGAGAACCATAATGTTCAGTTTTTTTGGTTTATGAAAATGATGTTGTTCTCAAGTTCTGACTAACGGAGCGATAGTTTGATAGAACTAAGGAAGAAAAACAACAGTAATATCTTGAACAATAAGAAAGAACTACTGCAACACCTGATTACAATTATTCGGAGAAGGGTAAGATCGGCATCTGGCAGAGAAATGCTCCCTACTACTGAAAATTCTATTAATGCCATCAATACGGAATTCAAACTCAGAAATTAAACAGATGAAGCCAAATCCATCGTCAAAGGCCAGTTTCATGAAAAATGGAAACGAGAACACCCAAAGTTTGACGCGAGTGATGGATACCTCCAACTATCAAGGAGAGATCAAGTAGTCTTACTTCGCCTCCGCACTGACCCCACAACAGAATGAGAAACCACATGTTCACCAAACTCAAAACTGGAACTACCAGCCAATGCCACTGTACACTGGACAATATGACAACAAAACATGTTCTACAGGATTGCCCCCAGTACACAGACCTGAGAAGGATAATGTGGTCCACCACCTCCCTGGAAGAGAAACTATACGGGGCAACCGAATCACTTAAACAGACAGCTGCCTTCGTGAGAGAGTCCAAAATCCTACTCTGACAGAGTCATGATCGCAGAAGAATAAGAAGAAGAAATTCAGAAGTTTATTCAAAATACCACGGGCAGTGAAAAGAACAAACATGTCCACTTGCAGCAACTAAATAACCCAGAGAGCTTGTTGCTAAATAACATAAAAACTAAAATTAATTACTTTTGCAACAAATGTTGTCATGGACAAAATCGTTCTGATGTACACGTTTCGAGGTAAACGAAGAAAAGAATGATCAAAGAAGAAAGAGGATCCAAGACATAACATACTAGGTAGTCATGGCAGAACGAAAAGCTTTCAAGGTTGTTATGGCGGAAGTTAAGCTCCAAGAAGGAACAAACTAGATGATGTTGCGGAGAAATCAGAATCTAAAGTTTATTACCTAGAGAGCAATGGTCTTTATCATAGAAGGAAAATAAAACTCCATCGCGAAAAATACAGAATTTTAATAATTAAGGCAGCTGAAGTACGTGGGAAGTACAATATTGAAAGTTAAAAAGAGAATAGTTGTAGCCACGCAAGCAATATACTTGAGTATTGAATACCAGACATGAATAAAATAAATATTTGACTGTTAATGCAGGCAAGATAAGAAAAGAAACAATATTCTTTCTGCCAATATTGTCGTATTAATATCAATCGTGGATATTAGCATCAAAAACACAATTATGATCAGCTACCAAAAAATTAGAAGCTTTAAGTCACTGTTTCCCAGCCATTCTCGAGTCGTGATCACTTTCTTACAGGAAGTGACTAGAGACATTCCAGTTAGCAGTTAAAGCATCTGCCAATCCTTCTATAAATGATCAACTTCCATAATTGAAAACTTCCGAGCAAACTCTTTTTATAGTAACAAATTGAAATAACAACAAACAAACACAGATTTTAAAATAATCTTTGTGCTTTTTCCTGTTAAAAAGCATGACCCCCACAGATTGGGAACCGTGACACTAGGGGAGTATTGAAAAATAAGAAGATACTAAATCAGGAAAGAATGATTTTATTTGGAAAAGTAAAATGTAACACCACTCAAGAATTACATGATGGATAAATAAAGTCAATTGTTGGGAAACATTACACGTCTACCACCAAAAGACATCCAGCAAAATGTAACAAAGATGAGAAACTGCAAAAAAGGCGAAATTGAAACCTTGAATAATACATTAGCAAAATATCGAAAGTAACACAAAGTAAGTACTATGTAAGACACAAACTGTGAGGCACTGCCAGAACATTTCATTTTATATTTGTCAGTGTTATAAAGCTACGAAATCAGGGAATCATCATCATCATCATTGAGTGCCGTCTCCGCAACGAAGGTTGGCTACCAGGGAGCGTCATTCCACTCTTTCTCTTGCTTTGATTGTGTAGATTGTCATAGGTTGACTTGTCCAACTTTTGATTTTACTCATCCATGTTAGTCTTGGTCTGTCTCTGCCTCTTTTAGCTTGTTTTTTCCCTTTCAACATTACTTTTATTCAGGGAATACAAGTTTGTTAACTTACATCGAGTTTGTTTAAATGTATTTTATGTCATCCTAGCAATTGAAAAGATGTTTTAAACTCTCACACTTAAACTAGCGATATACATAGAGGATATACATAGAGCATATACATCAAGCATTTACATAGAACATGTACATAGAGCATATACCGTAATATTCTCAAGCAATTCAAAGTCTTTACATCGAACATATACATAGAGCGTATACATAAAGCATGTACATCGAACATATACATAGAGCATATACATAGATCATGTACATAGAGCGTATACTATAATATCCTCAAGCAATTCAAATCATCTACGTTTATTAACGTCAAAAGATGTCATCATTTCTTGATGAGTAGTTATTCTATGTTAGAAGGATCTGTGAATGGGCGAAGAGAACGTGGAATAAAGCTGTGTAGATGGAAAAACAGTCTCCGAAAATGAGATTCATCAGCTCACCATCAATAGTTACAAATAGAGAAAAATGGAGGAAACTGCTTGCAGCTATCAAATTACCGTGACGTCTTTATTAGTTACAGGGGGGTTAACTTTTTCCAGCATTTTCGGTTGCAGTAAAGTAATATCTTATCTTTTATCCCGAGATCTGTACTGCTTAGAAATCTTCTTTGGTAGTGTTAATATCGCTGTTAAAACTTTAAACATTACAGATACAGGGTTTTCTACTGTAATGGAATGGACACTTAACGTAGTAGCAGAAAGACCACGAGATCGTAATTATCAAACACAAGTACATATTTTAAGTAACTATAGGTCATCTACGAATCGAACTTTCTAAATCATTGTTGTGATACATGTATATTATTTTTTTCATTACCAAAATATGTTCGGCTTTCGTCGTTGACTTGATCTATCCAGGAATAAAATATTTGTTTATGTTTATAAAGTAATATATTTGTGTTAACGCTTGTCTGGCTGTGCCACTCTTTATTCTGCTGTAAACCTAGATCTTGCTATCCCTATATCTTGCTATCATACATTTTAGTGCTATTGATATCTACATCAGAGTTTCAGATATGTTAATCTCTGTAGATAAGTTGCGTATTCTCTATGCTACCGCAGCTACCGCCGGTAGCCTTAACATATAACGAAAAATAAAAGGAAATGATAATTTATTATATTTTTTTCATAATTATATTACACATTTTCGAATATTCTATTACACATTTCATAGGCCAATATGATTTATTTGCTTTGATTTGCACTTATTAAAGCAAGGTTTTCCTATGACCATTATAACGTTTGTGAATGAAACCGAAACTACTCTAAGATACATAAATACTTGAAACCGCTAATACGCAGCGGTACAGTTATCTTCTCTCCGACTTAGAATTAATGACCTTGACATTTAAAAAATCCCGTCAAAATAATGCGGCAAAAGCTACCGATATAGAAATGCGGTTTCATGGGTTATTTTTAGCTCTAGCCAATCAGAAGCGTCAAAAAGTGAAAGTGAAACTATGTCTGATTACCGAAACTTCCTAACCTATTCCTAACTACGTTATGCGCATCAGCATCTGTAGAAATAACTTTTTCTGCTCTCAAGAGAATCAAATCTTATTGTCGCTTAACTCAGACACAAGAACGCTTATCTGGTTTGGCAATAATGTCCATTGAGAAATAATTTCTTCAGAAGCTTAGAAACCAACCCAACAGTACTTTCAATGACAAAGTCATCGAGACAATTTCGTCCCAAACAAGGCGTATAGAGTTTACATATAAGTAAGTAAAGTACCCCCCGTCACGCCAAGTGGCGTATAGGGAAATATGGTGTTAGTGACCCTATATTTTACAGACCTTCAGCACATGATTTTTGGGGTAATGTGGTCGGTATTACGCCCGTGCTGCTTTTACTTTCCCAGAAAAAATCCGGTACCCATTTAAGGCTGGGTGAACCCGGAGCCGTCGGTTGGGATCGAACCCTACCCCTTGTCCGTAGTAGTCCAGTTCACTAACCACTGAGCTATCGCGGCTCCTACTAATTTTTAGGGAATTAGTAAAACCCAGGTGTCCTCGCCAGGATTACGAACCCCGGCTGTTGCCGTGGTAAGCCAACCGCCTATCGATTGCGCTAACCGGACACCCGAGTTTACATATAAATAAGTAATTTAAAATGCAGCGATGTCATTAGCAAATATTACTTCATGTTAACCTACTGAATATAATGTATGTCTTTATTTATTGTGTCAGCGGTAGCCCAGACCACAAAACCAGTATACTATGTTGTTGCACTATCTTAACAATGATGCACCAAGTTTGCTTTTATCTGCTGAATAACTACACACAATGCAACATTAATAGTTTATGTTTCGACTTGACAGCAAAAATGTCTGATCAAAGTCTCTCTCTCTCTCTCTCTCTCTCTCTCTCTCACTCTTTCTCTCGCTCGCTCGCTCTCTTTCTCTGTGTCTCTCTATGTTTTCTTTATCTACATTGAACTGAAATCCCGCCAAATTTCCAAATTGAATGTAAACTATAACTTTCTATTCTCTCCTTTCTATATAATGCTTTCTTTCTTTCTCTTCATCACTTGTTGCTATTCATTCGTATTTTCTAAGTATCAGCCTTTCTTTCTTTCTATCATGCCTTTCTTTTTTTCTCTATATATTACCCTTTCTGTGTTTCCTGATTCCTCTCTCTCTCCTCTCTGTTAGTGAAAATCCCTCTACGTTCTTTGACTCTAATCCACTAAGTTGAAGCACACTTTACTTTTACAGTATTTTTCTATGTAAAAACATCGGCTTTCAATCCCCAAATCAAACCTTCCTCATATCTCTGCTCAATCTGTGGCACATTAACCTTATAATTACCATTACACACAAAAGATCATTGCTTAACTGCTGGGCAGTCATTAATTAATGTTTGTCATCACCACAACATTAGCGATGGCTCAAGTACATCAATGATGTCATGAATGTACTTACAACGTTGATCGATGAAAAAGAGTGGGAGTCGAAACCCATCAGTAATAAAATTTAGGAGTCGAGATTGGAGTCGAGATGGAGCAATAACTAAATACAGGATTCAGAGTTGAATTTGATATCGAGCAGTAATGAAATATAGGAATCGTGGCTGAAATCGATATCGAGCAGTAATGAAATATAGGAATCGTAGCTGAAATCGATATCGAATAGTAATGAAATATAGGAGTCGGATTCCACAGCCGCGATGCTACAAGTTTTAATGGCACGAGGGAGAACATATCGTTTTTGATATATTCGCTGCGCTGTTGTAGTTTATTTTCTCCCCTAACAGAACGTGTTTGTATATCGGCAATCAATAAAATACAGACTTTTGTAAATGGAAGCTTGTGGACAAGAGAGGGAGTGAGGTGGTTATGATAAGACCACTAACTAGGAACTGTTGGAAGAAAGCAAACAAACTCTGTTATCTATAGGGTTAAAAATAAAACACTAGATACGCTATGCATTGAACACACTAGTTGAAAAATTAAAGGCCTTTATTAACAAATCTACAAGTATTGAATTCAGAGAAGGAGAATCTAGCAAAGAAAAGAGCTAGATTGGTGAAAAAGTGAGGGATAGTAATAACTAATTTAGTTTAGTTTAGGCAACAGATCATCTTCAATAACTAAATTAGTCTAGTTCATGCAACAGTTTATCTTCAATAACTAATTTAGTTTAGTTCATGCAACAGACCAACGGTTTGTCTCATTCTATTAGAGAACATCACGCTATATGTTATCACAGCGAGTTGGCGGATTTTTAGAAATGTAGTCACGGGTTTGATAATAAATGTTTGTACACAGTTCGTTAACTATCGCTGTAGATCAAGTCTTTATTCTGCTGGCTTCATTCGCGGCCTTGGAATTTAATGACCTAACTTGTGCAGACGGTTGGTTTGGGGCAAATTGTACGTTACAATGTCACTGCTATAATGACTCAGTTTGTGACAAAACTACTAGGGCATGCCCAAACAATGACAGTTGTCAGTACGAATATTTCGGACCCCAGTGTCAGTACTTGGATCTCGTGTACAAATACGCCCAAAAATCTGAACCTACTTTCCTTTTTGATAACAACGACACCACATGTAATCCGGACGCAGATTCTACATCAGCTGAGGCAACTCTCAATCAATCTTTGTCGTTCCCCTGGTTTAGGATATATGTGAATGACTTAAACCTATCCGGACAGTTTCACGGTAAAACTAAATGGTTCTGCCTCATGTACCAATGAATCAAGGTTTGTAGTTAGTTAGCACGAGATTTATGTCTTTTGCTCTGGGACTGGTCTGATCAAGAAGTTACGGATTGAAGGGGAGATAGTTGCAAATATCTGCTCCATCTACATTGGCGGGGGTCGGAATGTGGCTCCCAAACAGAAACAAACCAGACCGACACATACAATCCTTGTTATACAGGAGACGGATGTGGACCAGAGGCCGCAGTTAATGGCAAAACAAAGACAAATCTCTATGACAATGGCTGCACACACACAAAATTGAGAAGTCGTTCCAATCCTGTTTACTGGTATCTGAACTTTGTCACGCCCCAGAAGATTCACACGATTCGAATCTATCATCGAGCTAGCACTATGATTCTGGTAAAGAATGCCACTCTAAAAGCTTTCTCTGACAGTGGCGGCGTAGTTCCAGTATAATGATATATCATACCCTAAATGTTTCTATGAACACTATTGTAGTCTCCAGACAAACACCAATGGAACACATTAAGATTGAGTTCTCACCGACCATTTCGCAGGCCGACAGTGCACCGGTGTGTGAGGTGCAAACATTTACAGACACCTACTGTCTGGACGGGCATTCTGGGTCGTTTTGTGAAGTGTGTATTGGGTGTAGCAAAGGCTGCAACGTCATCATCGGTACATGTCACGGCAACTGTTCACATGTGATCTATGGACACGACTGCTCCAGGTCTTGTCTCAGTGTCTGTCCTTTATGTGAGAAAAAATCCTCCGGAAAATGCTTACAATGTAAACATCCTGGCTATACCTGCAATGACACTTGTCCCGATGGTAATTTTGGGCTACAGTGCGAACAGTCGTGTTCTGATGGCTGTGACATCATGTGTGACCCGGAAAGTGCAGACTGTACGTGCAAGGAAACGTACTACGGGTCAGACTGCACTCTCAAATGTCCGGACAACTGTTTCAACGACACCTGTGAACAGTCAACCTGGAACTGTACATGCAAGGGAACGTACTACAGTCAGTCTGCACTCTCAAATCTCCGGACAACTGTTTGAACGGAACATGTGAACAGTTAACCGGGGCCTGCGTCTCGTATGTCGATGATTTCCACGTTAAGAAGAGTCTGCCGACTACAACAAACCCAATCATATTGATACCTTTCGCGATCGCTGCACTTCTACCTCCTCTTCTGCATCTCTTGAATTGAGCCATGGCTCTATTATTCATATAGTGTATATCCGTGCTAGTCGTAGCTCATATCTTAGTGGGTGTCTGCGATAGCCATGGCTGATATCTTAGTGGGTGTATGTGCTGGCCATGGTTCATATCCTAGTGTGTGTCTGGGCTGGCCATGGTTCATTCTTAGTGTATATCCGTGCTAGCCATGGCTCATATCTTGGTGGGTGTCTGTGCTGGATAAGGTTCATATCTTAGTGTGTGTCTGTGCTGGCCATGGTTCATATCTTAGTGTATTTCCGTGCTAGCCATGGCTCATATCTTAAGGTGTTTCTGTGCTAGACATGGTTCATATCTTGGTGTGTTTCCGTGAAGCCATGGCTCATATCTTAATGTGTTTCTGTGCTAGCCATGGCTCATATCTCAGCTTGTTTGTGTGCGTGTGCTAGTCATGGCTCATATTTTGGTGTGTGTCATGTTAGTCATATCTCATATCTTGGTGTGTCCGTGTTAATCATGTCTCATATCTTTATGTGTGTCTGTGTTTAGTCATATCTCATATCTTAGTGTGTATCTGTGTTAGTCATGTGTCATATCTTTGTGTGTGCATGTCTGGGTTAGTAATATTTCATATCTTTGTGTGCATGTTTATGTTAGTCATATTTCATATATGTGTGTGTACATGTCTGTGTTTGTCACATCTCATATCCTTGTGTGTGCATGGCTATGTTAGTCACATCTCATATCTTTGTGTGTGCTTGTCTATGTTAGTCATATCTCATATCTTTGTGTGCATGTCTATGTTAGGCATGTGTCATATCTTTGTGTGTGCATGTCTATGTCAGTAAAAGTAAAGTAAAGTACCCCCGTCACGCCAAGTGGCGTATAGGGAAATATGGTGTTAGTGACCCTATATTTTACAGACCTTCAACACATGATTTTTGGGGTAATGTGGTCAGTATTACGCCCGTGCTGCTTTACTTTCCCAGAAAAAAAATCCGCTACCCATTTAAGGCTGGGTGAACCCGGAAGCCGTCGGTTGGGATCGAACCCTACCCCTTGTCCGTCGCAGTCCAGTTCACTAACCACTGAGCTATCGTGGCTCCCATGTCTATGTCAATCATATCTCATATCTTTGTGTCAATGTCTATGTTAGTCATGTGTCATATCTTTGTGTGTGCATATCTATGTCAGTCATATCTCATATCTTTGTGTGCATGTCTATGTTAGGCATGTGTCATATCTTTGCGTGTGCATGTCTATGTTAGTCATATCTCATATCTTAGTGTGTGTGTATGTCTGTGTTAGTCATATCTCATATCTTGATGTGTGTCAGTATTAGTCATGCCTCGTATCGCTGTGTGCAATTCTGTGTTAGTCACATCTCATATCTTTGTGTGTGCATGTCTGTGTTAGTCACCTCTAGTGGCTCGGGCAGATGGTGCTCGTAAACCTGGGAGGGCCGACCATCTAAGGGCAGAATCCCCCTGCAGAAAAGATCATCTGCTGCCTTGCAGGAAGATTGGGGACAATCAAAGGCTAAGGAAAGCAAACCTGAATAAAATGTTGGCTGAAATCGGATGCACTGGGCCACTGGCGCAGAACACAGTGCAACGTTTTAACGGGTGTTCAATCAGAGTGGATCTGGCAGACTCTAATTGTGATGTTCTGTTTGTGTGGTCGATCAATTCACTTAAAAAGACAGCTGTCTTCATGTGAGAGTCTGGAATCCTACTTTGATTGAGTCCTGATCGCAGAGAGAGAGAGAGAGAGAGAGAGAGAGAGAGAGAGAGAGAGAGAGAGAGAGAGATATCTTCAGTAACTAATTTAGTTTAGTTCATTCAACAGATCATCTTCAATAACTAATTTAGTTTAGTTCATGCAACGTATCATCTTCAATAACTAATTTAGTTTAGTTCATGCAACGGACCATCTTCAATAACTAATTAGTATTGTTCAGGCAACAGATCATCTTCAATAACTAATTTAGTTTAGTTCATGCAACGGATCATCTTCAATAACTAATTAGTATTGTTCAGGCAACAGATCATCTTCAATAACTAATTTAGTTTAGTTCATGCAACGGACCATCTTCAATAACTAATTTAGTTTAGTTCATGCAACGGACCATCTTCAATAACTAATTTAGTTTATTTCATTCAACAGATCATCTTCAATAACTAATTTAGTTTAGTTCATGCAACGGATCATCTTCAATAACTAATTAGTATAGTTCAGGCAACAGATCATCTTCACTAACTAATTTAGTCTAGTTCATGCAACGGACCATCTTCAATAACTAATTTAGTTTTAGTTCAGGCAAACAGATCATCTTCATTGCACAACAGGCAACCCCATAATGCTTTTATTTAGTACCCAGCACTTACCCAAGATGCAGCACTGCCGCCACAGGGAAGTGTCAGTTCTGATGCACGAACTCCGTAGCACTGGCAACGACTTGGAAAATGGAGGGATGAATTGGGTACACTTTTATTTTGTACTGTTTGCCCAGGCAACGACCATATCTGGCCTACTCTTTTCAATTGTCAACGGTTGTTTAAAATGTGCAGAGTGCACCGATACCTCCTGTTTTTTTCGTCTTTGAGAGGGCTAGACATCGGTTCTCACTATTTCGAGACAAGGGAAGATATCATCATGTGTCATACCTGTTGACGTAGGCAATCATAATCTTCCATAATTCTTTGACCCTTGTTCATCGTATCAATTATCTGTAAACCAAGTATTCCAACTTTCCTCTTCTCATGATGTGACCCCTCTTTTAATTTCGGCACCAATTGTGACCCCTCTTTTAACGTTGTATCTTATGATGTACGATGTATCATGTATGATGTATGATGTACTTTTGTCGTCACCTTTTGAGACCATTTTGCGTGCGCCTGCTACTTACACTTGTGCGTGCATACACTCTCGTGACTTTATTGAGAGACTGAACTTGGTGAGAGACTGAACTTTGTGTGTTTGCCTGTCTTTCTCAACAGCTTGTTCCGTTCGTCCCTTACGACCAACGTGAGAGACTTTTCTGCGTGTTATGCATAACAACAATTAACAACACATCGATAACACATTGACCATTGATCGGCTGCCTTTATTTCTTCTTTTCTCACATCTTCTGTCATGACAATTGATGTTTATCTATTCAATTTCTCTCCTTTCATTCTCTATTATATTATTATTTATTCTATTCTAATCTTCCTATTCACGTTCGACACTAACTTTTTTAAGACCGTTCCCCATCGAACGGCCCTCCCTACTCTATCTATTACTGTTGCCTGCTGGCCTCTCCTTGTCAGAACTCTAATTGTTGCTACTACTAACTGTTCAGCCGTTCTTTCCTTGTTCCACTTTTTATCTCAAGCTATCTCCCTGGGCTTCCATTTCATGCTTTTGTCACTCGCTTATGTTGGACCGTTCCCCATCGAACGGCCCTCCCTACTCTATCTTTGGCTGTTGCCGGTTCCATTACTTCTGTTAGACCAGTTCCTTAATTGTCTGTTGCTGCAGGCATTTGTTTTATACTCATCTGCTGATTGGACCTCTCTGCTTGTTCCTCCTTTTATCTCAAGCTGTCCTCTTGGGCTTGTATCCCAACTGGTCTCTGCTTATAGGCTTCTACTGTCGTTCTTGCTTTACATGACTCTCAATTTTCCAACTGCTCTCTGCGGCTGCCGATCTCTAACTGAATTATATTATGCTCTCCTTTCCAACCGCCCAGCAAACTACGTCATCCTATTTTTTCTACGTCATCTCTTTTCCACGTCACTTCTCTCTTTATGCGCACTGTATTGCACCAATTTTGCCTCTACCTCCTTTGGTGCGCAATTCTCTTCTACAGATGTTCCTCGAAAAACGTCGATTGTTTCTTTCTGATATGTTAGGGAAAGTATGTCCAAGAAAAATTCAGGATTCGAACAGGTAAAAAATACTAGATTTTCAACCCTGTACCTTCCTAATCGGGACTACAAAAACAAGGAGTAGGGTTCGATCCCAACCGAAAGCACCGGGTTCACCTAGCCTTAAATGGGTACCGGATTTTTTTTCTGGGAATGTAAAGCAGCACGGGCGCAATACCGATCACATTACCCAAAAACCATGTGCTTAAGGTCTGTGAAATATAGGGTCACTAACACCATATTTCCCTATACGCCACTTGGCGTGACGGGGGTACTTTACTTTTTATTTTACCTTTCTAATCGGGGAGCCGCTCAGTGGTTAGTGAACTGGACTACAAAGGACAAGAGGTAGGGTTCGATCCCAACCGACGGCTTCCGGTTCACCCAGCCTTTAATGGGTACCGGATTTTTTTTCTAGGAAAGTAAAGCGGCATGGGCGTAATACCGACCACATTACTCCAAAAATCATGTGCCAAAGGTCTGTAAAATGTATGGTCACTAACACCATATTCCCAATACGAGACTTGACGTGACGGGGGTACTTTACTTACTTAACTTCCTAATCAGAGGCAGATCTCTAATCTGTGATAGCACCCCAGGAAACTAACAGAGAGACAGGTCAAGCACACTTAAAATAGAATGAAAGAGAAATGTTGAAATTTTGTGTTAAACAAGGCGATGACAAGTTATGAAGATGACAATAATGAAAACAAATTCGTTGCAGATGTTCTCGAGAACAACACGTGACATTTCTTATAGAAATTAATATCAGTATACATATTAATGTCTAATCATGCAATCGAGGTAGGCCGCAGTAAAGCTGAATCAATAAGCAAACAATATTTTGTTTAATGTGCTGATGAAGATTTAAGCCGAAAGGTTATTTTTATGATCCACTTTTTTTTTTTAACTCTAAAGCTGTGTTAACATACACCTCTTGCATACACCATTGCTCTTCCAGGATGACTGTTTCTATATTTGATCTCCATAATCACAAGCACATGGGTCTGAAGTCTCTTGCCAGCATCAATATCTGAGAACTAGGTAGAGGGCTGAGAAAGCTCGCAGGGCCCGAGTGCCTTAAAGGAAATAAATGCTATCTTACGCACGCTACAGTTACATGTGTCGACAATGATTTGAGGAGAAAATTAACAGACGAAGGAAACACAATTTAAAACAACTATTATCATCTTTTCATCGCAATAAAGGAAATATCCAGGAAAGCATAGTTTCCGTTCTTCTAGAACGTTTTTGCACTACAGCAAAAGCATAACAGATGTTTAGTGTCGACTGTCATTGTAGAATTGCATTGAATTAATTGCAGGTCTATTAACACTTCTCATGTTATAATCATAGGAATAAAGAATTTTTTTAAATTCTTGCTTTTGTTCCTTTTTTTTCATCGAGATTGAACTTAATAGGCAAATACCAGTTGTAATAATTGTTTTTTTTTTGTTCATGACTGTCTGGCAATATATAACAAGAAATAAGACAACGCGGTTCATGAATTTTTATGTTAAACAGTACAACGGAGAGTTACAATGCGAGTCATATAGGACGTTCAAAGACACTGAAGTTATGTTAAATATAGCTCGGGAAATCCACTTTAGTTCTAGCACATTGTGCATGTCATTGATTATTAGTAGCGTGGTGGTTAGCGCGTTTACCTCCTGATAAATACGATGTGGGTTCAGTCCCATCTTATCGCTTTACTGTTTGTTCAAGGTAAAAAACCAAAAAAATTATATCTGGCTTGCAGAGTCGGGAAATGATAATGTCCTCTAGGAAGAGAATTTGTCCTCTAACATTCAAATGTTGGGACCCAGTATAATGAATTATAATATCAAACACCTCTATAGCTTTAGTACACAACACTGGAGATTCCTCATCTTTAAGTACACCAGACACTCATAACACACTTCAGGATGTAATGACAGTTTCAATCTATTTTGATAGGTTTCCTGGTACTTTTTAAAGATAGTTCCATTGCTACTAAAGCTTCACGATTGCTACAAATCTGTCGTTGGTATAATTCTACAGGTGTATTACATCTGATGTTATTCCTGGCCCACTTTTGTTATAGATTTATAAAATCACAGTTACTATATTTCGGCAGCTATATCACTTCCACAGCTGCCAGAGAAATCTATAAATCCGACACATAAACAGAATGACAAATGTCAAGTTCTGAGATCGACGAAAGATCTCCATTTTTCCTTCCTTCAATAGTGGAAACACCCTCATATTCTGTTCCTACAAAGACATTAGCTAAGTCTATCTTGATCATCGAAAATATGAGACATCAGCACATAAATCACATGCCTGGTAGCCATGTTGTATCGCAGATGAGCTGGGCTGTTTGTTTTTAATAACTTTAAGGACGTTATCGTTGGCTGCTCAATTTATTTACGTCATTGAACATTGACTCAGACAGACCTCGGCCCTCTGGCGGTGTCAGAGAAACATAATTCGAGCTAAATGTCTCAAAATAACGATCGAAAGTGACGTCAGAGCAAGACGTTTGCAAGAATCAGCTTTCGGAACGTCACACCAGTGGTTCTCACACTGCTTCTGACCGCCATCCTTAGGTTCTATAAATTAACTGGCACTTCTATTGGGTAAAAAAAATTCGGTCATTTTCACTTATTATTCTAAAACTTTGTTTGAACGTTTTCAAGTTCATTATAAAGTTAATTAAAGTCATTTTACTGTCTTCCTCTCCGGTCTGTAAACTCATCGCTAATGCATGCGTTTAATAAATATAAACGTACCATTAACGCAATATTTATTATATATATATATATATATATATATATTACTAAAGTCTTGCACATATAAACTTAGCATTATTTCATAATTGCCAGCGTTTCTATACATACTTGTACTTCCGTAGCGTCAATCTTTGGTTTATACTATCATTCTGATCGCCATTCTTGGATCTAAAATTAAAATCCATTTTATCGTCACTCTTAAGTATTTAATCTCATCTCTAACACACATCTTGGAATTAAAATTATCCTGCAAAATGCCATTTGCAACAAATCTATGTCAGTAGAAGTGAGAAAGAGAGTTCATCGCTGCTATATTGAGCCAATTCAGACCTATGAAAGCGAATCGTGGACGGTAAACAAGCAAATGAAAAGACGATTAGAGGTCACAGAGATGGGATTTCTTAAAAGAATGTTGAAAGTTCCTTGGGCAGCTAAAAAGACAAATGAGGTAATTCTCAAAGAGGCCAACGCAAAAAAAGGGAGCTCTTAAGAAACATTAGAAAGAAGCAACCAACATTTTTCTGGCACATTATGAGAAGAGGAAAGTTGGAATACTTGGTTACAACTGACAAAATACAGGGACAGAGAGATCGCGGACGAAAAAGAGAGAAAACACTAGATAGCTTGCAGTCATGTTATGGAAAACAGTCAACAACAGAATTGATACTATGCACGGTATATAGAAGATTGTGGAAGGACATGATCGCTTACACCAACCGGTATGGCACATGATGATAATGGTAACGCCAATCTTATGAGTATAATCTCATCCCTATATTCAACACGACCACGGTCAGTGCCATACATTTTTACCGCACTCATGGGCGCTAAACTAAAAGCCTGAATCAGAAACTAGAAAGTATTTAATTCTTTTGCATTGTTAAAATGCTGCATCTATTTATTTATTTTAATAAAAATGTATCAAAATCTATAGAAATATTAAACAAAATAACTTCATATATCATTAACTTAACCAAAAAGTGAGTAAAATTAATTTGTTTAAAAATTATTTTTTTTTGTTTTTGAATGCGGCATTGAACGAGTTAAAGCTAGCCAATTATAAAAGTATAACTTCTGGAATAATACAATATATTAATAAATTGGTACTCGAAATATTGAAAAGACTGTTTAATTACAAGTCAATCTAATTTGGTTCTTTGGTTATGGAAGGCCCCAGCATCACTGCAAGCGAATTAAAATCCATAATTGCTCAACCGCCAGTGCCAATGGAATCATTCGAATTACTAACTCATCTCACAAACAAAGAAAGGTAGCTGTTGTCCCCATCATAGCAGTCTCAGCACACGCCCAAAGACATAAGGTGAAACCGCACAGAAAGTGAACACAGCCAAATGTTCTCTGCCATACGATATGATCATTCATCGTAAACAATTGGAATATCGAAACATGATCAAAACGGATGAAACACATAGCTCACGGTGTGCACAGAGCACATAACTCAGCGGCTCCTACAAAAAATTACTACTAATTACATTACCGTACTTTTGCAAATGTACATTTTCACTTTAAAAAACTATTCATTTTTATTGAACATTTTACAGAACTTGAAAGGCCTAAAAATGTGTATATATTTCTCTATTGCCCACGGCTTATAATTAATTAGCTTACTTAGCCTATCCAGATCGAGTGATTTTTGTCGAATTTAAAATGTTCATTTTCGATAATCAACTTTTTCGTTGTTGTGGAATAAAAATGCTATCAAGTGCTAATAGTTACGGCACAGGCTCGTCGTAGTAAAGTGATCATGATTCTATTGCTTTTTAACACTTAAATACTGCGACACAATTTGAAAATAGTGTGCGCAATGTTCGCTAAGCTGGGGGAAGTATTCTTCGTTTAGTCTCCCTGGTTCAACAGGAGATGTTGCAAAGTGGACACAAGTGTAGAATCCTCACTCTGTTCCTTATAGCATTTCCATTTGCAGCCACAAATCTACTATTGACTAGTTGGGGTTGTCATATGTTCATCTCTCAATGAATATGAAATTGCTTTAAAAAAAAATAAAAACTTGATTTTAACCCGCGTTATACTAGAACGAGAAAAGAGAGTTCTTAAAGTGTTATGTAGAACCAGTCTTAACATATGGAAGTAAATCATGGACAATAGGACAACAGACAAGAAAATCACTCGGGGCTGTAGAAATATGTTTTTACAGAAGAATGTTCAGAATACCATTGACTGCTAAGAAGAGTAATGAAAACGTTCTGAAAGATGCCAAAGCAAAAATAGAGCTTACATCCAATATTAGGAAGAAACAATCATCAATTTTAGGCCATGTTATGAGAAAGGAACAAATGGAATATTTTGTAACAACTGGGAAAATTGAGGGACAAAGTCATAGAAGGAAGCAAAGAGAAAAGATACCAGACAGCTTAAGAGAATGGCTTTTGCAGAAGGTCACCAACAGAAATGATAAATAACTGTGGAGATCAAAAGGTGTGGAGAGACATAATCACCTACACCAGCTGCCACGGTACTTGATGATGATGATGATGATACTAGAACACACAATAATAATAAACAAACAACACAACGTCAGATAGATTACCAAATGTTAAAATCAGACATGAAATAGGAATTAAAACATGCAACCAAATATCTAGAGACACCATCGTATACTGACAACAAGCAACCAAATATCTAGTGACACCATTGTATACTGACAACAACAAGCAACCAAATATCTAGTGACAACATTGTATACTGACAACAACAAGCAACCAAATATCTAGTGACACCATTGTATACTGACAACAACAAGCAACAAAATATCTAGTGACACCATTGTATACTGACAACAACAAGCAACCAAATATCTAGTGACACCATTGTATACTGACAACAACCTCCTTTCTCTGCGACGGCTAAAGGCATCAGCTACTATATAAAAGAAAGAAAATAAGATACTTGAACACTTGCCGCGGATACACGGTTTGCGTCGCTATCTTGAACCAGGGAATATATTTGCACGAGAAAGAGTATTGACAACCGCAAACAGCAGTTAAGTAGGAAGAACAATTTGCCACTCCCCACGACAATACATATTATGATACACATATTACTTTTACCTTTCAAAATAAAACTTTATAATTAAAATTAGCATACCCATAAGGTTGGGCATAATTGTATCAATATGCACCAATATAAATTATTTCTTACGCTACTCTCGGTTCTGAGGTGAATGACCTACAAAGCAATAAGTGGCCACCATACTCTGTGGCACCTTGTGTGGTATTAACACACACTCTATCATCCACTTTCCTGCGCACTTTTTATAGCCATCATTAGTAATGTGCCCGGGGTATCGTTCAGTTCATTTCCCAGCTGTAATCTTCAAGTGGAATAAACGAGCCAATTCTTTCATGTTTCTCCGGGCTGTACAATTGGTTTTTGTGCTAGAGAAATGGAAGCATGGATATATGTCTGGTTGAGTATGGTGTATTAATGTACACACGCCTGTACAGTAACAGTGTTTGCATACACATATTAATGATTAGTAGTCATGAAACAAAGATAAAGGATTGTAACAACACAGGTCTAAATTCAGTAGAAGGTGAAGAAACACCAATCATTGAAGTGGATTTCTTGACATACTTTGACGTTATCATCGTTAAAGAAAAGAAGGAAAAGCAGTGAATAAATCTAGGAGGAACAGTTTTCATCGAACTTAATAACATATGGACAACATAATGATTACAAATAAGCACAAATATTAAGTTGGTTTGAGAACATTAGACTTGAAGATCATCATCATCATAGAATTGAAGATACATGGGAAATAATACAAGAAGGGACAATCAAGCAACATTATGACTACTAAATGGAGATAAGACTGCATACAGAAAACCTGATTCTAGGATAGCACTGTCAAGAAACAAAAAGAGAGAAAGAAAGCCGGGAAGACCCAAACATATATAGGGAAGAGAAGTTATTGAAACCCTTAAGAACATCTTCCTAGACTGAAGAGAAGTAGGGAACTTTCCAAGAATAGTGATGGATGGACCTAGTCAGTCGCCTATACTCAGAAAGTGGGCTCTGGGACTTTCTCTGAACGATTGATGCGTACACACCTAATTATTCATCGGGGCTGGGTGGTCTAGTGGCACGACGTCGACCTTTGGGCAGGAAGGACCCGAGTTCAAAAGCCACAACAGGCGGTGGTAATTTTGTCAAAAATATGAAAAATGAATCAGTGGTTTCTTTGTTCTGTTACACACCCCCGGCCATTTTGTGTAGCGAGACCAGATGTCTAGGTCTCTCGGATAATGGCAAAAAACAGACGGTCCAGCGTGCAAAGGAGCCGCGATAGCTCAGTGGTTAATGAACTGGACTACAAAGGAAAAGAGGTAGGATTCGAGCCCAACCGACGACTTCCGGTTCACCCATCATTTAATGGGTACCGAATTTTTTTCTAGGAAAGTAAAGCGGCACTGGCGTAATACTGACCACATTACCCCAAAAATCATGTGCCGAAGGTCTGTAAAATTTATGGTCGCTAACACCATATTCTCCATACGCCACTTGGCATGACGGGGGAACTTTACTTTTTTTACCAGTGTGCAAGCTTTAAATTACCCTAGACAGTTACAATAGAAAAGGCCAGAAACGTGGTCGCTTCGAGGAGTAAATTGTCAAAGAAACCTACCCACCAAGTGGGTCCCGCTACGGCGAGCTTGCACGTAGGCCAGGATTGTCATCGGGCTTTCTTCAGATTCTGGAGGGAATGTCAGACCACCTTCGTCCGGTAATCTAACAACACCATCTATGTAATTAATGTACCGTTCCTAGTTCAAATACTGTACCGTTCATGGTTCACTCACTTACTGCACCGTTCCTAGTTTACATACTGTACCGTCCTTGGTTCACTCACTTACTTTACCGTTCTTGGTTCACTTACTGTACCGTTCCTAGTTTACATACTGTACCGTCCTTGGTTCACTCACTTACTTTACCGTTCTTGGTTCACTTACTGTACCGTTCCTAGTTTACATACTGTACCGTTCTTGGTTCACATACTGTATCGTTCTTGGTTCACTCACTTACTGTACTGTTCTTGGTTCACATACTGTATCGTTCTTGGTTCATACACTGTCTCGTTCTTGGTGCACTCACTAACTGTACCGTTCCTAGTTCACATACTGTACCGTTCTTGTTTCACTTATTGTACCGTTCTTGGTTCACATACTGTACCGTTCTTGGTTCACATACTGTACCGTTCTTGGTTCACTTACTGTACCGTTCTTGGTTCACTTATTGTACCGTTCTTGGTTCACTTACTTTACCGTTCTTGGTTCACTTACTGTACCGTTCCTAGATTACATACTGTACCGTTCTTGGTTCACATACTGTATCGTTCTTGGTTCACTTACTGTACTTTTCTTGGTTCACTCACTGTACCGCTCTTTATTCACTTTTTCAGCGAATTAAGATAGATTGTATTTTGCACACATTAATCCAATGCGTCATTGCTTCCTCGTGTGTTGCCTTCGCAAGCTAATGAATATAACACTACTGAAGAAAGTAACCAACTCTAACGTCTTGCAACGAGCCAAACTCCCATCTTCCATGGCAACACTTAGGAATCGGAGGTTAAGTTGGTTGGGTCATATAAGAAGGGTGGGCAATAACCGTATTCCTAAACACTTATTTTAAG
Source organism: Megaustenia siamemsis (assembly GCA_032433765.1). NCBI lineage: Eukaryota > Metazoa > Mollusca > Gastropoda > Stylommatophora > Ariophantidae > Megaustenia > Megaustenia siamemsis. The sequence continues at coordinate 45,332,429 of JAVIAB010000124.1, read as the reverse complement.
GACAATTTAAGGACGGAAAAAGACCAAAAGACAGACCAGTGCTGAAAAAAAAATACTAAGATAATCTAGCGTCAGCTCGTTGTATACGGAGAAGAGAAAAAAACTGTACATCAACATTGGAGGAATTAATAATGTTAAATTCAGAAGACAAAAGGCACAGTAGAAAAGAGATGATGCCTAGTACAAGTGCATCTTATTCATTCTACGATCTGATTTGTCTATCTATTATTAGCAGATTCAGTCACTAGAGAAGCCGCTCAGTAAAACAATATCCAGCATAATACAATAACATATTATCAGACTGAAGACAGTTCATGATTGCTTCCTACCTACCGTCCGTCAAGACGTTAAAGGTCATGCATAATGCAGTGCATTAAGCTTTTGTACACACCTGTTCGTTGTTTCTTCCTGAAAGTTTTGTTTTCTCTAAACATGTTACAAGGAAGAAATCGCTTGTAGTCGAAAAGTTGTTTCTCCCACGAAATCTATTTTACCGGAATAACAAATATCTGTGGCTTCGGTAGCCTAGTTGGGAAAACCACCAGACAGGGCTTTCGATGTTCGGGCAACCCGTGTTCGATTCTCGCTGGAAGCAGTGTGAGTTGTGCTCGTGGTTGGACAAAATACTCCCCGCGGTCGACCTCCTCGTTGGCAGAAATGGGTACCAGGGTAGTACTCTGGGAAGGTAAGGAATGCCGCCTCGATTCCTGAGTTTTGATGTTTATAGCAACACTATCTAGAAGTCTCCGAAAACTTTTGAATATACAGCCGAACACATATGTGTGAAAACTCGCGTGCCGATTCAAGTCTCGTACTGTAATTTACCTTTAACAAACATCTTCTTTTGGGTGTTGTATAATGTGAATTTTGGGTGAATTATTTGCCAGGACTGAGAGACTTTTACTGTCTCGAAAATTATTGTTTTTCTCTCCTTCCATCACTTTTGATATGCCAGGCGTGCTCCTTCATTACAACCTTCATGTGAGATATCGGACACTAGCTGATGATGTTCTTGAAGTTAACAGAATTGCTATTTAGAATGGCTCATGCTTTTAAAGAGAATATTTTTCTTTAGTTCTAACAAAAGTGAGACATTTCCTCAGTACAAACAATAGCGGTGATTGCCATTGGTAATTTCATGGTCTAGTGAACTCGTAGGGAATTTATTGATTTATTGTAATCTAATCGATCAGTTTACCGGAACTCTATCATTTCATCCTGTGAGATGAGAACATGTTAATGTACCATAATTGTGAAGCTATGATATATTGACAATTGTATTATCGTTGTCTACATTATGTATAATGTTCTTCTTCTTCTTAACCTTTTGAACTCCGATCGGAGAATTGGGCACTCACAAGAGATCTCCACACATTCCGGTCTGGAGTAGGCATGGACAACTTTCGCCTGAACTTGCCAGCCTCTATCATTTTGTCATTGATGGTTCGTTCCCATGTCCCCAAAGCTCTGCCTCTTCTTCGTTTGCCAGGTGGTGTCAATGTTAAAGCTAGATGCGGATGCCTGGATCGTTCCATTCATTTAACGTGGCCTAACCATTTTTAGCTTCTTTTTACTTCTTTATTGATTTTGTTAATGAATGATCTTCTGGCGACTTCTTTATTCGTAAAATTTTTTATTCCAAAGGATGTTTAGAATCTCCTTAAGACAACGACCTTCGAATCTTCTAAATCGACTCTGTCTTATGGTTCATCCTGTATGCTGCATATAAAGAGTATGAATTGCACATGTAAGTTATAAATTCAAAGCTTGGTGCTGAGATAGACACTAGTTGAAAGCCAAATTGAATCCCTTGTCTGGCATGACTTTTCTAGCAGAGATCGCTGTATGACCGTTCAGGCTAAAAAAAAAAAAATCTCTGATAAAAGTTTGATTTGTTAACTCTTGTGCACGGCCGTTAATGTAAGCTTGTTCTCTTGGCCTATCTGCATTTTATGCAGACCCTCGGACTATTTACGAATGGCGCAAAAATATTCTTTTTTTTTGGTGTAAATCTTGTTAGACATGCAGGAAATACGATATACATACATAAGTACATGGGATTCCGTATCTGACGAATGTTACAACATAGCTGATTGCAGAATCGTATAACTGGCAATCTGAAATATGTAATAACTCAACACAGAGACTTTATCAAACTAGACTAGACTCTAGACAGTCGAAAGTACATATGGACGAATGCATTATTTTACATATATTTCTTTATTATCGTAATTTTCGTTCTTTGCATTCTCCTCTCTCCTTCAGTCGAAACTAAACGGCTGTCAAATTTATCAAAGCGGCTCGATATAGCTCACTTTTGTGGATTTTTTGTGGTCATTTGCTGTTTGCTGACTTTCATTCTGACGATTCATGCTTCTCTTCGTTCACTAACAAAAGGCATGATGCATTTTTTATTTTGCGATGTGCTATGAATAAGGCCAAGCTGTGATAGGTGTATATTTAAAAGCGAAATGTCCGACCTCAGCACGATATCTTTAACACCTCGTTTTTCTTCCTCTTTCGACTTATTTTCAAATGACGACATTATATTTCATTTCTTTTACGAAGATTATGCAGGGTCTTTATCGACTTTCGATCATGATCTCCCTCTCTCTCTCTCTCTCTCTCTCTCTCTCTCTCTCTCTCTCTCTCTGCGATCAAGACTCAATTAGAGTAGGATTCCAGACTCTCTCATGAAGTCAACTGTCTGTTTAAGCGATTCGATTTGCCCCATATATTTTCTCTTCCAGGGAGGTGGGTGTGGACCACATTGCTCTTCTCAGGTCTGTGTACCGGGGGCAATCCTGTAGAACATGTTTTGTAGTCATATTGTCCAGTGTACAGTGGCATAGCCTGATTGTACCTATTTTGAATTTTGTTGAAAATGTGATTCCTCATTCTATTGTGGCCAGTCCGTAGACGAAGTATGATGACTAGATCCATAGCCATTTCATAGCACCAGTGATGATACGGGCAGCTTGGTTCTGTGTTCTGTTAATTTTGCTAAGGTGTGATTTGTAAGCCATAGCCCAGGCTGTGACTCCATACTCTAGGACTAGTCTGACTCTTCCTACGTATACATTGTTTCAAGATATTGCTGTCTGCTCCCCAGTTCGTTCCTGCCAAAATCTTCATAATATTAGTTCGTTTTATGACTTTTTTTCTTACTCTATCTGATTTTTCCAAGTCATTCTGCGATTCATGGTGACGTCAAGATATGTTGGGTTTTGGTCAATAGGAAGTGTATGGTCTTTTATCTTCAAGTTTGCAGAGAGCGTGTTTCTTGATAGGCTGAAAATTGTATATGTAGTTTTTTTTTCGTTAATTGGTAAGAACCAGGTGTTCGTCCATTTTTCAAGTCCACCTAGGGCATAATGCATCCTGGAACCAGCCACTGAATACTTTCCTCGCGAACCAATAACGTCAGATCATCTGCGTATATGGCTGAGTGTATTCTGTGTGGAATGTCCATTACGATGTCATTTATGAAAATTAAAAAAGATTGTTGGGGACAAGACTCCGCCTTGTGGGACACCTTGCTCGATTGTGACTTTCTTACTTAGTTGACCTTGTACTTGTACTCTGGCTGTTCTATCCTGAAGGTATTGAGAGACCCAATTGAATAAACTACCCTGGATGCAAAGTCTTAAAAGCTTATTCTTTAAACCCGCTCGCCAAGCCCTATCAAAAGCCTTCTCCATGTCGATCCACACTGCCAGTGTGTGTTTCTTTTCTTGTAGAGCATCCTCTATTTCCTTGTCAATGTAGGTGACCAGGTATTCAGTTGATCTGTGCTGACGGAAGCCACTTTGGTGTGGTATGATTTGTTGTTTTGTCTCCAAATGCCACATGGGTCTTCTGTTAACTAGCCTTGCCATGAGTTTACTCAGGTAGCTCAGTAAGCTAATTGGTATGTAGCTACTTGGGTCTAGTGGGTCTTTTCCACGCTTGAAGATGGGTACCATAATAGCTTCTTTCCAGATTTCCGGCACATGACCTCTCTTCCAGCTAGTATTTATTATCCTTAGAAGCTGGCCCTTGGCTTTCTGTCCCAGATTTATGAGCATTTCGTTGGTAAATCATGATCTTAACACTAGCAATCAGCTATGAGTCTTTGACTGTTTGCGAACCCAGCTTATCTGTGCCAATACAATTAATATCGGTGAAAGTTATTAATTGGTTCTATTACAATGTCTTTCTTGTGAGAAATAAAATAATTCATAAATGAAAGAGGCAAAATCCCGTCGTATCTTGAGTGTGTCGATGAATTAATGGGTTCAAAATAAGAAGAACGTGATTTCGAAATCTGGTAGAGTTAAACGTTGGTTATATCGAGCGTCAATTAGAAACTCTAAACACTCCACAGCGACTGGACTCGCGACCTTTACTCGGTTCTTTAAGTTTCTCAGCAGACCCCAGAAGTGAGACAATGCTGTAAAAATAGTAAATAAAATGGTTTTGGGATTTGCACTTTTACGGAGAAAGTGACATTATATCAGTTCATTTTACTTTCCCTGTGAAAAACATATAATAATTCAAGTTACGGAAAAATGTATTTAGTGAAGCGAGAGAAATCAATCTCACTGTTAGTTAAAAGTTAAAGGGTGAAATTAGTGTTTTTGTCGGAACTCACATGCAAATGGATTTTACTATACGTTTCTGCACACAGGGACTAGCAGCAATACAAAAACATTCTCCCACGCAGACCAAATAAACACGATATGATTATGCCAGGCGCTAAAATTTTCACTGAAAATATTACTCCGCTGTGAGGAATCAAACAACTAGTGAGCTCACAAAATAAACCTCATCGGTTCTTCAAAATTATTTGTGTTCATGTACAAGTGGCTGATATATTCTCAACTAGCCACTTCAATAATGAACATTATGGAATACCCGGACTTCATCTGTCTCAATAAACACAGTCTATATGCGATAATGTGTGTTACACTTTAAATAAAATAAAAACACCAACATTCATGGAATTATATTACACAGGACTCTTTTTTAAAAACCGAAACGATAAGAAACGCGTTCTGGTACACTTTTAAAGCTTCAACAGATGCTTCTTTTGGTTTCTCTCTTTCTCTCTCTGCGATCAAGACTCAATCAGAGTAGGATTCCAGACTCTCTCATGAAGTCGGCTGTCTGTTTAAGTGATTCGATTGCCCCATATAGTTTCTCTTCCAGGGAGGTGGGTGTGGACAACATTGCTCTTCTCAGGTCTGTGTAATGGGGGCAATCCTGTAGAACATGTTTTGTAGTCATATTGTCCAGTGTACAGTGGCATAGACTGGTCGTTTTTTTTTCTAAAAGTGTCATTTAAGCTCTAATCAAATAAACTGCTTAACAGTTTAAAGAGAGGAAATTATGAGTCTATTACCTTTCTCTTATTCTTTAATTCACATTCTGCAGGAGTGTTCTCATTTTGTGACATCACAAAAACTGTGAATTAACCAACCCAAATAAATGTGATTCTAGTGATATTAGAGTAGAATAGTGTACATGAGAATACGTATTTCAAACACTGACTTATTTGTCATTTTCTAAAGTCAAATGGTCATTTTGATACTAGATTCACATTGCACGTGAGATCTCAGCGGTTACGGACTGTTGTTCGATGTCTGATGTGGATAATCCGACGAATAACTGTGCTTCATATGTTCGGATTTCGAGACAAAAGCAATGTCCTAACATCACCAGGCGCTATACATTAAAAAAAAAAATTGGCTAATCAACACTTTCGGGAGGACATGAACTTCCAGTTAATATAGCGGATAGGCGGCAGGAATCATTATAGGCTATGTCTGAAAAGTGTTCCTTGTTGTAGTTTCCTCATATTCCAAGTCCGGCTTGCTACAGGAGCTACTGAATTAAGTGCTCTGTGGACACCATGAGCTGTGCGTTTCTTCCGGTTTGATCGTGTTTCGATATTCCGATTGCTTGCGATGAATGATGATTTCGTATGACGGGGAAAAGATAGTTGTGTTCTCTTTCTGTGCGGTTTCGCCTTATGTTTTTTGGCGTATGTTGAGACTGCTATGATTGGAACTGCAGCTACCTCTGTTCGGGAGATGAAATAGTAATTCGGATGATTCCACTGGCACGGGCGGTTGAGCAATTATGGGTTTTAATTCGTTTGCAGTGATACCGAGGCCTGCCATAACTATAGCCATAACAATATTATTTAAAGTTTAACTTGTATTAATCAATTTGAATACATTGTACAAGAATCGTAGGCGGAATATATTTTAAAACAAGAAAAACGAGAAAGACAACTAGAACATCAGTGACAGACCATTGCATATAGATTATAAGTAACTGAACATTAAAATTGTCTCCAGATTACATTATCATGTTATGGTTGTTGACAAAGACAGTACAATTTTAAGTACACCAGCGCTTTAGAGCCTGGCATATTACGATTTTCTCATTTTACGTAATGGAACGACATAGTTCTGGTAAGCTTTATCCCTCTTTTTAGAAATAAAAGCCCAAGTATTACATAACTTTCTGACATTAGTCTAGAGATGCCATCTGATAATACGCAGTTTGTGCACTGTTAACAGATCTTCCTGTGAGATAAGGAAGGTATTAGAGCGCTAATGGACACGATCAGAGTAACTATGGTTATTCTCTATAGTAACTTCACACTAGCACTTGATAACATGTTGAAGCGATTAGAAACTAGAATATTTGTATTTGAAACAATTTTATAGACTGATCCTTAGTGTAGTTAAAGAAATCTTCTTTTGGCATTCTTAACGTCTAAAGAAAAGAGTGGAGTAAATGAAGGACATCCGTCAAACATGAGTTAATGTGATTGTGAGCTATTTATGGGTCATCATCATTACATCCTGACATGTCCATAGGTGCTCAGATCCCCTCCTCAGCAAGTCCCGTAGTTTCCAGCGACTGGCAACTGCAGTTCTGAGATGGTTTTTAAGTCTTCCTATACAATCACTAAGTTTCTCTTTTCTAGCTGTGACCATCTTAATTTCCATCACCGAAGAAGTGAAGCTGACACATGGTTGGCGAAGTTCTGTGCCCTTCCCAGGGCATTGATGACGCCCGCCAGATCCATTGGTTGACCGTCTTCAACGATAGCATTGCTAGCCAACATGCCCGCTCTTTCATTTCCCCGTACTCCCGTATGTCCTGGGACGTAGACAAAGGTGACCTTACGTTTTTTTTTACTTCTGCAATGTCTCTACCCATTGCCTGAGTATAGAACCCGTCTCCACTTGTCTTATTATGATCATCGAATCATTTAGTATGCAGGCATGGGGGTAGTCTTGTGACTCTAACCAGATGAATGCCTTCGTCACTGCCATCACCTCCATTGTCATGCTACTCGTGGTCATAAAGTATACACCACTGTCTTTCTTCACTATTTTGCCTGACAAGCGTGCTGTAAATGCCCATGCACTTTTTTCGTGTCGTATTACAGATCCGTCTGTATAGATGACTGCATCTTTCTCATCGGTGTTATCGCAGATGAGACCGTTGACCTCCGCATTGACCACGAATCAGTTCTGTTTCCTACATTTTCTGTCGAGCGTGACAATACACGAGAATGTGCCCCTGAATGACGTAGGCACCGATATCCACTCCTCGAGAGCGTTGATATTGGTAAACCCACAGATATGTTTGATGATATCTTATACTCGGCCCACCCTTAATTTTCATTTTCTTAGCCGTACACATTTCCCTGTGTTGATCACGTGGTGCTATGGATACTCTTTATCTGCACCAATCTTCAGGTACGATCGTGCCCTCAAGATTTTGATTCTGCCATCCATGGTTGGAAAGTTAAGAAGATACCTCATTGCTACACAGGGAGTGTCCCTCGTACATCCCAAGATAATACGCATGGTCGCATTCTGTATTTTCTCCTGCCTATCAATTTGCGTCGTACTGTCAGTAAGAATTGTCAGGGCATACTCGATTGGTGCGAGCACAAGTTCCTGGAACAGAAGGGTAAGTAGTCTCTACTCGATGTTGGCAGTTACCATGACCTTCAAGGAGGCAAAAACTTTGCGGGATTTTGTTATCCCATGGTCGACGTGGTGTCGAAAACACAGACTGCGATCAAACTTTACTCCGAGGTATGGCATCACCCTGTCCCTGGTCACCTCATCAGCTCCCATTCGTACTATCGGTGTGGTCGTATTAACGATATGATTGTTGAGGGAGAACCATGCAACTGATGCATTATTAGGATTAACCAATGCACCTGAAACTCCACACAAGGAAGAGATGCGATCGAGATCGTTTGCAGTATAGAGGCGATTTCCCGTCTGTCTCTTCCATGTCGATGTACCAGAATATTATCATCAACTCTGTTGTATATGGTACTCCGCAGAGCTTGTTGGAGAATATTGTTGTGATGTCACTATTTTTCCCCGACTATAGAGACATTTACGAGTGATGTGGCCAGTGTCACACCAGACCACCTTACTTTCCAGAGAAAGTTTATGGTGTCTAATTTCAAAGGCTGCTTGAGTATCAAAATCGTTGTAGCTTAAAAAAAAAAAACAAAGAAAAAAAACTGTCGTTTTTATATTAATATATATATATATATATATATATATATATATATATATATATATATATATATATAAATATACTCAGTGTATTGATCAGTATACGAGAGCACTAATGAGAGCTGAGGAGGCGAACCAAAAAATTAAAGACCACAAACTATATCTTTCTTTGAAGTTGAAAAGCAATTGCGAAAAAAAAAAATGGTGAAGAAATATAGAAAAAAAATAGTCAGTACTTGGAAAAAAAAACAATTATATATCTTCTTCTTCTGCTTTCCTTCCTGATCTGCCTTTCAGCGTCGATGGGAGATATAATTTGCGATCTTTTGCTCTTCTGTTCGCCTCTGCTGCTGTTATGTTTCCTAGTGCTTCTAATATTCCATCGACCCATCTTTTTTGGTGGTTGAACCTTGGATCTGGTGTTCTCACAACGTTTGTTGAAGGCTAGTTGTGTTGTGTTTTCTTCTTTCTGTCTTGTCACGTGGCCAAACCATTTTATCTGTTGTATTATTATATATTCTATGGCGAGGGCTATTCCTAGTTTTTTTTCTCAGTTCTTCATTTCTGATCTAATCTCTCAGACTGTTTCCTGTCATTCGTCTAACACATTTCATCTCTGTAGAGGTTATTTTGCTTATTGTTCTTGCATCTAGGGTCCAGGTCTGGCATTTGTAGCACAACGTTGGGATGAAGATTGTATTGTATAGTGCTATAGTTATTATATATAACGATATAAATAAATACATGTCAACCTAGACTGTCAGAAACTTTTAGTAGTTAATGTTAAGATAAAATATAGCATGGGTTTGTACTTCGAACTTCGCGAAGTTTGAACGTTAGATTGAAGTTCTACTTTCGAAAAGAATATGTGCAGGGCGAGTGTAAAAATCATGTAAAGTCATTCATTAGTGCACAAAGTTACCTCTTGATTATGTCTTTTCAGTGTTATTTCCGCATTATTTTTGGTGTGTTAATCTTCTTCTTTCCTTCCTCATCTGCCTTTCAGCGTCGAGGGGAGATATAATTTGAGGTCTTTTGCTCTTCTGTTCGCCTCTGCTGCTGTTATGTTTCCTAGTGCTTCTAATATTCCATCGATCCATCTTTTTCGTGGTCGACCCTTAGGTCTGGTGTTCTCACAACGTTTGTTGAAGGCTCGTTGTGTTGTGTTTTGTTCTTGCTGCCTTGTCACGTGGCCGAACCATTTTATCTGTTGTTTCCTTATATATTCTATGGCGGGGGCTATTCCTAGCTTTATTCTCAGTTCTTCATTTCTGATCTTATCTCTCAGACTGTTTCCTGTCATTCGTCTAACACATTTCATCTCTGTAGAGGTTATTTTGCTTATTGTTCTTGCATCTAGGATCCAGGTCTGGCATTGGTAGCACAACGTTGGGATGAAGATTGTATTGTATAGTGCTCGTTTTGCCTCCAGAGTTATTTCCTTGTTGGGCAATAGTGGTGATAACTGTCCGATGATTTGACAAGCTTTGTTGCATCTTGATTATATCTTTGCTGTTTGGGAATTATCGTTTGTCATTAGACTTCCTAGGTATTTGAATTCCTCTACTTGTTTTAGTTGTCTGCCTTCTATAGTTATGTTGATGTTCTGTTTATTTTTGGCGACATTCATGACTTCTGTTTTGTTGATGTTGATTTTCATGTTGTATTTTGTTCCTAAGATGTTGAGTTTGTTTAAGTGTTCTTGTAGGTCTTCTATTGTTTGTGTGTTATTGTTGTGTTAATGGTTATATATAATTACTGCCTATTAACTATATAATCCTAGAAGAGTGTAAAAGCCAGGAGGACTAAGAGAAAGTTGCAGTATCGATGCTTGAAATAATAAATGAAACTTATCGTGAACCATGAAAGTCGAATACGTGAGGTGGATTTATAAAAGAGAGGAAGTGAACGATAACGGCGTTCAGTAGTGCTAACAAATAGAAGAAAGAGGGAGAAAGAAAATGAGAGAGAGAAAGAAAATGAGAGAGAGAAAAAGAGACAGAGAACACCAGGAGCACAGTTATTTGGTGTGTTTATGGAAGGGGACTCTTCTCACAAACAATAACTTTTCTCTTCCTTTCCACCATCCACATATGACATCACCACTCCACACTAAGCCCCAGCACGTGCTATTTCCATCATATTTCACATACTTTTTTATGTATTGTGTTTATTATTGTCATGTTTTCATCACTAATTCACTTGTTTAGTGATATTATTTGAACCTTGAATTATGTATCTTTGCTGTTTCAGTTTTTAGAAATTGGTATTGTTTAAGATCTAGGAACAGATTATCATTATATCTACATTTTTATTGTGGGGGGGGGGGGGGGAATGATTCGGGCAATGCAGAGTTCGAACGGTTTTCTGAAATGAATTCAGTCCGACATACGTGGCAGTACACTACAGTTTTTTTTTTTATTCAATCACATATGATACTATCCTACTTAATAAAAATCTGTCAATCACCACTATTGAGATTTCTATATTTCCCGTTTTATTCAACTGAAGTAACTGAAACATTAATTGCAACATTGCTACGTTTGTTTATATATTTCAGTTATATTTTAATTGGTTTTATTATTTTGGAAAAAGCTAATGAGCTGATGCAGGAATAAGTAGTAATGTTTGAAACACCCACGAACTATTATTGATTATATATTATTTGCACTTGTAAACTAATAGTTGATACCATAAGCATAGCGCCTAAAAGCATAGCGAATACATAAATGCTAAACAATACGTCAAATATACATGGAGGCGAAGGCGCGCCTCCCAGCACCAGAGCTGGAAGTTGTCAGCGATCCACAGCTGATGGCTTGCGCAAGGATCGATGAACCAGAACCATCCAGACCCTGCTCCACCTCTCCGTGGTGCTTCTACTAACAGACTAACCTGTCTAGTCTGACCAAGCGAGTAGGGATCTAATAGGGAAGACAACCCTGTACTCAAAAATGTCATGCTGAAGTCGGATGTGTTGGGCCGAAAGGCGCAAATATCACAGTTATACTGTAAACCACAACGCAGACACGCCTACTTAACGTCCTTTTAAGGGTGGATGATGACGAGGTACACTCCTTAAGTCATCGGGCGAACGCAAGCAAGCAAATATACATCTATCTATCTATTGACCTTTCGAGCCGTAACCGGCCCATAGGGCGTAGACCAAGATACACCTTCTCCTATATGAATTTTTGTTCTAGCGGTTTTCTTTTAAAGATATTTTATCAAATCTCGCCATCTGTCTCTGTTCTGTGCAAGCAGTTCTATCTCATTGAGGGAGCCGACTCCTGCTGCTCTTGCCTCTCTCATCAATGTTCTTCTCAGTGTCTCCCTGGGTCTTCCTCTTTTTCTTGTACCTGTTGTTTCCCATATGAGGGCTTGCTTTGCTATTCGATTATTATCTCTTCTCATCACATGTCCAACGTATGACCATCGTCTTTTCTTTAAATATACATGGTTACAATTAATTAGTTTGTGATAAATCTGGAGGACAGATAAATCTAGATGTATCAAACCTCGCCTTTAACGTCAGTCATAAGTTGTCTTTATCGTTCTAGGAGGCACAGACGACATTATTTCGCTTATTGATTTAACTTGTATCTTTGTACGCTCCTCCACTTTTTGTCAGGTGTCCGATTTCATGCTGTCTTATCCAGCAATCAATTGGCTCCGTTTTGATGTGAATATCGTCAATCGGTAAGTGATCTGCTATATCGTTCAATCTCTGTTCAATTCCAGCTTAATCATGTCTTTGTTCTCCTAAATCCTTACTGTTCGCCCTGTTGCTCATAGCTATGCAGACATTCGTATTATTATCACCATTAGGTGGGTGCCACGTCCACGAAGGGTGTCACGCTCCTCCGCGTTTTTCTTCCACTTTTGTTCCTTAATTGATCTGTTCTACAATTGATCACATTCAGTGTCAGGTTGTTAATATGTCTCTTATTTTTGTCGCTGTATTCCTTTGTCTCTTATTCGTTCTATTTTTATCATTCAAATGTTTCTCCCAAAGAACTCGAGTCCTCAAAAGATATCCACAGTGCTCTCAAGTTTTTGCTTCCATCGATTAGCTAGCCAGAGACATCGCACGAGAATTTAGCATCAGGACTTTTGATAGTTGTTACTATTGTATTAAAATAGACTGTTAGAATTTTTTCACAAGCTATTTTTGTTTCAATACTGCATTCCTGTTTTTCCCCTCCTTTTTATACACAGACACAAGTTACGTTAATTTGGAAGTGCAATTCTGATCTTTTGTTATGTTCCTGTTATTCTATCTTTCGTTCGCCTGAAGTATTGTCTATATCTGCAATGTCGTTTCCTGTATAAATTTTACTGTCTTTTGTAATTCTTGTAGTGGCCCATATAGTTTTGTCTGTAGTGTTGTATCTATGGGCCAATGGATTTTCCTCAGTCTACTATATTCAGTGCAGTCTTGAAGTATGTGTTCAGCAGTCTGGGGTGCCTGTCCACATGTACAAGTAGTTGATGTGCCGATCTTGAATTTTGTATACATGTGACTATGGAGTCGATTGTGTCCTGTTCTGAGGCGTATAATGATAACTTGTTCATATCTATTCATATTATGAAAGGCATCCTGAGGTGGGGCTTGTGGTCCTCTGATTGATTTGATTATCTGTTTCTTATGATGGTATGTAACTGGTGTATCTAGTTGTGTGCCTGTTGAACCTTCCTTTGCCAACTGATCTGCTTTCTCATTTCCTGGTATTCCACAGTGAGACGGGATCCACTGCAGGGCAACCCTGTGGTGCTTGCAGAGTTCAGTCAATAAGGTCTGCAGATGTGGTAATTTTCTGGATTGTAGTGCCTGGAGTACTGATCTTGCATCTGTCAAAAACACTACAGGCTGTGGGCTAAGATTACTGTTCAGCAGTTTTTCTATTGCCAACTTTATTGCTTGTATTTCTGCATCATAATTGTGACAATATTTCCCTGTTGCTATTTTATTCATATCCCTAGTGTTATTTGGGTACTCTATATATGCACCTGCTCCCCCATTCTTTACTGCATTCTGTGCTGATCCATCTGTGTACACACGGATCCATAGGTCTTGTGGGTATTCTTCATCCAGGAAACTGAGAGTTATTGTTTTTCGCTGTAGACTATTTTGTTCCTCTTTGTCAACTATTCCTTTCACTTCTGTCCTTATTTGAGCTGATAATCCTGATTCATCTGTCCAGGGAGTCTGTTCTGGTATGGGCAGAAGGGGTTTAACAACTCTTGGCATGTCTGGTGTTTGTCTACTAATACGCTTGGCTTGATGGATAAAGCTGCTTCTCTTAAGTCGTCCCAATGCAAGATTTTGGAATCTGTCCTTTATTGAATGTCTCGGCATGCATACAAATTTTTCTGCCTGTATCAGCACCTTTGTGTCTCTCCGTTCTCTCAGTGCTGGTATCCTCCACAATTTCTCCATCTCCAATATTGGTGTTGATTTCATTGCTCCTGTGATGACCCTAAGTGCCTGGTTTTGTACTTTATCCAGTTCTTGCAATGTGGTGTTTGATGCTGAGCACCATGCGGATGATCCATATTCTAAATGTGGGCGTATACTCTGTTGGTAAACTTTACTGAGTATTTTCCCACTCGCACCCCATGTAGTTCCACACAACTTTCTTAGAATAGCCAATTTCCTCCTTGCTTTTTGGGTTGCCTTATTTATCTGCTGTTTCCAAGATAGTTTGTTATCAAATGTAACTCCGAGATATGTAGCTTGTATGTCTTCTTTCACAGGCTCATTGTTTACGTAGATGGCTCCTGCTTTTTGTTTTGGGGAGAGTGTGAAAAGTGTAGTACTGCATTTGTCTGTATTGATGCTGATACACCATCTATTTGTCCATGAATTCAGTGCATTCATAGCTCTTTGTAGCAATTTGGAGGCCACTTTTGCATACTCCTCTGTGCACCACATTACCAAGTCATCTGCATACATTGCCACTTTGATGCCATATGGTAGTTCAGTAACTAGGTCATTGATGTAGATCAGAAAAAGTGTTGGAGATAGTACCCCTCCTTGTGGAACGCCCTGGCGCAATAAGACCTTCTTACTCTTAAGACCATCCAGTTGCACTCTGGCTCTCCTGTTATGCAGGTATGCTTTGACCCATTTGTACATCCTGCCATTTACTCCATAATTTCTCAGTTTCTTCAAAAGCCCTTCCTTCCATACCTTATCAAATGCTTTCTTTAGGTCTATCCATGCTGCTAGTACCAGTTTCTTTTCTTGAAACGCATCTTCAATTTCCTGGGAAAGATAGGTTGCTTGATCTTCGGTAGAGTAACACTGTCTAAAGCCTGCTTGTTGTGGGACAAGGAGATTTTCACTTTCCAGGTATCACTGCAGTCTGAGATTGATTATACGTTCCATTGTTTTACACAAACAGCTTGTAAGGCTGATTGGTCTATAGCTGGATGTCATTGAACCATCTTTTCCTGGCTTTAGTAATGGTATCATAATTGCTTCTCTCCATGCCTGTGGCACTCTACCTGTGATCCAGCAAATGTTGTAGATCTGCAGTAGTTTTGCTTTAGCTGCAGTTCCCAAGTTCTTAATCATTTCATTGGACACTCCATCATTGCCTGGTGACTTTTTCATTTTTAATTTGGATATTGCCAGCTCTAGCTCTCTTTGTGTAATGGGTGTTTCCATTACTTCATGTGTGGTCTCTTCTTGTCTTGCATTTTGTTGTTTTAAACGGGTCTCTTGTCGTTTTTCTAGGCTAATTTCAATATTATTGTCATTTGCAAAGGAGTCTGCAAAGTAATTTGCTGCATGTTTACCTGTTAGAATGTTTCCATCCTTCTTCAGTGTAATTTTGGTGTTCCTTTCTGTACCCTCATCATTCAGCTGTTTTACAAGCTTCCACACTTTTCTTGTGTCTCGTTCAAGATTCAAGGACTCTGTTTTCTCTTTCCAGCTTCTCCGTCTGGCTTGTAGTTTAGCCCGTTGAAATTTGGCTTTAGCATGCTGGTAGTTGTTGTGGTGTTCTTGGCAAGGGTTATTTTCTGCTTGCTTTCGAGATGTTTCCATGTCATTGTGCAGTTGCTCTAGCTCACTACTCCAGTATGGTTTGTAGTGTTTCCGTGCCCCTCTAGGTATTGTTTCACTGACAGCTTGTATTATTAGTCTACTGAATTCATCAACTATTTTGTTGATGTCTCTATCTGTATTTATATCTTTAGTCAGTACACTGGTGTAGTGTTGATACATTTTCCAGTCTGCCTTTTTGTAATTCCATCTGGAGAGAGTGCTGCTCTCCCTGATGGCCTTATTTTGTACCACTAAAAGGACTGGTCGGTGGTCGCTGCCTCCAAGTTGTTTCCCAACAATTCGTGTGATATTCCAATCCAGGTCTGGTGAATGGAAAGCAAGGTCTGGTGTAGATGTGGTATGCCATGATCTGGAGTAGAATGTTGGAGATCTGTTGCCTGGTTTAATAGTACAAGCCCATTGTCATCCTGCCAATTTTCAAGCTCTTCACCTCTCTTGTCCATATGTTCATAGCCCCAGCTCTGTGAGTGGCTGTTAAAGTCTCCACATACAATTATTCTTTCTTTTAATGTAATTGTGTCTAGTGCTAGTGGGCGGTCACTCGGACAGTAGTAGTTAAGTAGACGGAAGTCTGTATTTCCTGTCCTGAGGTGCAGTATTTGATATTCCGCCCCATCCATATACACTTCAATCTGACATGCATTAATGTTGTTCCTTACAAGAGTCAGTATTCCGCCCTTTTGTCTATTTATTCTGTCAGATCGGTAGCACTGGTATCCCCTAATCTTCAAGGCTATGTCGTTGTTTAGATGGGTTTCCTGCAAACAGCATATGCTTATTTGTTCTTCATGCAGGATATTTTCTAATTCTATCTTTTTACTGTACCCATCTCTTTTGCTGTTGATGCCTTCAGCATTCCAGTGCATTATTTTTTAGTGGTCTTATTTTGGATTGGCCAGTAGCTCTATTCTCTCGCCCCCTGACTCCACAGAGCGGTTGAGAAGGACATCCAGTAATAGAGGTTGGGCCCTTTCGAGGCTGAGGACCCGGCGCTGCTCCTGCCTGAGTGCCCATCACAGGGCGAGTGCCATATCGATTTGCGGTTATAGACATACTTCCATTTGCGTTGAGTGCGTGGCATCCTGATTGTCGTGCGCCTTTGGCTGGTTGACTCCGACTTCAGCACTTGAACTTGCTAGAGCAGACTGTGGTCTTGCTCGGTTGTAGGAAGGCCTGGCCAGTCTTAGTTTTCAGTCCCTGGTGACTGTTAAGCCCCATCCCCACGACAAGGAGCTGGCCTTGATGAGGGTTCCTGTTATTAAAAAAAAGATTATTTGTGTGCTATCAGTTACTTCTCATCCTTTTTCTTCTTTATTATTTATATTTGGTTCTACTGCAGCGAAGAGCCTTTAAACATCGAATCTGTGGAGTACCTTCCTCGGCATTGGGAGTAGAGCAATTCCTTTCCAGTTATTGCATGTTGTGAGTCTGTTTAATGGTGGCTTCAGAATTATCTAATTCTTCATTCCAGTGACGTTTTTTCTCTACTTGTTCAAATGTTTGTAAGTCATTCAAATGTGATCAGTAACACTAATCTGATTTAAATCCTGGATTGTTCAGAAAGAATTGCGAACTTTTATTCTTCTCAGAAGATGTTTTCGTTTTTATTTCTTTTTCTATTTTGTTGTTTGTTTGCTTCAACTGAGAAACCTGCCCATTATTTTTGTCTCTTACTTACTTAATGCTAACGTTTCAGTTTTTTTTATAATCAAAATTAGTATTGTCTCTTGTGTGGTGCTCTTTCTTCTTTGCTGTTGTTCTCACTGGCTTGCTAAATCATCTACGAATTTGTTATTTTATTTAATTATAAATGTTATTTATTTATTAAGATCGTCTTTCTCACTTCATTTTAATGGAATTTGGCTTATATTTTCTTTTCTCTGATCTGTACTTGTGTTCTTTTCAATAGTCCTTCTGGAGTTGTGTTGATTTTATTTTATTTTTCTAAATGATTTAGTGCTCTTGCTCTGCACATGGATCTGATCTCTTGCTCCGTATTTTGAACCTCATTCTTTGTTATCTTTTCCATTGAGATAACGCCTACTTATGTTTGTTAAAAGAGCAGATGTGGTTGATGCGCCTTTCTGATTGTCTATATTGTATTTTTTGCACTACAAAACGAATTATGATAAAGCCAATCCTATAAAGTAATAATGCTGTAGTGCAAATGATTGATATTTGCCCCCAAGTCTTATTTAAAGTGTTCCACGCCAACGACTGAGGTTTAAAGATACTCTCAGAGCCACAGTGCAATTTCGATTGCACAGAAAAAATGTTATCCAGAAAATTTTCCAGCGCATAAATACAATTTATAACTGTTATTTTAGCACGTCATACGTATCAAAACACGCACGCCCGCAAGCACGTAAATTAAATGAATAAAAAAAATAATAGATTTCTTCTTTTTTCAAATCTGAGTGAAACGTCAGCGATTATATTCACGACAAATGTTTATTAACAAAAGTCTAGTTTTAGGTTTCAAAGCAACGTATAGGCTATCATGACGTAATCTATCTATAACAAGGTCAATGAGTGCTTACATTTATGTATGTTGTACGTTTGAGCATGTGTATCGTCTTCATCAAGTAGCAAGCCTGCTGGCGTAGGTGATTATGTCTCTCCACAATTTTCGATCTCCACAGTTATTTATCATTTCTGTTGTTGAGTTTCTTTCAAGCCATTCTCTTAAGCTGTCTGGTATCTTTTCTCTTTGTTTCCAAATGTCTTTTCGTCCCTCATTTTTCCAATTTGTTACAATATATTCCAGCTGTTCCCTTCTCTTTATATGGCCCAAAAATGATGACTTCTTCTTCCTAATGATGGACATCATCTCTATTGTTATTTTGGCCTCTTTCAGAAAGTTTTCATTGCTTTTCTTAGCTGTACATTCTCAACATTCTTCTGTAAAACCTCACTTATACAGCCTCCAATGATTTTCTTGTCTGTTGTCCTATTGTCCATTATTCATGTCCATATATTAAGACTGGCTGCACATAACATTTAAGAACTCTTTTTCTTGTTTCTACTGTCAAAAATGGATTACACAGTATCTTCCTCATTTTTGGAAAGCTGCTTTTGCCTGGGCATGTGTATGCTTGAGTGTAACGGTCATTGTTTTGTGTTTTGTTCGTAAAATGTGAGATTTTGTGGAACCACATTGTGACTTTCTTGTTTGTGTAGGTAATTGTGAGCTACCTCAGATATTACAATGAGGTGTGGCTATATGCTACAGTGACTAGAACTCGTATAAATTGTGTAGCTGATGTTTAACCATTTGTTTGTTGCTACAGTTGCTGGGATTGGTCCACAGAAAGATGATACAGCTAATGCGGTACTGTATGTCTGTTGCTACAATGTCTAGTATTAGTCCAAATAAAGATGATACAGTTACGTGTGAATGTGTGTTGGATGTTAACAGTGATTGGTTTTTTTTTAGGAAGAAGCCGTTGGAAATATATCAGTCATGTGCACAGAATAAAGATTTCTACGTCAGGTTTTTATGTGGAAACCATTTGGTAAAAAAAAGCAAGGAAGACCAAAAGAAACACTAAAAAGAACAATTACTAGGGAAGGCTTAATCATGTGACGAAGAAACAATCAAGACCTACAAGAACTAATAACTTGACTTTTGTGGAGAGCCATGACTTTCGTTGATTGTGCCGTTTTCGGCCCAAGAAAAGCTAACTAATTATTAATAGCGATAAATTGGCAAGGGCTGATTGGTTAGTGCGATTTGTACTGACCAATAGCGTCTGAGTTCAAATGCGAAGATTTGCCAGTTTTCATCATACATATGTAAATATGAATGTGACTTTCATACAATCCCTAGTGTGTGACGCGCATACACTCCCATTTATGTGACACGCATACAATCCCATGTATGTGACGCGCATACGATCTCATGTATGTGACGCGCATACAATCCCATGTATGTGACGCGCATACAACCCAATGCATGTGACGCGCGTACAATACCATGCATGTGACACGCACACAATCCCATGTATGTGACTCGCATATGATCCTATGTATGTCACTCGCATGCAGTCACATGAAATAAATTTCGTTTAAAAAAAAACATTTGAAAATGGCTTTAGTAATAAATAAACCGCATGAATGTGACTTGTATATAACAATATCAATGCAATTTTCGTAAAACATTATCTGGTAAAGCTTAATCAATACACACTGATACAAGCATAACAATATGCCTCTAATATATCCACACAAAGACACCACTTATATAACCACAACAATATGGCTCTAATATAACCACACAAAGACACCACTTATATAACCTCAACAATATGACTCTAATATAACCACACAAAGGCAACACTGGTACAACCACAACAATATGACTCTAATATAACCAAACAAAGAACACTGGTACAACCACAACAATATGACTTTAATATAACCACACAAAGACAACACTGGTACAACCACAACAATATGACTCTAATATAACCACAAAGGCAACACTTGTACAACCACAGCAATATGACTCTAATATAGCCACTCAAGGACAACACTAGGACAACCACAACAATATGACTCTAATATAACCACAAAAAGACAACACTGATACAACCACAACAATATGACTCTAATATAACCACACAAAGACAACACTGATACAACCACAACAATATGACTCTAATATAACCACACAAAGACAACACTGATACAACCACAACAATATGACTCTAATATAGCCACTCAAGGACAACACTAGGACAACCACAACAACATGACTCTAATATAACCACAAAAAGACAACACTGATACAACCACAACAATATGACTCTCATATAACCATACAAATATAACATTGATACAATCGCAACAAAATGACTATAATATAATCACACAAGGACAACACTGATACAACCGTAACAATATGACTCTAATATAACCACAAAAAGATAACAAAAATACAATTACAACAAAATGACTCTAATATAACCACACAAGGACAATACTGTACAATAACAACATGTTTTTTTTAACTATTATAAAAACAGCCGCATGACAAGTTCTAAAAAAAAAAAGGAGAAAATAAAAAAAACTCCCTCGTGCAATGTTTCAAGTATATTATTGATAATCAGAAAATTCTATGTACTTTCTGTTACTGGAAATGTCACATTGTAACACCGAGTTTAATCATTGTTTATGGATAAATCTGGCAAGTGTTTTTTCTACAAACTTAAATATGAATTCGTTTCTTTCGTTTCTTTTAAAAATAATTGTACAATCTCCTTAGAGGAACTCAATTAGAATGTAGGTGTCAGATGGCAAGGAATGCTCAATGAGACCTCACAGAAAGATCAATAGAAAAGCATGAAACTTGTGGGAGTGGACAAAATATATAAGACCTCCATGATCTCTCAGTACAAACGTTTCAGAGAGCCAGCGATGACTAATTCCATTGAGCCCAATTTTTATGGCCCTTTTCGTCTTGTCAGACGGTCTAGTGTGCTATTGTGTATTTTATTTTTGTTTTTGAGGTTTTGTTTTTGTCAAACACCTTCTTTCATGGCTAAGTCTACCAATGTTTGACAAACACACACTGCCACAGAATGAACAAATCAGGTCCACTGACTCACAGTGTTTTCCATCCTTTTTCAAGAGTTTTTTTTCTCTTCTAAGTGTTGCCTTAGCACAGTCTCAAAAGATGTTATACTATTCCTTTCTGTTATATGATATCTTGCACTTATCTTGTTCTTGGTCTTCCACTCTGTCTCTCTCGCCTACCTGATACCACTCAATCCATATTGATCTTCTCTAGTCTATCACGTTGCTCTATGTGACTAAAATGTATTTTCAATTCTTCTTAAATATTAAACCGTTGCGAAATAGATTTGTTTATTCTTTTCTTTGAGTATAAGACATCTTCTTCGTTATCCCATAACCCAAAGGAGGGAAGGAGGGGGGGGGAGAAGGGGGATTCGTTAGGGCACCACTGACAGACCTCGTCAACGTGAAAGTCGTTAGTGCACCACTTACTGACCTCGTCAACCTGGGGATCGGTATGGCACAACTGACAACCTCGTCAACCTTTGGGTCGTTAGGACACCACGGACAGACCTCGTCAACGTGAAGGTCATTAGGACACCACTGACAGATGTCGTCAACGTGAAGGTCGTTAGTACACCACTTACTGACCTCGTCCACCTGGGGGTCGGTATGGCACAACTGACAACCTCGTCAACCTTTGGGTCGTTAGGACACCACGGACAGACCTCGTCAACGTGAAGGTCGTTAGGGCACCACTGACAGACCTCGTCAAAGTGAAGGTCGTTAGGGCACCACTGACAGACCTCGTCAAAGTGAAGGTCGTTAGGGCACCACTGACAGACCTCGTCAAAGTGAAGGTCGTTAGGGCACCACTGACAGACCTCGTCAACGTGAAGGTCGTTAGGGCACCACTGACAGACCTCGTCAAAGTGAAGGTCGTTAGGGCACCACTGACAGACCTCGTCAAAGTGAAGGTCGTTAGGGCACCACGGACAGACCTCGTCAACGTGAAGGTCGTTAGGGCACCACGGACAGACCTCGTCAACGTGAAGGTCGTTAGGGCACCACTGACAGATCTCGTCAACGTGAAGGTCGTTAGGGCACCACTGACAGATCTCGTCAACGTGAAGGTCGTTAGTGCACCACTTACTGACCTCGTCAACCTGGGGGTCGGTATGGCACAACTGACAACCTCGTCGACCTCTGGGTCGTTTCATATCTCGTCATCCTGTTGGTCGTTGGTGCACCACTTACAGACCTCGTCAACCTGTGGGTCGTTAGTGCACCACTTACAGACCTCCTCAACCTGGGAGTCGTTAGTGCACCACTTACAGACCTTGTCAAACTGGGGGTCGTTAGTGCACCACTTACAGATCTCGTCAACCTGGGGGTCGTTAGTGCACCACTTACAGACCTCGTCAACATGGGGGTCATTAGTGCACCACTTACAGACCTCGCGAACCTTCTCCACTTCTTTCAATCTTCAGTCATTCGTTGGGATTCTGCAAAGTCGAGGCCTTTTCATACTTTAAAGTTACCTTCCCATCTCTTTCTCTGCCTGCCTCACCTTCTCATCCCTTTCACAGTTCTTTGCAGCCTGAACTTTAAAGGGAAAACGTTCGAGATACATGGCCAAACCATTTTGTTTTGATTTGTTTCATAATAGTCAAAACATCGTCATGTACTCAGATTGCTTACCGTATCTTTTGGTGAACTTTTTCTTTTGTGATACGATCTAAGTAAGAGATTCCCAAATTCTTACAATAATATGCCATCTCAAATCTTGTATTTTCTTCTGTAGTTATGCTATACGGGCCCATGTTTTGCGAGCCAATAGATATATTGATACAACGACGGTGCGCATCAGCCTGATTTATAATTAAGAGCGATGTTCTAATTCTTTCTGTTAGATTTCAGTCTTGCAAGGAGTGATGTTTTTTTTCCTCTCTCTCTTCTAGCCCACATTTCAGGTTTAAAATCTTTGTCGCTAACAATTTATCATTAGACAAGAAAACAGTACAGAGAATTGAAGCCTTTGAAATGTGGATATATAGATGAATTGGTAGAATTGGATGGAAGGAAAAGAAAACAAACGATGAAGTCTTAAAACAACGAAAAATGAAAAGAGAACTACTAAACACAATTCAAACAAGACAAATGCGATTTTTGTGCCATGTTAAAAGAAACAACAGCCTACTAAAAGTAATCCTGGAGGAAAAAATACAAGGTAAAAGAGGCAGAGGCAGACCAAGACTAACATGGGTGAGTAACATCAAACGATGGACAAACCAGCCTATGACAACCTACACCATCAAAGCAAGAGACAGAGCAGAATGGCGCTCCATGGTAGCCAGCCTTCGTTGCAGAGATGGCACTCGATGATGATGAACAATTTATCAAAAGATTTTAAACTTGTCAATTGTTGCTAGTTCTTTTGTCTATTCATTTTGAATTTTGCAATAATATCCATACAGTCGTTAGTCAATAATATATATATTTTTTTTTTGGCTTTGATCTGCATGCTATTTGCAGCAGAATTTTCATCTAGTCTGTGTAACAGTTATGTTAGTTATTATTCTGTTCTGCTAAACCATCGATATCATCTTCAGGCGTCAAGTTATTGGATAGTTCTGGTAAACCATCGATGTCACCTACAAATCTCAAGTTATTGGATAGTTTTGCTAAACCATTGGTGTAATCTACAAACCTCAAGTTATTGTTAGTTTTACTAAACCATTGATGCCATATACAAATTTCACGTTATTGTATCGTTCTGCTAAACCATTGATGTCATCTACAATCTCAAGTTATTTGATAGTTCTTCTAAACCATTGGAGCCGACTACAAACTTCAAGTTATTGGATAGGTCTGGTAAACCATTGGTGTCATCTACAAACTTCAAGTTATTGCATAGTTCTAGTAAACCATTGGTGTCATCTACAAACTTCAAGTTATTGAATAGTTCTAGTAAACCATTGGTGTTATCTACAAACTTCAAGTTATTACATAGTTCTAGTAAACCATTGGTGTTATCTACAAACTTCAAGTTATTGCATAGTTCTAGTAAACCATTGGTGTCATCTACAAACTTCAAGTTATTACATAGTTCTAGTAAACCATTGTGTCATCTACAAACTTCAAGTTATTACATAGTTCTAGTAAACCATTGGTGTCATCTACAAACTTCAAGTTATTACATAGTTCTAGTAAACCATTGGTGTCATCTACAAACTTCAAGTTATTGCTAGTTCTAGTAAACCATTGGTGTCATATACAAACTTCACGTTATTGGATAGTTCTAGTACACCATTGGTGTCATCTACAAACTTCAAAATATTACATAGTTCTAGTAAACCATTGGTGTCATCTACAAACTTCAAGTTATTGCATAGTTCTAGTAAACCATTGGTGTCATCTACAAACTTCAAGTTATTACATAGTTCTAGTAAACCATTGGTGTTATCTACAAACTTCAAGTTATTACATAGTTCTAGTAAACCATTGGTGTCATCTACAAACTTCAAGTTATTGAATATTTCTAGTAAACCATTG
Organism: Megaustenia siamemsis; assembly: GCA_032433765.1. Lineage (NCBI taxonomy): Eukaryota > Metazoa > Mollusca > Gastropoda > Stylommatophora > Ariophantidae > Megaustenia > Megaustenia siamemsis. Next base: position 45,307,736 of record JAVIAB010000124.1, on the reverse strand, counting down.
GTGTTATCTACAAGCTCAAGTTAATGGATAGTTTTGCTAAACCATTGATGTCATCTACAAACTTCAAGTTATTACATAGTTCTAGTAAACCATTGGTGTTATCTACAAACCTCAAGTTATTGCAGAGTTCTGCAAAACCATTGGTGTTTATCTACAAACCTCAAGTTATTCGATAGTTCTGCTAAACCATTGGTGTCATCTACAAACTTCAAGTTACTGGATAGTTCTGCTAAACCATTGGTGTCATATACAAACTTCACGTTATTGGATAGTTTCTAGTACACCATTGGTGTCATCTACAAACTTCAAGTTATTGGATAGTTCTGCTAAACCATTGGTGTCATCTACAAACTTCAAGTTATTGGATAGTTCTAGTAAACCATTGGTATCATCTACAAACTTCAGGTTATTGAATAGTTCTAGTAAACCATTGGTATCATCTACAAACTTCAAGTTTTTGGATAGTTCTAGTAAACCATTGGTGTCATCTACAAACCTCAAGTTATTGGATAGTTCTAGTTAACCATTGGTGTTTATCTACAAACTTCAAGTTATTTCATAGTTCTGGTAAACCATTGGTGTCATCTACAAACCTCAAGTTATTGGATAGTTCTAGTAAACCATTGGTGTCATATACAAACTTCACGTTATTGGATAGTTCTAGTACACCATTGGTGTCATCTACAAACTTCAAGTTATTGGATAGTTCTGCTAAACCATTGGTGTCATCTACAAACTTCAAGTTATTGGATAGTTCTAGTAAACCATTGGTATCATCTACAAACCTCAGGTTATTGAATAGTTCTAGTAAACCATTGGTATCATCTACAAACTTCAAGTTATTGAATAGTTCTAGTAAACCATTGGTGTCATCTACAAACCTCAAGTTATTGGATAGTTCTAGTTAACCATTGGTGTTATCTACAAACTTCAAGTTATTTCATAGTTCTGGTAAACCATTGGTGTCATCTACAAACCTCAAGTTATTGGATAGTTCTAGTAAACCATTGGTGTCATCTACAAACTTCAAGTTATTGCATAGTTCTGCTAAACCATTGGTGTTATCTACAAACTTCAAGTTATTGCAACAGTTCTGCTAAACCATTGGTGTCATCTACAAACCTCAAATTATTGGACAGCTCTGCACAAAATACTGACAGTAGCTTCATGGTCTTCAAAAACAACCGTCTCGATTCTTTTAAAAATGTTGTTGAATAAGGTAGGAGTAAGCGGCCTTTATTTTCTGAGTGATCTTCTGTAACAATTTCATTCACAATCATTTATTTATTTTTAGCCCACCTGTTAATAGTCGACGTTCCACATGTTACTCTGGAAAGAATATGCTCTTAGAAACCCACGTTTTATTCCTCGCCGTATGTTGTGCAGTTGTTTTGCCTTATTCTTGACATGATTAGTCTGTGTTAAATAGCGCGTACAATTTTAGAATAGAGACCAGTTTACAGACAACAGCTTCTGGAGCATAAATTACATTTTACAACACAGACGTTTGGAGAATGCATCAATATCTTTGTGAAGAAAAAAAACGGACGCCTTTCATGTGATTAAAATATAGTTTGGGACTATTGTTAGTTTATACGTGCATGATGTTTTCCTAAAGAAGGTATATTTGGGCATGAACGTCATAACGTATTTGTGTTGTCCCTTATTACTGTAAATTCGTAATTATACATTTAATTAGATTTCTTATGCTTTAAAAAATAGTTGGCGAAGACAAAAGCCAAGAACATAAAATATATAGAGACTACCTTAATCATGAAAGATATACACAGATAAGAAAGATACACAGATATGAGTGATGTCTATCAATACAGGATCAGACAGAGGAGAACGATTTTCCTTTCAAAAATTAAGAGCGGGTGGGGGTGGGGATTATATTTTAATGACAATTCATCCTGAAGATCTTTTTCTATATATGAAATATAATATCTGAGAGGAAGTTGATGCACATCATTAACACACAATTGTTTCAAAGAATATTACAAGAGAACATAATCAACATAATAATTTTTGTAAAGACATACAGAATGAAGATAAACAATCATTGAACATGTAACGAGAAGTGAAACACGGATATAACCTGACAGTAAGAGAGATAGAGAGAAAGTAGAGAGTTGTAGATGAGGACAGAAGTGAAGAGTCCAAGACATAAAAAAAGTAAGTTAGAAAAATTATTATTGTACTGAAACATTGATACCAAATGTTCTGTAGCGTTAAATTGCTCAAGTCGAAGATATCTACTAATATATAATAGCGTGCGAGGCTGCTGTAGGAAACACCTCGTCTCCTCGTGGCGGTGACTTCACTGGGCTCCGTCTGACGCCAAGAAGTAATCTATTTAATCGTCTTCACGAGTTTGTTTTCTTGTCACAATGACGAAGGATTGTGACCGAAACGTTTATAATTGTGTCTTTTCCTCTTTATTTGTAAAGCTGCTATATGACATTTTAAACGTATTTTTCTTGGTCATTACATTGCAAACTAGAACAAATGTGAAAATAGTGTCTAGTGATAAATAAAAAAGATGAAAAGAAAATGTAATAGAACAAAACGGAAGCTCCTAAAAACATCAGAAAGAAACAATCAACAGTCATCGGGCACATCACGAGAACAGGAAAGTTGGAATACTCGGTTACAACAGGCAAAATACAAGGAAAGAGAGATCGCGGACGATAAGGAGAGAAAATACTAGATAGCTTGGTATCATGGCATGGCGAACAGTCAACTACAGAACTGATACGATGCACGATAGACAGAAGATTGTGGAAGGACATGAACGCCTACGCCAACCGGTATGGCACATGATGATGATGAACAGAACAATTATTCTTTACGACTAATTTTTTTAATCGGTCAACGGTCTCCGTTAAAAAAAAATTACACCCAAGAACCACAACTCTGTGTGTGCACGTAACTTTCTTGATATTTGTTCAATGCTATTAAAGGTCACGGCAGGACACAATGTCGCCTCCGCATTGAAGGTTTGGCTGTGTTGAATAGCCAACATTTTCTGTCTCTTGTCCTCGGAATATTTATTCTGACAATGCTCTGTTTATCTATCTCTTGATGCCACTTTCACTTCTACAACGCTGTAACTCTCTTGTCAGATTGCATTTAATTGTTCTCACTTCAGGATTTTCAAATTTCCTGAAATAAAGACCCTTTTACACAATTTATTAAATAATGCACATAGTGGTATCAATAATATAGAGGTCACATCGTAAAATAATGAAAAAAGGTAAACGACTGAGGTATATATTTTTTTTAAAGAAGTTTGAAGGGAGAAAAAAAAATCGAGCATATCCCATTTGTAGAGAGCGTCAAGAATAATAGTTTCTGGAATGTAATTTACCAAAAAATTTATATTTAAACTGCTGACTATCAAGAAGAAATGTGAGCACATGTAATGTCGACTCGTATCACATTCGCTAGGTTAGTCACAACAGTAATAAAATAACACAAGGAAATGGCGGGTGAAGGAAGAGATCTGAATACACTAAGAATCGATGAACAAGTTTTCTATTTTGCCGATCACGCACACCTAAAGGCAGAGAAAGTGGAGACTGAAGCAAACCCCGTCAACGATTTAAAAAAAAGAGGAAATACATTTTCTTCATATAAATCACCTACGTAATCACATTCTGACCAACCAGTCAGCGACTTATCTCCGTGCAGTCTGAAGGTTGAGGCGACGATAGGGATGAAAATTTGATGTACAATAATTCCATGTTGAAATCGAATATATGGAAGTTGCGCAAATATTGCACCGCACTGTAAAACAGGCTACAGCGCTTCTACACCAAGCTCGTTCAAAATCGGCCAATTTTTGAGCGAACCGAAAAAAAACAAACATCTGACTCCAGAAATAATCACTTTATAACCGCCCCTCTGGCAAACCCATGTGTGTTCCAAACTTTGGATCCGTCCGAGTACCAGGTACTGTGGCTTCTCCCCTCACATTATACAAGATGGACTTCAAGTTGTTTTGTTTACTCTTAACTCCAGCAGCCTTAAACAAAATCTGTTCAACTAAAGCTTACTAATTGTGTGATGCGTTCACTGCATGTCACTTGTACAGTTATTTTAAATCGTGTACCTTCAGGTCTAGTAGTCCGGTGTACTAACCAAAAAGAGTCGCACCGTCTACCAACTAATACTGGCCAGTATACTGGACCACTGAAGACAAAAGATAGTAATCGATCAAAGACTTCAAGGTTGCGCTAATCTGAGATGGGCATCATGGTTTTTTTTCTTTTCTGGCAAAAAAAAAAGACAAAGCTAGATTAGTCTTTTCCACGTTACTAAAAACTGTTTCCGTAATAGAAAAAAAAAAACAGAATTGATGCAATGGACGGTGGATAGGGGATTGTGGAAGGACAAGATCGCCTACGCCAACCGGTATGGCACACGATGATGATGGTGATGAGTAGAAAAAAAAGAGGGGGTGCGAAACTAAATCTATAATCCCTACATTTCCAATCTACCTGTTGTGGTTCATTCGTACTTTTTTTCCCTCTATAAATATCATTTATGCATTAATACTTCATACGGAAACTTTACATATTTACGCAAATTTAAAGAAACAAAAGAAAAGAAAACTAAAACGACGTTCTAGTTGCTTGATGTCGTAATTCATGAATTGCATCATTTAACAGGAATCAATACTATAATATCAGCTTTGTATGAAAAGCATAAACCAGCAGAGCTAAGCAAAATTAAACGAAACAAGTGCTGTGTGATTATTTCGATTTGTAATGGTAAAGTATTGAGTTGCAGGGCCGGATCTATAGTGTTTGTGCAAGACAGAGAGCGAACTCGATGTATACTATAATTTGACTGCCAAACATGTTTTAGTTTGCAGTTTTGTTTTATTTCAAGACGTGTTTATTGGTATTTCTGCATAGTTCCTGGCACACTTGTTCTCGGGTGTGGCGAAGTTACTGTTAGATGTTAACAATGCCTGTTACTCTTAGCGGTTTTCTATTTTTACCATCACTTATGTTGTCGACATATTTGAGGATACTTGATGCTTTTATCAACTACAAGTCTTTTCTACAATTATTTTAAAAATTCGTTTCTTTTTTTCTAACACTTAATCTATTTCTTCCAGTTTCGTACTTTATAAATTTATTGCAACATTCATTGCCACTTTCTCTCTTTCTCTCTTTCTTTATCTTTCTCTCTCTCTTACTCTCTCTCTCATCTCATTATGTGGAACATAACTCAATATAAATACAGATACTTACACTCACTCTTTCTTTCGCTCCCTGTCTCTCTCACCTCTTACTATGCAAAACACTCCTCCATACAATACACACACTCTCTCTATCTCTCTCTCTCTCTCTCTCTCTCTCTCTCTCTCTCTCTCTGCCGGTAAGATACAATATAGCACTTACATTCTCCAAATCAATCCTTTTTTCCCTCTTTGAAATGTGATCCACGCTAACCCTGCCTGGCCTATCTTAACCGCTGTCATCCATCACAATTACCTTCTCTTTGTTCTGGCTTCTCTCCGTTTTGTCTTATGGCCAAAGTTGTAGCTGGAAGTCTCAGCCATCGAGGTAGTGTGCTTATATAGTTAGTTTGCTTGGGTATTTTTTAAAATAAATCCTACAAATGTACTAGATTCATCTCTCTCGTTTAACTCCTCTCGTTGTTTTCTCTTCTCTGTTTGTCAGAATCTTGCTTCACGTGTCTGTTTATCATTAACATGCCTTAAACTACAGTAATTTATTTCGTACCTTATAGGTGTATGCGATATTTGCTCTTTTCGGCCCAATACATTAAACATCAGCGCGGCATCACGAGTTGTGTCTATCCTAATCGATCCCTGTTAGATCAGTCTAGTTAGCTTAAACTCATGACACATTCGAAGGGTGGAAGTAAGGTATCGATCAGCGTTGGTTTACTTATTGTAATGACCCATACATCGCTAACCACTTTCATTTCATGGAAGCTGCAGCACCTACAGCTCTAATTAAAAGTACCACAAGAGCACCGTGACCACTAAGACGGTGTATAATGAAAAACACAAAGAAGCTCCGTTCTAACTTTAAACAAGACGTGACACGTGTCTGCAAATATTGTATGTAACATCTATCTATTGACCTTTCGAGCCGTAACCGGCCCATAGGGCGTAGACCAAGATACACCCTCTCCTATATGAATTTTTTTTTGGTTCTAGCAGTTTTCTTTTAAAGATATTTTATCAAATCTCGCCATCTGTCTCTGTTCTGTGCAAGCAGTTCTATCTCATTGAGGGAGCCGATTCCTGCTGCTCTTGCCTCTCTCATCAATGTTCTTCTCAGTGTCTCCCTGGGTCTTCCTCTTTTTCTTTTACCTGTTGTTTCCCATATGAGGGCTTGCTTTGCTATTCGATTATTATCTCTTCTCATCACATGTCCAACGTATGACCATCGTCTTTTCTTTATTACTGAAGATATTAGTGGTTGATTGGCGATTTCTCTAATTTCCTCGTTTGTTTTGAATTCGTTCCATTCTATACCAAGTATTTTCCTTAGACATTTATTTTTGAATGCGTTCAACTTTGTTTCTATATCTCTTGTTGTTTTCCAGCTTTCACACGCATACGTAAGGGTTGATAGTACATTTGATTTGAATAGTCTCAAGTTTTGTGTTTGTGCTGATGAGTTTTGATTTCCACAACTTTTCAAGGCTTCTGAAAGACATTGCTGCTTTAGCCATTCTGATACTAATTTCTTTGCTCGTATCCCCTTCTCGATCAATGTGACTTCCAAGATAGATAAAGTGATCGATCTCTTCTACTGGTTTGTTTTCCATGTATATTTTGTCACTTGTTGGAATTAAACTTTTCATGACTTTAGTCTTTTCATGATTGACCTCAAGCCCAATTTTGCTGGCTATTGATGATAGTTCATTTGTGTTTTCCTGCATCGTTTTTATCTGACTGCTGATGAGAACTATGTTTTAACATCAGTCGCTCTATATTTTCGGAGAGGATTATTGGTTTCATACTGACTTTATTAGTAAGCTGTTCATCTTAGAAAGACAAGACCTGGACGGTTATAAACATTAGTTTAATTTTCATACTCTGTTGAGTATGTCGTATGTTAGAGCTTACAGCTATTTGAAATGAATGTGTACATTTTTCATTAACAAAATCATAATCTGCCAGCTTACAATTTTGAATTATTTTCATTATAAATGACGTGCTTACAATTTTTTGGGGAAAAGAACTAGTTTACTAGAACATTAGATCAAGCTTTATCTCCAACAGAGAGGACTACATAAAGAGGAACACCCCACATACTTTGGAGTACATCTGGACCGTCAAAAGAACACGAAGAAACATGCAGAAATCCTGACTAAGAAGGCAACACGTAGACTAGAGCTTTTGAAAAGTGTTTGTAGTACTTCATGGGGAGCAGATAAAGAAAAGTCTTAGGAATGTCTTTCTGTGTTATTTTTGCAAGGAACATGGTTGTTCGCTAATAGCAACATGCAGCAAAACAACCAACTTGTCACTTAACAGGATACAAAACAGTGCACTACGGCTCATCACTGACGTAATGAGGTCCACACTGAATGTAGCAAGTGAAATACACTGCAATATAGAACTTTAGAGACGAGAAGAGATCAGGCCACTATGGAACTACATCAAAGACAAAAAGAATGGAGAAAGACCATCCTAACAGAAAGTTAGTGGATACATGGATTCCTAATCAGAGAATCAAATAGATCTCAACTGTCAGGAATATACAGTAAAAATATCACCTACTGCGAAACGTAAACAAACATCAATGGTCATAAAATTATGTCATCAAATACAAATTACATATACTCAGAACTCTGCATAGAAATATGTGACAGAATCAATAAAAATACTGATCAGGTATCAATAACAACCGCCGCAAGGAAAACCATTGATACTTATCCAGATGACTGGATACATGCATATACCGATGGTGCCACAACAAAGGCAACTACCAAAGCTGGATATTTGATTTTGATGCATTATCCAGATGGGACAGAAAAAGAACTATGTGGCCCATGTGGTGAAGTCTGCAACACTTACGAAACAGAAATAACAGCCTTAGATAAAGCAGTGCACCATCTGAATATTGTTTTTGATACCACACCCTCAAAGAAAAGAAATATAGTCATATTTAATTATTCCATATCAGCCCTGCAGGCGTTAGGAAGTAACATAAACACGCCAGTTCTCACACAGCTCATCATAGGCACATATAACTTCATCAGCACATATGACATAAGGCTAGTGATGCAATGGATCCCAGGACACTCCATCACACCGGGAAATGGCAAGGCAGCTACATTAGATAAGACAGGATCCAGATAGACACAATTCAACTCCGACGTCTCATTAAACACAGACAAAGAAATCATAAACTACAACAGTAGAGACGATTGGCTGAATAGATAGGGCATGGGGAAAAACAGAGAGAGATCTTTTTAAATACATGTCAAGGCTAAACCCCCATGACACCATTAACAACTTAAAAAGATGAGACCAAACCAATATCTTCAGACTGAGACCAGTCATGTATTATTGCAAAACTGTAACACTAGAATACAACGAAATAAAATTCCAACATGTCCACCTCAGTTGATTAGAAAAAATAACTTTAGGGTAAAAAAAAAAGTAAAGAGTCCCGTCACGCCAAGTGACGTATAGGGAACATGGTGTTAGTGAGCATAACCTTTTACAGATCTACAGCATATGATTTTTGGGGTAATGTGGACGGTATTACGCCCGTGCCGCTTTACATTCTTCACTAAGCACTGAGCTATCGCGGCTAAACATTATAGTATAATAGAATAAATTCGGGGTAATAAACATTAGGGTATAGTTGAATACATTTGGAGTAATAAACATTAGGGTATAGTTGAAAACATTTGGAGTAATAAGCATTAGGGTATAGTTGAAAACATTTGGAGTAATAAACATTAGGGTATTGTTGAATAAATTTGGAGTAATAAACATTAGGGTATAGTTGCAAACATTTGGAGTAATAAACATTAGGGATAGTTGAATACATTTGGAGTAATAAACATTAGGGTACAGTTGAATACATTTGGAGTAATAAACATTAGGGTACAGTTGAATACATTTGGAGTAATAAACATTCTTCTACCTTTTAGCTCCCTGTGGAGCACAGGTCTTCAACAAACACTTTCAAATGGTTCTGTTTTTTGCTATTCTTTTAAGATCATTCCATGTCTTCCCCATCATCTTCATCTCTGCTTCGATCTGTTTTCTCCAAGAATTCCTTGGTCTTCCTCTTTGTCTTTTCCCCTGGGGATTCCAAAAAAGGGCCTGTTGTGTAATACTCTCAGATGGCTTCCGTAGTGTGTGTCCTATCCATCGCCATCGTCTTCGCTGTATCTCTTTATCCACTGGTATTTGACCGGTACATTTCCATAATTCCACGTTAGTGACTGTCCTGCCATTTCCATCCTTTTATTCTGCGCAAGCATCCATTAATGAAAGTCTGTACTTTGGAGATTGTCAATTTTGTTATTCTCCATGTTTCACAGCCATATAATAGGACCGATTTAACATTGGAGTTGAAAATGTTTATTTTTGTATTTAGCCTAATTTCTTTGGATTTCCATATGTTTCCCAGTGCAATGAAAGCTCCTCTTGCTTTTGATATCCTTATTTTGGTATCATTTTCTGTTCCCCCTCTTTATCTATATTACTGCCCAGATATATGTAAGATTGTACGTCTAGTAGAGGTAAGTAATAAACATTAGGGTATATTTATTTTTTTTCTCGTTCGCCAGCTTTCACTTCTGACGAAGTCCCTAGAGACTAGGAACTGAGTTTTGCGTTTGCGTGCTTATACATTTTTCCCTGGCAGCCATGTGCACAGGGGTCCCTCGCCGCACAGGCAGATAATTCCGTCCTCGGAGGTACTCATATTTTTTTCCCTCCATGAGTAATTGACGTTTCAAGTCGGGCCTCGAAGCTGAGACAAAAAAAATCAATGTTTTAAATGTGTAAAATGTTTTAAGACTGTGTACAGTTTACACAATACAAGTTATATTTTAGTGATACCAAGTGGCAGTAAACAATGTTTATACTTTATCTGCAAAAATCCGCTGACTGTTTTTCTCGCTGGTGGTTGCCGCAGAGATAAATCATAAATAAAAATCTCAACCTGGTGCAGCCGGGATTTTAACTCACAACCTCTCTGTCTCGAGATCGGCATCTTGCCTCGAGACCAAACAGTCCCCCGAGGGTATATTTGAATTAATGTGGGGATAATTTGGGGTAATAAACATAAACATAATGGTATAGTTGAACAATTTTTGGGTAATAAATCTTAGGGTAAAGCTGATACATACTGTGAACATAGGCTGGTCATAGTACCGATCACATCACCCATAAAATATGTCAACGCGTGCTAAAAAATGTAGGCACTAACACCACATTCTCTATTCATCTAAAAGAGTCTAAGGAGCAAGTAGTAGCAGAATAATTTGAACAATTCCAAAGGGAAGAAAACATTGAAGCTTTAAGGATTCTAGAAATGTAGTATATTGAAGGCATATATTTACTAGACTACTACTGCTGTTGGAGAGACGTGATGGCTCAGTGGCTATTGAACTGGACTACAAAGGACATGAGGTCGGGTTTGATCCTGATCGACGGCTTTCGCGTTCACCCAATCTTAAATGTGTACCGGATTTTTTCTTTTAAAGTAAAGCGGCACGGGCGTAATACCGACCACATTACCCCCAAAAAATCATGCGCCGAAGGTCTGTAAAAATTATGTTCACTAACACTATATTCCCTATAGTCCACTTGGCGTGACGTGGGTCTACTTTACATTTTTACTTCTGCTTTCGAGGTTCTTTTACTCAAACGTCGGATTTAGGCCGAAGCTGGTCACAATCGGTAGGACAACTAAAATATGAAATGGTTAACTTGAAACAATGTGCCGAAAAGGAATAATTTCAGCTTACGACAGATACAACTTTGAAGAGTACTACCAAATAGAAAATAAAAAGTCGTCAAATAAGCTGTTAAATAAGAAGTAAAGTAAGGGCCAAGCAAGGTAAAGAATGAGCGTCAAACAGAGCGACGAATAGAATGTGAAACAGATTTTTAAAGTGAAACAAATTCAAAATGATTATCAAAATTGGTATCCAAGAAGAGCAAATTACGGCCAGACGCTTTTAGCAGGGTCGGAAAACCAGGACAGGAAGAATTAAATTGAATGGAATTCAAACTGAATAATAAAACTGGTATTCAAGAAGCATGATGTCAAATATTGTTAAATAAGAAACCACAACCGAGTACAAATTGAGTACCGAAAAGCTGTTCAAATGGGAACGGCAAACAAGGTTGTCTCTATGACTGAGGTCACCAATTCGTCGAAGGAAAACAATAACAGGAAAAAAATGTGAGTTTTTTAAGATATCCCTGAAAAGCTGTGAAAATAACAGACGAAAAGCTGATACTATGGTGTAATTCACGTGAACACGCCCACAAAAGATGATGTTTTGTCTGTTAGCAGATCGCTTCCAAATGCCGACAGGCACGCGAGGGAAAGATCTATGAGTCACTGTTCGTTACGCAGTGTTGCAAGTTATATATGCTGTCAGGGGTATCCTAAGAGACATTGAAATGTACACGCTCTTTAATTTTGTAAACAAAAAAAATGTGGGGGGGGGGGGGGCGCGTTGTGGAGAACAGACATAAGCTGTCAGCAGTCCTCGTGTCAAAGCTGATTGCTGACGTCAGAGCTAACAAACTAGAGCTCATTATGATGCTGCTCAGCTATATGGTTCTGGAATATGCAACTCTAGTCTGGTAGCGTGTAAAGACAGCGAAGTCGAAATTGTCGGGACAAAAAGCGCACATATCACAACTCGTTTCAAATAATAATAATAATAAATTATGTTTAATGCTCTATTTATATTAATGATATACATGTTATATTCGTTAATTATGTGAAATAATTAATATTTACATAAAAATGTCATATGTATGCGTAAAATGTAACAATTGTAGCATGAGAGAGCTAATTTTTTCACACAGTTTGCCTTATGAAACTGATGAACATTATATGGCACAGACACGATTGAAGATAACATTATTTTGGACAGAATTGATATCCCCAATATTAAAACTATTCTGATGCACACACAACCCCGATGGGCGAGCCACATAGTATACTAAACACTCGACTGCTGAAAATATTCTATGGTAAGCTGCAGATAGGTAGACGCTTACAATGTAGACAAAGAAAAGTTACTTAAAGATATGCTAAACACTTCGTCAAAAGGAGTCTTTACACACGGGCAGATGTGGCACAAGAAATAACAACTTAGAACACACCTCATCGACTTGGGGGAGGGCGAAAGGTGTAGCATCCGAACAACAAAGAAGCTTAGAAAGGCTGGGTAAAGTTCATACCAGGAGCAACTATTGTGTGTGTATACTACCTATTCTTGTTATTCTTGTAATTCTTCTTTGTATGCTGAGGTACGGGTCCATTGATGTGGTCATCATCATCAGGTACCATGTCCTTCGCAGAAAGTTGCATGCACCACAGCCCGTCCGAATAATTTCCATAACATCAAGTATCGAGTATTTTCTCTCTTTGTCGTCCGCAGTCTCTCTTTCCATGTATTTTTCCAGTTGTAACCAAATATTCCAACTTTCCTCTTCGCATGATGTGCCCGAAAAATGGAAACTAAGATCATGAATAAAATAGGACCTTCTTCTTCTTCTACCTTTCAGCTCCATGTGAAGCAATGGTCTTCAGCAAATAAGTTCACAAACGTCTTGTTTGGTATATAAAGACCTAGATTGGTCAGGGTTAGCACTAGACTTAAGTGATGATACTCGCACACAGATTAATAGAACAACTGGATGAAATGACATTTCTAGTCTTCATCACCGGTGATAGTCAAACAATAAAGTACTTATATTCTTTCTTCATTTTCGGCTGCTACAAAATTGTATTGCTTGTTTTGTCTGCACCATTTCTTCATAATCTTCCATAATCCATATTTCAAGGGCTTCAGTGAGTACACCATACATTATTGATACTGTATCAGCACTACATTATTTTAAAAATTTGTGTACAGTTTACACAATACAAGCTATATTTTAGTGATACCAAGTGGTAGTAAACAATGTTTATACTTTATCAGCAAAATTCCGCTGACTATTTCTTACTGAAATCAATCTCAACAATCTCCCAGCAGATCCACCTTGCTCAGCCATAACAAAAGTGGATGACGTAGAGTGTGCGTACATATAGTTTATGTTGCTCGCTTATTATATATTTCAAATCTACCCTTTCATTCGACCTACTCTCCTTGTAGCAGCTTGACTTGATAAGAGGAATCATGTACTATGCTTTTATCAATCATTGCGTCACTCTCCAGAATCGATTTCAGATAGCCTTCAATATCTTTCTTGTGAAGCGAGTCTGTCTGCTCTTTTATAGCCTTGGCTCGCGACTGACCGGGGCAGTAGGTCCACACAATTTTTCAAGGTCCGAGGCTTTCAAACCCATTCATGACAAGAGTCACAAGTTTAGAGCTCTATGCAGGATTGACAGAAACTCGGTTAGGATAATTGCTTTTCGTCACGTTCACGTGACTATTACTAATTTTTATCGTCGGTCTGTAAAAGTACTTTAAGTGGCCGTGAACGCGTAGTGTCGTAACTTTACGATAAAACGATATATTTAAGCATTCCTACCCGACACATCCGTCTTCGGACATTTCTGATAACAGGACCTTCTCTCTGCGATCCCTAATTGCATCGCCATACTGTTAGTCTGATTTCAAGAGCACCATTGCAGGGTGGAGTAGTCTCTGAATCAAATTTGCCGGTCCTGACACACGTGGAGTCAGCTATGAGTCACTGGCATTTTTAATTCCATTTGCTGTTTGGGGTCTTGGTTTCCATTTCGTTCTTGAAACTCACTTCAGAAATCGAGCAGGGAGAAGCATTAACAACAAACACCTTAATTGAGATGATAGTGTAGTTAACATATGTCCTGTGTCCTCCATGTTTCAGATGAAAATATAAAAAAAAACAATATACAAGAAGAAAGCACTTTGGAACTTTATAAAAAAATGTTATAAAAGGGCACGCTATTGTCATCTTGTTGACAATCACATACGGTCCTATGGCTGCTGGCGCCCTGGTCTGGCTGAACTTCGGCGCCCTTTTTAATATTTTATTTATTATTTTTACTTTTTCTTTTTTTGGAAGATCTTTGATGGCCCCCCTAAGCACATGGCGCGCCCTGGGCAAATGCGAGATGCTAATACCTTAAGCCGACCTTGTTGACAGACACGCCAGAAGGCCGTGTACAAAGCAATTAATAGCCAATCGTTTGAGACTATTTGTACAATTGTCACAATCAGCTACATTATAACTCGTTTCAAATCATCTGCCCAACTTCAAAACGCTATTACTCTCTAACCGTTTGTTAAAAACTTTTGAAATTTTCCAAATGTTATTAGAATGCAAAAGACCCTTTAAATGTATATTTAACAAATATCTTGCAGCTGCAGTTTTATTAAAGCGGCGATATTTCTTTGATGTTTGTAAAAATTGTAAATTGTGAAGCCCTAAAGAATAGAAATTACCGTAGTTGCTGGTCTATGATTAATTTTCACTAGGTAAAGGCGTGGCCGTAATGGGGAAATACCAGGAGAATTATTGTCTTCTCAGTTCGAGGACGAACGATAATATCAAGGTATACCTGTATGTCCAATTTTCATAGTTGTGTGGTCCTGATAAGGACCGTTTGTTGAACTAATTTAAGGTAATATAGGGGCCAACATTGTAGGGGCTATATACTATCATTCTGAATCAGACGAGTCTAAAAGATTAATAACTGTTTGGGGTTGAACATTCCACAAACCATCATTTTTCCAATATTCCTCTTCCTGTTTTAAGACGTTGTCTTCACATTTAGCCCAATAATCTTTGTCTATATTTAATAAAGCGAGATTAGCAAGAGTCTTTACATCGCATATTTTGAATGTTGTATTTTCATCTGCCACTTGTCCTTTTAATTTTGCCCAGATTAGTTCTATTGGATTTAAATGAGCATGGTAAGGTGGCAGCCTCAAACTTATATGACCGTGCTCTTGGATAATCTTATCTATTTGAAAAATCTTTGTCCTTTGTTTTTGCTTTACTAGAGATAGTAATTCAGGTTTTAAGTACATGTTATTAAATTGTATGTGCTCCTTTGTGAGCCATATCTTAATAGCATCTTTTGTACTGGATGACGTCGGGACTTTATCTTCAAGTGCAACAATGTTGTGGTACGCTGCATTGTCCATTATTAGGCAAGATGGTCGATCTAGTGATGGGAGAACAGAATTTTCAAACCAATGTCTAAATATGTGACCATTCATCTCAGAGTGATAATCCCGATTGTCTATGGATTTTGAAAGAAAAATGAGCTCTGCATTCTGTATTAGTCCATGTTGTCGACTACCTGCATGAGCAATTATCAAGCGCTGTCCTTTGCTGCTAGGTATTAATCTCTTAATCTTTCCATCTGATGACTGCCATTCCCTTTGGTTAGCGTGGTGAGCATTGATCCATGTTTCATCCAAGTACACAATATCATAACCTTGCTTGCGCACCTCTTTTACTTCACGTAAGTACTTGCTTCTCATGACTACTATATGTGGCTTCTCACAGATGATGTTTCGTCCATTGGAATACTTTCTGAATGTAAAGCCTGCAGCTCTCACATTCCTCCATAATGTAGACTTTGATATTTCAATACTGTTGTTCTTTTTCAGCGATACTTTTAATTTTCTTATTGTAACAGTTTCATTCATACCCAACATTTTGCGAATTTCACTTCTAATAAGTTCACTGTCGAAATTATCCAACATTTTTGCTCTTCCTTGTGATTTTGTATATTTGGAACATTGACGGTCACGTGCTTGAATCCAGCGATTAAATGACCGTTTAGATAAATCCAAAATGTGTCTTGTCCTATTCTCAGGGTTTTCTAAAGAATCAAATAATCTTCCTCGTTTAGCCCCTTTGCAAAAATAGTCATACATTTTTATTGCGATGTTTTGCAAACTGCAGAATTTCATTTTAAGACTCATGATAAATGTTATTGTTCCACGTGTCCACCTATGAATGAACGGAAATGGAACACACAATGCCTCGTGTTTTCTACAAGTGTCTAATTGTGTCAGAAAGCCCACGTGGAAAGTGTCAAAAACGTCAATTGTACCGTGTATGGATTTTTAATCGCTATTTTTAACTTAAAATACAGTAAACATTAAGTTTTGACTACATCAATGGGTCGTTATAAATTTGTATAAATCAAATAAGCAACAATAATAACCAAATGTTTTTTTTTAATGAAATTAATTCCCTGTTGGGTTCTAATCATTATAACTTTACATGCAAATTTTGAAAAAATTACAAAAAGAGATTAAAAAGATATCGATTTTTAAAGTTGGGCAGATGATTTGAAACGAGCTATAGTTTGGATGAGGTGAAAGAGATCAGTTGTTGACAAATAAACCAAAGCACATCAAATGAATCAATACGCAATAAAAACATGCCGTCTTCCGAAATGATAACATTAGTGGTAACATAACAGTCAAAATGGTGGGAGATATTAGCGAAGGTTGATTCCTGCTGATACGACGACACAAAACTATCAAAGGGAGCTTCATGGTTGTTTTGAAATATTAGACCCAATGATCTAAAAAAAACCAGTAACAGTGAGCTAGATAACTTGAGAACAGCCCTGCATCAACTGTACAATAACTTTCAGAGAGTGGTCATCCAGTGAATACCATCACACTGTAATATACACAGAAACGAACGCGCAGACAAATTAGCTAAAGAGGGAAGGAGATTACCACAAGAGAACCGTCTCGTCAGCTACGATGAAGCCAAATCCACCATCAAAGGTCAGTACCATGAAAAACGGAAACGAGAACACCCAAAGTATAACGAGAGGGTCGGATACATCCAACTACTGTATCAAGGAGGGATCAAGTCATCATACTTCGCCTACGCACTGACCACAACAGAATGAGAAACCACATGTTCAACAAACTCAAAATAGGTACTACCAGCCAATGTCACTGTACACTGGACAATATGACTACAAAACATGTTCTACAGGATTGCCCCCAGTACACAGACCTGAGAAGGACAATGTGGTCCACACCCACCTCCCTGGAAGAGAAACTATATGGGGCAATCGAATCACTTAAACAGACAGCTGCCTTCATAAGAAAGTCCGGAATCCTACTCTGAATGAGTCGTGATCGCAGATCTGAAGTTGAGGAGTCAGATTGGAAGTTATGGAATTAGTAAATACTCTCTAAAGACCTGGCAAAGGTGGACCCCATTTTCCCGAAAATACGTTCATTGTTTTCTCCTCGTCTTGTGTGTCTAATGACTATGTCTGCATTGTAAATGCCAACTGGTAGGGTACGCTGACTATGTCTGCATTGTAAATGCCAACTGGTAGGGTACGGTGACTATTTCTGCATTGTAAATGCCAGCTGGTAGGGTACGGTGACTATGTCTGCATTGTAAATGCCAACTGGTAGGGTACGGTGACTATTTCTGCATTGTAAATGCCAGCTTGTAGGGTACGGTGACTATGTCTGCATTGTAAACGCCAACTGGTAGGGTACGGTGACTATGTCTGCATTGTAAATGCCAGCTGGTAGGGTACGGTGACTATGTCTGCATTGTAAATGCCAACTGGTAGGGTACGGTGACTATGTCTGCATTGTAAATGCCAGCTGGTAGGGTACGGTGACTATGTCTGCATTGTAAATGCCAACTGGTAGGGTACGCTGACTATGTCTGCATTGTAAATGCCAACTGGTAGGGTACGGTGACTATGTCTGCATTGTAAATGCCAACTGGTAGGGTACGGTGACTATGTCTGCATTGTAAATGCCAACTGGTAGGGTACGGTGACTATGTCTGCATTGTAAACGCCAACTGGTAGGGTACGGTGACTATGTCTGCATTGTAAATGCCAACTGGTAGGGTACGCTGACTATGTCTGCATTGTAAATGCCAACTGGTAGGGTACGCTGACTATGTCTGCATTGTAAATGCCAACTGGTAGGGTACGGTGAATACGTGAACAATGAAAAAAGGAAAGAAAAGATTGGGTGTGAACTTGATAAAGAATGGGCAGGTCTTGACTTTGTCAGTGCACAACAAGTAACTACCAACAAGGCAAGAAAGGAAGAAGTTGGTTGTAATGTTGACCCAACGGCTTCAAGGGTTAAGGAACATGAGAGAAGAAAAAGTCATTGTGATTTTCACGCGTTCTTTCATCAAATTAGCAGTTTCTTTGAAAGCAAGTACAAGTTCTGGGAGCGTAAATTACTTATTAAAAATAAATTGAAAAAAAAAAACTCAGTATGCTAACGTTCTTGGCAGATTTACTTCTGGCCCGCGTTAATTTGCTAGCACCATTTATTGCATTTTAGACAGAGCGGTGCGCATTTAAGTGTGTTAAAAAAAACCAAACAAACAAAAACAAAAAACAAATGTCCTTGACACTAAATTAGATAATTAACAGAGCTTTTTGTTAAAAGTGTATAGGTAAAAGAGAGCTATTAGTAGTAAAGCAGGTACCTACAGAGGCTGAAAATGTCCTTACTTGGTAGAGTTAGTATTTGTTTTATGGGTAAAGGACTTGCAAATTTTGTTTAGTCACATCATTGGGAAGGCACGATCTAGGACACTCTGTCTCGATATCGCTCCATCCCTGACCTAAAGAAATGTCCCCAATCTGCATCAAGTAGGACAAGTGTTTTAAGTCAAGATGTTTCTCAAGAACAGCAAGTTATATACTACTTCACTAATGCATAATTTACTTTAGACAGGCCTCAGCGCAGAAAGGAAAACCAGGAAAAACGTCCGGAAAACGTGTGACGTATTCTTAGTGTAGAGAGCCACGATAGCTCAGTGGTTAGAGAACTGGACTACAAAGGACAAGAGGTAGGGTTCGATTCCAACCGACAGCTTCCAGGGTCACCCAGCCTGTGAACCTTTAATAGGTACCGGATTTTTTATGGAAAGTAAAACGACACGGGCGTAATACCGATCACATTACCCCAAAAATCATGTGCCGAAGGTCTGTAAAATATAGGGTCACTAACACCATATTCCCTATACGCCACTTGGCGTGACGGGGGTACTTTACCACTTTTTTTTTGTATTCTTAGTGTGCTCACTTTCCAAGTAGGAGGGTCTGGGTTCAATCCCCCAGCAGTCACGGATTTTTCTCGGATCGACAAGTCTCCGGGATCAGCCTCTAGAAGCGGATACTAGAGATTTGTCTGAGAAGCAAAGGCACTTTGACGTGATACCGACCACATCACCTAAAAATATAGCATTTTCATTAAAAAATATAATAATTAACATCATACTCCTCAAAAGCCTAACAAGACGCGAATGGAACCTTTACTTGTTACTTTACTTGATGCAAGCTATAGACGGCTGACGTAAATCTATCCACTATCATTGATTGCAAAGCTGCAAACGTCTTCATAATTGGGGTTTTCCTTTTCTGCATTCAGGCCTCTCTAAAGTAAGCTTTAGACAATCTGTTTGTTTACAGAATCGTAAACCCCGAATTGCAGAATTCCGTTTATTTAAAAAAAATGAATTTGGAAGAATAAGTACATTCTGTGTTTTTGTTTTGAAACACAAATAAATTACTCCTTGTCATTTTGGGTTGAATCAGCAGTTTCTTATTCCCAGTTTATTACCAGGTGGCTTTGGCATTGTTTAGTCTTCGGATGATAAGAATAAACACAACCTAGATTATAATAGATTCTAGTCTAGGTTTAATCAATGAAATAGTAGACTACTACACAGAAGGGAAATAAATGTTAGGAAGGGAAGGATAACAATAATAATGTTGGATGTGAGTGTTTGTCTTTGTCTCAGGCGATAAATCATAGTTGGATGTGAGTGTTTGCCTTTTTGTCTCAGGCAATAAATCAATATTGGATGTAAATGTTTGTCTTTGTCTCAGAGCGATAAATTAATATTGGATGTGAATGTTTGTCTTTGTCTCAGAGCGATAAATTAATATTGGATGTGAATGTTTGTCTTTGTCTCAAGCGATAAATTAATATTGGATGTGAGTGTTTGTCTTTGACTGAAGCGATAAATCAATGTTGGATGTGAGTGTTTGCCTTTGTCTCAAGCGATAATACATTATTGGATGTGTGCTAATTATTTGTTTCTGGAAAGGGAAAAGACGTTGTTGGATGTGAGTGTTTAATCAGTAAAACTCACCTATTGTTGAGACTACAGTGCCCACAAAGTAAAAGGCTCCCGAGAAATCCCATCTTGGCCTCTTGTTGCCCACAAATCCAGCGGATTCCGCCTGGGAGTGAATATCCAGCAGGAGCTGTAAATCCGATTGGTTGACCTGAGGGTACTTGGACTTAAAGCCCTCGATCTGCAGTCGGTAAATTTTCTTCTCCTCCAGCTCGTTATCCCTTTCCAAGGCTGCAAATAGTGCAGCTCCAGATAGCATGTAGAGCACCATGACAACTGCTAGCAAGATGAATCTAGCATTGTCTTCCTCTAGATGGATAATTTTAAGGCAACCACGCCTTCCAGGGCGTGTCATAGTCCGGCGCGAACGGACATTGGGTTTGTTTACTTTGACCCGCCCTGTTCGCGCCGGATCCAGTCCTCCATGTGGGCTGTGGTGCCCGTGCTCTTGGTAGTGGTAATCACTTGCGTCACTCAAGCTCACTCGTTCCGCCCATTCTTCTTCGTGTGCTTCTTCCGGGTCCGCCACGGCTTCAGGACGGTTCGTGGGCGTTACCCAGATAGGCTGGTGATCACCTTTTAAGTGAGACGAATTCCTTTTTGCGTCAGTCCAAGGTGAGTAAGTATTAACTCTTTTCTTCACAGTCTGGCTGGGTTTAGAGAAAGATCTTCTTCTGCTGAGTGAACACCCTTCCTTGATCTGATTATTCAAAAACTGCTCTGTAAAGCTGGAGTGACGCCGGATTAAAGCAGTTTTACCACACTCCTGTGTAGCGTTACTTAGTTCATGACGAGGACGGCTGCTTTTCCTTTCCTCAAGTAATTCTTTAGTAGAGCTGATACAACTAGAATTATTTATAAGGGATGATTTCTTATGTTTAAATGTAACAGTTACTTCACAACGTTGAACTTCTTTGGAATAATGGTTCTTGTTGATCTTTCTGATGTCTGTATTGCCAGATATGGAGTCACATGAAGTATTTGAGTCGAATGCATTTAATATAGTATCACTGCAATGATGATCGAATCTTTGCTCAGCTGATGTGCTATCCTTGAAACGACTTTTGACGCTGATATCAGAAGCTTTCTTTTGAACAAAAGCTGCTGGATCAAGTATAATCCGACGTTGTCTTTGATGCTTACTTAGATGAGTACCGTTGAATCGGATGCCATTGTGTCTGTTGTTTCTGTTGTATTCATCATGGACTGAAACGATTTCAAAACAACTAGCTTCACTTTCGTTCAGGTCAAGGTTACCTAAAAACCTTTCATTTCTTTGTGTGTACAAAAACGGATGATTACGAATATGAGCAGTATCTTCTGAACCCGGCAGCCGAATGATGTTTTCTTTGTTGAGGTTATTGACGTTATCCGTGCTTTTAACAATCGCGGTTAATGACGTGACCTCGCCCTTTTCGTCTTGACCAAAACGACCACCTTCATGATCGCTTCTCAAAGTGGTCGAATCTATAGCGGACCATAAAGCTCTACCTTACATTCCCTAGTAGTCAGAATCAACATCTCCCCAAGAAGATGCGGTAATGATTTATTTCCCTGCAGATTATCTCTTCACAATACCTCATCCACTATTGTCAACATTCATTTATTTCACATTACAGCTGCTCCTCTATTGAACCTTTGTTTCTGAATATGTCAACATTTTCTCAAGTACCGCGTTTCCACAGTATAATAAGCTCCCAGATGTTCACGAATTGATGTGGTCTATAACCTACATATCACTCGAAATATATAAATATTCACAATCTGTTTTTTTTTAAATCTATATTTTCAAGTCAATACATAAACTGCTATAATATACACGATGTTAATTCACTGACTCAACCAGTGCAGGAAATCAAGATATAACGGGTTTATAAGATAACCACTTCCACAAATTTAGAAGGCAACAAATGTCCAGGTACTCAATCACTGACTTATTAAAATAAATCGGTAACTGTATTCAAAGTGTCATGTAAATAATAAATGTTAACTTCATAAGAAAAATCACTCCCGAAGTGTAACAAATCTACACAACTTAACAATTTGTTTTTGCGTTTTCACATATTCACATTATGACATGCATGTCATCATCAAATCGAAATCAATCTTTAAGTATACCATAAGCTGAAACTTAATCTAAGAACAAACATACTTCACAGTAACACTATCAATACTCAAACACGAACGTCATTTTCAGTTTGTGAACAGCTATGATGAACTTGTGGCTCGCGTATCTTCAAAACACTTAGACATGTCTCCAATCACAATTTTCAAGCTGAAATATAAGAAATGAGGTTGATTACGGCTTCTGGTTTCTCTGCTGTTCTAAAAGCAACACTTACAATTTCGGCCAGCATTTTGCTTTCTAAAACAATATAATCTGTATGTGTTCTTTAGGGAAGAAAAAACGTAATGTAACAGATGCAGCAGAAACCTCTGAGCAGATTCTTACTTGTAAAATGGAAATGATAAATTATTTAAAATTAGCTTTGTTTACAATGTTCGCCAGTGAAAATAAATTATTATCCACAAATAACAAATATATTTTCATTAATTAAAAAAATAACATTCTAGGTTTTTTTAAAAATGTCAATGAAACTAGAAAAATGAGCTTTCGCGTTCTTTGTTAATAAAAAAAAATACCGGAAGGAATAACACACTGACAAAGAAATGAAACACTGACACAGAAATGAAACACTGACAAAGAAATAAAACACTGATGAAGAAATGAAACACTGATGAAGAAATGAAACACTGACAAGGAAAGTAATCACTGGGGAGGGAAAATTGAAAATAAAAATTGAAAAAAATGGTATGGTAAAAGCCTTACGAGGTTAGTAGACGACACAGATTTGAACGACGTTTCGGCCCAATAGGCCTTCAGTAGGAACAAACAAACAACACGCACATACATATATGTAAGTAAATAAAACTAATCCTACATAGCTAACTAGTAACGAAACATCCAAAATAAAATAATCGAAATTGGTTAAAGAAAAGAAAACTGACTTCCCTGTGTCGTGGACCGTGGGAAGAACGGGAAAAGGGCGAGTAACTCAGGTCTAGCTGTAATTATATCCTATGGTCAGGTGAAGGGTTCTAAAAATACACGAGCGGGGGAACGCTGTCTAGGTTACCTCGACTGCAAAGACACTGACAATGTCTAAAAGTATCTAAGGGCCCGTAAATACATGTATACACACACACAGATGCGTGTAAACATATATACACCTACAAACAGACATGCACCTACTTATATATATCAACATACACCTACATATGCATACATATACATATACATGTATATGCATACATACCTGCACACACATACAAGCATGTATATATATATACCCATACATATGTACACACACATGCATGAGCACACCCATACAGGAACAATCATATATGTGTAGAAATGTGCGCATAACGCACATATCACCCGAAGAGTACACACCGGGGTAAGTGTGAAAAAAACAGATGAGGAAGAATAGAACAGTAGAATAACAGGTACTCAAAAGGCTGAGAATGAGGTACAATAAAAACATATGAGGGGTAAGTAGCACAGAAAAGAGAGGTGTAGGAGAACACCGAAGTGTCTCAATGGGGACTAGTGGAGATTGAGCTATGAATGGCATGGCATAGTAGATAGACTAAAGAGCCCAAACATGGGCAGTTGAGAAGGCTATGCAAAATGGAAGGAGTAACCGAAAAGGAACTATGTGTACGAGTGTACCAGTCGATCTCGAGGACGGACTATTCCGTCAATCTTTAGATTTGATCCTCTCTTGAGGGAGGACCTAAGGTAGGCAGCATTGATCCAGTGGACAGGATAAGCTTAAATGGAATCAAAATGACGAATGCATACATTTGACAGAACAGTCGGGTTTGTAGCGGATGTACATACAAAATATTACACAAAGAGGTATAAAACAAATGCAGAGAAGTAAAGGAAGGATGGTTAAAGCAGAATTGTGAAGAAATAGAAAAACAACAAAAGAAAGACTCAAAATTTATTTACAATCAGTCAAATGAATTAACAGGAAGAAAAGAAGTCAAAGTTTCAGGATGTGTGAAATCAAAGGAAGGAAATATAATAATGGGACAGGAGAAGATATTGGAAAGATGGACAAAATTTATTAGTCAACTCTATGATGATGATATAGCTAAACAATTGAAACAAAGACACAGGGTCACCAATAATGAGGAGTGAAGTGGAGGAGATAATTCAACACATAAAAAGAGGAAAAGCTCCAGGTCCCGACAATATAACAATCGAAAAGATATAAATGCATTAGGAGAGCTAGGAGTACAAGTCATAACAAAACTACTCCATGACATATATAACACTGGACACATACCCGAAGATCTACTAAAATCTATCTTTGTAGTCATACTGAAGGCGAAGAAGACAGGAGCCACTGATTGTTAAGACCATGGCACTATAAGTCTCATGAGTCATATGATGACAATATTACTAATAATCATTAAGAGACGTGTAAAGAAAACAATAAAACTAGAAATAAGTGAGGAACAATGTGGATTTGTGGCAGGAAAGGGCACCATTAATGCAATATACATCACAAGAACAATTGATAGAAAGAGCTATAAAAGGTAAAAAAAGATCTATATAGGTGCTTTATAGACTACAAAAAAAAGCATTTGACAAAGTAAAGCATGTGGAAATAATCAATATGCTGGAGAAATTAAATATTAATGGCAAGGATCTGCGAATCATAAAAAAATATGTACTGGCAACAAACAGCAACCAAACAGGACAATTCCAATATATAAAACAAGGAGTCAGACAAGGCTTTGTTCTGTCGCCAGATTTGTTTTCACTTAACAGCAAAGCTATTATGGGATAAATAGTAGATATAAAAGAAATTGAAGTCAACAGTCACAACATAAACAATTTGCGATTTGCGGATGACAGTCTTAATAGCAGAGACAGAGAATGAACTACAAGAAAGGATTGGCATAATAGTAAAAGAAAGCAACAAGAAAGGTCTCAGTCTGGATAGTAAGAAAGGGAACATATTATATAAGATGGAAGATGCACAACATACATTTAAAAAAACGCAGAATAGCAAAATAGAATTTTAGAAAATTATAAAGTCATATGCAACAAATCTATGTCAATAGAAGTGAGAAAGATAGTTCTTCGATGCTATATAGAGCCAATTCTGACCTATGAAAGTGAACCATGGACGGTAAAGAAATAAGTGAAAAGACGATTAGAGGCCACAGAGATGGGATTTCTCAGAAGAATATAGAACGTTCCATTGACAGGTAAAAAGACCAACGAGGAAATTCTCAAAGAAACCAACACAAAAAAGAGAGCTCCTAAGAAACATCAGAAAGAAACAATCAACATTTCTCGGGCACATCATGAGAAGAGGAAAGTGGGAATACTTGGTTACAACTGGCAAAATGCAGGGAAAGAGAGATCTTGGACGACAAAGAGAAACAATACTAGATAGCTTGGTTTCATGACATGGACAACAGTCAACAATGGAATTGACATGATGCACCATAGATAGAAGGTTGTGGAAGGACATGGTCGCCTACGCCAACCGGTATGGTAGATGATAATGATGATCATTGGCGATGTTATTGAGTTTTTGAGTTATTTGAGGATCATCAATATTACACTTCGAACATATCCATAGGTGATCATATACCCTTCTCAGAAAGTCCCTCAATCTCCAACGTCTGACTTCTCCATTTCTGTGTTGGTTAATAAGTCCTCTTATACGCCCACTACGCGACGTATTTCACGAAGGTGTACTCATGGCTATAGCATAGGGTTACGGACACAACTTGGGAACTAATTATATTTTCCTATTAAGACAAGTATCAGTTGGGTAGGGTAGGGCTGAAAACTTGTGTTGCAGTCAAGCAGTTATAGGACGAGTCAAACAGTTATAGGAAGAGTCAAACAGTTATAGGACAAGTTAAACAGTTATATGACGAGTCAAACAGTTATAGGACGAGTCAAACAGTTATAGGACGAGTCAAAAAGTTATAGGACGAAACAGCACAAATAATAGTTTCCAGTGGAGACAAAGAGTAAGAAATGAATATTATTATGAGGGCAAACTTCCGAGGCGATAGATCAGCGAATCATTTCAGGCGCTGAATTGTGGACACCATGTAGCAAAAGAAAATAAGAAATACTAAAAGAAACTAAGAAAAATTAATAGAGGGGGCTCAACTTAGGGCTTAAAGTAAAAACAAAATATGACCTAGCAGTGAATCGTCAGAAATGAAGATTTATGTTTTCTGTCCCATGAGCTGGCTTCGGCCCGAGAGGAACTCACTATAGCTAAACGTGCTCATTCTGAAACAACCGACCAGGTATTACAGCCGTATGGTTTATCAACCCAGCCTGGAGCCGAGACCCTGCAATTTCACGCTTAGACGAACTCAATTAAATTTGACGCAGTGCCCCACGGGAAGCGAACGAAAATCAGTGAGCATATACAAAGTTAAGGTATTAGTGAACAGATGCAAATGTGTCACAAGTAGTAAAAGGCGCTCTTTGGCTCTAACCATAACGTGTCCCCTTATTTCTGGATTCATCATCATCATCATCATCATCATCATCATCATCATCATCATCATCATCGAGTGCCGTCTCCGCAACGAAGGTTGGCTACCATGGAGCGTCATTCTGCTATGTCTCTTGCTTTGATGGTGCAGGTTGTCATAGGCTGATTTGTCCATCTTTTGATGTTACTCGTCCATGTTAGTCTTGGTCTACCTCAGCCTCTTTTACCTTGTATTTTCCCCTCCAGGATTACTTTCAGTAGGCTGTTGTGTCTTTTAACATGGCCCAAAAATCGCATTTGTCTTGTTTGAATTGTGTTTAGTAGTTCTCTTTTCATTTTTAGTTGTTTTAAGACTTCATCGTTTGTTTTCTTTTCCTTCCATCCAATTCTACCTATTCTTCTATATATCCACATTTCAAAGGCTTCAATTCTCTGTTCTGTTTTCTGGTCTAATGTCCATGTTTCTGTACCATATAGGAATATTGAGAAGATGTAACATTTTGCTATTCTTAGTTTTAGCCCTGGTGTTATTTGTTTTGATATTAGTATGTTCTTCATGGCATTAAAATTACTTTTTGCCATTCCTATTCTTTTGTTTATTTCAGTTGTACATTTTCCATCACTGGTTATAGTATGTCCAAGGTAGTTGTAGTTCTGAACTGTTTCCAGATCTATTCCTTCAATGTTGATATCCATTTGTGTGTTTTGAGTATTTCCTTTGTTTATGATCATAGTTTTAGTCTTTTAGATATTCTTCCTCTTCTTTTTTCTCTTTTCACTGATACCTAAAAGGTGTCGTGGTTTATATCATTTGTCGTTCTTGTGCTGCTCGAATTGTCTGAATTAGTGATTTTCCTTTGTTATTACATGTCTCTGTCACTGCATCTATCCATCTTCCTCTGGGTCTTCCTCTTGGCCTTTTTCCAAGATATTCATTTCTAGTCCATATTTTTTGCTTATCACGTTTATTTCATTGCGTAATTGTTGTAGATCTTTAGGATTTTCTGCTAGTAGGACAGTATCATCAGCATATCTTAGGTTATTGATTATCTTTCCATTAATTTGTAGGCCTGACATCTCTATGAATTTTTTTCTCTTGATTGCTATCAAGTAGTCACACCGATTTCTCTTACGACGTTGGCTTAACTCTGTTCTCGTTAAATGCTGCCTCAGTCTGCCAAACTGGTAGATCAAGAACGGCCAGGCAGTAACTCTGTTCTCGTTAAATGCTGCCTCAGTCTGCCAAACTGGTAGATCAAGAAAGGCCAGGCAGTAACTCAGTTCTCGTTAAATGTTGCCTCAGTCTGCCAAACTGGTAGATCAAGAAAGGCCAGGCAGTAACTTTGTTCTCGTTAAATGCTGCCTCAGTCTGCCAAACTGGTAGATCAAGAAAGGCCAGGCAGTAATTCTGCTCCTCTCCTGAAGCCGGACATAAATTAAAAACTGCTTGCTTTTCTTCACAATACATTCGTTCTTATAATCATTTCAGGGAGAGATGTATGTTTACAAGACTGGGGGGAAAAAAATCACAAATAAACAACAACAGAAAAAAAGACCAATAGATGGTCCGAAGCAGGACCGAACCCGTAATCCTCGGTTCAGCGCCTTACCACGAGAACTAAGAGTTAACGCATTCGGCCAAGTCAGGTACCTAAAAATAGCTATCATTGACGATATCTTTCACGCATGTGTACTCATGACAATAGCATAGGGTTACGAACACAACTAGGGAATAAACTGTATATCTGTATTTTCATGTTAGGACAAGAATCTCCCGGATAGGATAGGGTTGAATACTTGTGTTGCAGAAAAACAGTTATAGGACGAAACAACACGAATAGTACTTTTCAGTAGTTTAGACTGGAGCCAAATAATAATAAATGATTATTATTATGGAGGGAAACTTCCGAGGTGATAGATCAGCGAATCATTTCAAAGGGAGAGGCACGTTTGCAACACTCGGAAAAAAAAACAAAGAACAATAGATAGCAGGAAGCAGTATCGAACCCGTACTCCTCGACACAGCACCGTGCCACGAGAACGAAACGCTAGAGAACACGGCCAACTCAGATACCTAAAATGATAGCTCTCATTGGCGATATCTTTCACGCAGGTGTACTCATGAATATAGCATAAGGCTTAAACACACGTACCCTATCCGTGAACACGTACCGTATCCAGAAGATACTTGTCTCAATGGGAAAAAAAAAACAGATACACAACATATTCACGAGTTGTGTTCGTAAACATAGGCTTTAGTCATGAGTACACACGCGTGAAAGACGTCGCCAATGATAGCTATCTTTTTAGGTAGCTGTATGGTTAAGCTTTTGGTTCTCGTGGTAAGGCTCTGTACCGAGGAGTACGGGTTCAATCCTGCTTCGGACTATCTATTGTTTCTTTTTTCTGTTGATTGTTTGTGGGTTTTTTTTCGAGTGTTGTAAACATACATTTTCCCCTGAAATGATTCGCTGATCTATCGCCTCGGAAGTATTCCTCCATAATAATATTCGTTTATTAATTTTTGGTCTCCTATTTGTTCATAGCTGTGCACATTCAAGATAATTGTAGATGCGATTTTTGGGCCATGTTAAAAGACACAACAGCCTACTAAAAGTAATCCTGGAGGGGAAAATACAAGGTAAAAGAGGCAGAGGCTGACCAAGACTAACATGGACGAGTAACATCAAAATATGGACAACCTGCACCATCAAAGCAAAAGACAGAGCAGAATGGCGCTCCATGGTAGCCAACCTTCGTTGTGGAGATGGCACTCGATGATGATGATGATGTAGATGTGATGTTACCCTTTCACAATAAATGTCAGCATAACATCAGAACACATATATGCTGATGATACTGTTCTCCTCTCAGAGACTACCAAGTAATGTGTAAAGACACTTGTGTTAGATAAGCATAGTGAAGAGCAAAACCGTCATGAAAGTTTGCATGAAACTAACATAATGTTCTTCATTGACATAGCAAAAAGCCAACCCATATTCATTATCGGCAATGATGATCTTGACATTGTAACAAACTATGAATACTAATATATATATATAGTATGGGGACTAAGGAGGTTGATCGATGTATTGACAAGCTGTCATTGTAAAAACTATTGTTATGGAAACAGCCATAGATTTTAGAGGCAGTGATCTCTGCAATATGTGCCATTTTGGCATGCAAGGTTTCTGTTTTTGAGATTCTGGTTCTGCCCTAGGTGCCGTCTTCGGCTCGAAAGGACAATAGGTAGACATATATATAGTAGTATAATGATATATAGTATATATATATATATATATACATATATATAATCAATTTTAGAATCTGCAATAACTAACACTGGAAACTGCTGAAAAGATATCAAAAATAAAACTAGCAATAGCAGTACAACAATTAAATGCTATACAGAATATATCACATAATACCAACAATCTAGTGCAAATACAATTACTGACGGTACGCATCTTCACTATAGCAACATATAGTTGTAAATCAAGGACAATCTCGCCAAAAAAGGTAAAATTGGATCATTCGAAAATGTTATTTAAAAAATCTTTGAGGAACCTTGGATAATAATAAAAAAAAACAGAAATTAAGGCTGTATCAGAAAACTTAAACATAGAAAAGATTTGGCTTATAAAGGACATCATTTTATATAGGACATCAAAATACTACACCATATCGACAGACACGGTGTGCTGGAAATAACAATAATGAATGGTAGGAAAATTAGGGTAGACCAAGACGAAGGTTGTTCTAAGACATGGAAGAGACCTTGAGCTTGACAGCAAAAGTCTGGCTAAAGAGAGAGATGCTTTCAGACGTGCTGAGATGAGAGTAACGTTCAGCAAAGGACATGAAAACCAAAGAAGATGTTGTAACGAGCGTGGATCGGCTGATTGTTAATCTGAGTAATCATCATCATCAAATACCGGGCTGGCTGGCGTAGGTGATCATGTCTCTCCGCAACTTTCGATCTCGACAATTATCTATCATTTCTGTTGTTGACCTTCTGCCAAGCCATTCTCTTAAGCTGTCTGGTATTTTTTTCTCTTTGCTTCTCTCTATCTCTTCGTCCCTCAATTTTCCCAGTTGTTACAATATATTCCAGTTGTTCTCTTCTCATTACATGGCAAAAGAATGATGATTGTTTCTTCCTAATATCGGAAATTAGCTCTCTTTTTACTTTGACCTATTTCAGAACATTTTCATTACTCTTCTTAGCTGTCCATGGTATTCTCAAAATTCTTCTGTAAAACCACATTTCTACAGACTCCAGTGAATTTCTTATCTGTTGTCCTATTGTCCATGATTCACATCCATATGTTAAGACTGGCCCTACATAACATTTACGAATCTGAGTAATATCACTTGATATTACATATAAAAGTACAGTCTTCGCTGCTGCATGCACAATTTACAAACACCAAGAACAAACATTAACACAAGGAGAGACAGAACACAGTAGATGAGTGTGCGTCGATATAAAAGATAAACAGAACGGTGTAACTTTCTATGGATGACTCGTCTCTGTGGCAAAAGTTACAGCCGATAATGCTTAATGTAATCTTATATAAAAGATAAATTGTGCTTACCATTATGTTGTCATTTATGCTTCGATAACTCTTGAGTGCTCAAGTTCTTGTTGTATTGTTTACTTTCCTGCTAGCACTTTTAAATTACAAACAGAGAATGTCTAAACAGTTGGAGATAAAACACTTCATTACTAAAACAACTTGCAGCGCCATCAACGTTTTTCCTTTATTGTCTTCACTTTTTTTTCTGGCTTCCTTTACATGTGTTGTTGTTTCGTTAAGTTGATATAGACGAGCATCACGTTTGAAAATGTATCAACAAGAAAAAAACATGTAATCATTTCTGACAAGGGAAAGAAAGCACACAAAGAAAAATTTAAAAAAAAACTATTTCACAAAATCCTTACTAGCGGAACTTAGTTTCTCCAATACAAATATCAAATCAGTCCCATTGCATGGATCACAAACATGGACAACATCAACCATTAATGTAAACAGAATGCAGGTGCGCACCAAGTTTGCATACCTATGTATTTATATCACAAAAGGTGGAACGTACCTTTTTTTAATAAATAAAAAAAAAAAACACCCGTATGTGTTCCTGCGTGGTCTCTGCATAGCTGATTGGGTCATCAAGTTCAGTTCAAGTTAATAAACATTCTCGTGGTCACTTTCTGGAAGGCTGCTCTCTCCATATTTTTGAGCTCACCGTTTGTTGAATAACGGCGCTTCCACCTCTCCTTCTTTGTGTGTCCCAGACTGTGTTATCCGGTGTTGTCAGAGGTCCCGGAAGTGGAGCTTGGGAATTGTTCCGTCACCGACCAGTATCGCGATTCTTAAAGACTGCATTCAGACTGTGACGGATATCTAGGATGATTTTCTGTCTTGTTTCAACATATATTTGTTCATTCATATATCTCTAAGTTTTGGGACAGTCATTGATTGTTTAATCGGCTCCCTCGATGAGATAGAGCTGCTTCCACAGAACAGAGACAAATGGCGAGATTTGATCAAATATCTTTAAAAGATTTGAAAACTACTAGAACAAAAATTAAGATAAGAGAGGGAGTATCTTGGTCTACGCCCTATGGGCCGGCTACGGCTCGAAAGGTCAATAGATAGATAGATTGATTGTTTAGAGAACACAAAATTAGTGTTCTATATATACATATACATATATATCATATATTTACGAAACAAAAGTTAGTGTGCAACACTATATAGGTTACTGTTCTTGATTTCTTGGAGGTTGTGAAATGAAACGTGGTGCGCCTGTCAACATGGTGGTGTAAACTTTCCAGTGTACTTTCAAGTGTCTTCGCAATACTCATGAGGAGATAATCACCATGCAGGCTAAAACACGTGACAAGTTTTGCAAGAGAGAATTGATCACATCATAATGTAAGGTAGAAGTGTAGGGCATTTCCTCAATGCAAATGGACCAGGCATGTTATTGCAGGTAGTAAAGCTTGTCCACATATGACACCTGTTGTCATGGACAACTTTCACCAACAACAGGTCAATGGTTTACCTTGACCTGCTGTCTCCCTGGATCTTTCTTCATCAAGCACGTGTGTGGCAAATTGGAGCGCGGACTGCGAAAATGCAAAATCATTCGGAAAACTTACCATCAGTTAGCACAAGCGTTGCAAGAAGAATGGAATAACATAACCCTATAAAGAATCAAAATCTCACTGGCTCGATTAGAAGCCCCGTCAAGCAGGCATGACAACTCAAGGTAACATACAAAGTATTAAGAACACGAATTCATTTTTTCATGGGAATACTACGTTTTTATTATTTGTTATCTTTCTATCGAGACATTTTCACAAGAACCAACACGATCAATTGCTCTGGTATTCAATATCCACTCATATTGTGCTCCAATTTCTATTTCTTGTCGACAAAGAAATCACAGACAGTGACCTTTATAGTGTTGCACACTAACTTGTTCCCGTGATTGTTTACATATCTATAAGGGTGTACATCATTTGTGCGCACCATGTAGACAGCAAAAAGATACCTGATTAAGGAGAATACTTTTATATTAAAAATGAAGACCTGCAGCAAAGAACAAATAAACCCACTGTCTAAATAAAGTAACGACATTGAAGATGAATGGGACACACGCATCGATTGTCAACTACAAACATTACAGGAGCAATGAAAAAAATAATATACATTTCTTCTTTACAATCACCTTTAATGCAGCTTGACATTTTTATGCGTTTCTTTTCCTTGATCTCCTATAAGCATTACTAGGCAGGCTGCCACCTAGAATCTATTGGAAGAGAGGAAACAGGGGAAATACATGAAGGTCAAGCATTGAGAAAAAATTCCCCATTAAGAACACTGGAGAACACTGCAAAAGGGAGGTAATATTTGAGAGCTTTTGTTGATGACCCGGTGGACGGGAAAAAAGCGGGTGGGGAGATATCAGTAATTTATAATAATATATGTAGCTGTGACCGAAGAGTTGTAATGATTAGAAATGTGTGTTAATCTCAAGCTTATATACGACACATATAGGGGTCGTATTGAAACCAGTTTTCCTATTTGTTTTAAATATTGTTAACTAATTAAATCTAATACAGTTGCAATTATTACAGGCTAACAAACTTGTTTGTTAGGCATGTCGTAAGAGGCGACTAAGGAGGTTGATCGATGGCTTGACAAGATGTCATTGTAAAAATCATTGTTATGGAAACAGAATCATAGATTTTAGAAGCAGTGATCTCTGCAATATGTGCCACTTCGGCACGCAGGGGTTTTTTTTTTGAGATTGTAGTTCTGCCCTATGTGCCGTCTTCGGCTCGAAAGGACAATAGATAGATAGATAGAACAAACTTGTGCGTGCATATCTAGAAACAGAACAAAACCTTTGAGCGATAGAGCTAGGAGTTTACGATTAAACGGAGTTTTAGAACACATTAATAAGACAGGAACAAGACATAAACAAGACGTTAACATATTTAGATACAGACAGGATAACTTATACTGCAGAGACTGTCGCACATTTCTCTTCCATTTAATGTCATGCTCCTGTGCTTTTCTCTGTTAAAAAAAAAAAATCTTTCATCAACAATGTGGTGTTTCCTATACCACGATGTCAACATATGCACATACACTCCCCATTAAACTGTAAAATGTTTGGGCGTGCAGAAAAGCATTACCGGGGGAAAAAAGAGTAAGCTACAACCAACGATAAAAACCAGACATTTATAATTGTAGTTTTGGAGTAGACGCAGACACTTTCATTGATAAAACCAGAAGCCAGGATATCTAGAAATAGAAGACTGATATAGTCTCGTTCATAAAATAGAATTGAAAACGGAAATGATTTTGAGGGACGGATTACTGTTGCTATATCTCAACACATATAACAAATGAATATGTAGATTAGAGTATACAATAGCAGTGGATACTTTAGGACTAGTAAGCAATATGAGATATACAGGTAACGTGTTATGTGGCGTTAAAGGTCAGAACTCATGTAATTACTACAAAATATACCGATTTTTGACAAGAAGTAGGGTTCGATCCCAACCGACGGCTTTCGGGTTCACCCAGCCTTAAATGGATACCGGATTTTTTACTGGGAAAGTAAAGCGGCACGGGCAGCACAATGCAGAATTGCAGGTACATGCGGTTAGGGTGCAGACCCCAGTTCATTTCGTGATTGTGAATGTGTATGCCTGTAATGGGAAGGTGAACACACAACAATGGCAGAATCTCTTCGAATTCGATGAAGAGAACGTCAATTTCTGCGGAGACTTTAATGCTAGAGGCAACCAGTGGGGTAACGTCATAACTAACAAGCAGGGAGAAGACCTAGAGAACGCACTAGTGTCAGTCGATTTAGTATGCTTGAAAGATGGAAGTGCAACAAGAATGGCCACTCGAATAGGGGATTCTGATAGTGTCATAGATCTGACACTGGTGTCTTTCACCTTCGCACCGGTTTACAGGTGGAGTGCACTGGGTTCCACGGAAGTGATCACTATTCATGTGTCCTCCTAATTGAGAAAAGCAGAAATAGAAGCCAGAAAAGAAAGCTCCACACATTCCACTACGAGAAAACAAACCAGGACGTCATTAGAAAAATCAGACATAGGAAACAAAGAGCCCATCGTAGGAGACAGGAGAGATGGACGCAGTCACCCTGGTGGAATGTAGATGTCGAGGAAGCTTGGCGGAGCAAGAGACAAATGGCCAAGACATGGCAGAAAGCCACAAAGAATGGAAGAACACAACCTGAGCACTTGAAGCGTCTGAAAGTAGAGGTCGACCAAAAAATTATGCACTTTAAACTATGTGCTAAGCAGGCTAAGGATGCCAAATGGGATGACTACTGTAAAAAAAGTGTGCTCAGAAAAATCGCTCGCCACATTCTGGTGTCTTCATCAGTGCATGAATGGCACAACACGACACAGAGGCATACCAGACTTTCAGAGCACAGGCCGGATATGGCACAAATCTGATGAGAGCAAAGGGAAGGCCCTGCTTGCCCGCTACTTTGAGCAGACGGACCAAAGAAATGAGGCTGTAAGAATGAGGATACGAGGATCCCTGTCAAAATTGTGTAAGGATGTAGGGCTCGAAGAAGATCTCACAATCACAACCGATATCATTCGCACGACAATTAAAAGGTCACACAACACTGCGTCTGGTCCAGATGGTGTTCGGTACGATGACATAGGCGATTTAGCTGAAGACGACTTGACAAAACTGGCCAATGAGTTTAATGCCAGTATTCGGAGTGGCCAGATTAAGGAGGAGTGGCTACAGAGCTACTTACTACCGCTACCGAAGCCAAACAAGGACCATTCTCAGATCAGTGCCTACAGAATCATCACAATGCAGAACACTGCGGGCAAGCTGCTGGAGAAAATAGTTGCCCGTGTCCTCACCTGTCACCTTGAAAAGAAACGCGTAATCCCACCCACACTCGAAGATTATAGATATAACAAAGAGACATGGCTCAATGCGGCAGTCTTTGCCTATGACGTCTTCGAAGGCTTCAACAGACGAGAGGAGACATGTACTGCTGCTATAGATCTGGAGGATGCATACAACAGGATACCATTTGAATATCTCATGCATATGCTCCTCAAACTGGCGGTGCACCCCTTCCTCATTAGATGGATCGCCGCGGCACTGTTTCAGAGGAAGGAGATACTCAAATGTGGAAGTTGGTCTTCCGAGCCAACATCCATTTGTCCAGGGCTGCCACAAGGCTCACCATTGTCACCAGTTCTATTTAACGTGTACACAATAACGATCACGGAACAACAGCTGGATGGGAGGGGAAGAACTATGACTTTTGCTGATGATTTTCTGGTATATCGACAGGGAAGAGACAGACGGGGAATCGCCTCCACAATCCGAGACGAACTCGATTGCATTTCTTAGTGGTGTGGGGTTTCAGGTGCCTTGCATAATCCTAATAAAGCATCAGTTTCATGGTTCTCCCTTAGCAATCATATCGCTAATACGACCACACCGGTAGTACGAATGGGAGCTGATGAGGTGACCAGGGACAAGTTGATGACATACCTCGGAGTTAAGCTTGATCGCAGCCTGTGTTTCCGGGACCAAGTCGACCATGTGATAACAAAATCCCTCAAAAGGATTAGCCGCCTTGAAGGTCATGGCAGCTGCCAACATCGAGCAGAGGTTACTTACTCTTCTGTTCCAGGGATTAGTCCTCGCACCAATCGAGTATGCCCTGGCAATACTTACTGTCAGTACGACTCAAATTGATAGGCTGGAGAAAATACAAAATGAAGCTATGCGCATTATCCTGGGTTGTACGAGGGACACTCCCTGTGTAGCAATGAGGTATCTTCTTGACTTTCCAACAATGGATGACAGAATCAAGATCTGGAGAGCACGAGCATACCTGAAGATTAGTACAGATACAGAGCATCCATTGCACCACGTGCTCAATACAGAGAAAGGTGTCAGGCTAATAAGAGGCAAATCATGGGTGGGCCAAGCAGAAGATGTCATCAAACAGGTCTGTAGGTTTACCAATATCAGTGTTGGTGAGGAGTGGATACCGGTGCCTACGTCATTCAAGGGGATTTTCGCGTGTATTGTCACACTCGACAGGAAAAGTAGGTAACAGAACCAGGTCGTGGTTAATGCTGAGGTCAACGGTCTCATCTGCGATAACACCGATGAGAAAGATGCAGTCATCTATACAGACGGATCTGTAAGACGACACCAAAGAAGTGCATGGGCATTTACAGCACGCTCGGCAGGCAGAATAGTCTACGAAGACAGTGGTGCATACGTCGTGACCACGAGTAGCTTGGCAATGGAGGCGATGGCAGTGACCAAGGCATTCAAATGGTTAGAGTCACAAGACTACACCCACGCATGTATACTGAGTGATTCGATGAGCATGATAAAAAAAAGTGGAGGCGGGCTCTGTATGCATGCAATGGGTAGAGTCGTTGCAGAAATCCAAAATACGTAAGGTCACCTTTGTCTAAGTCCCTGGACATGCGGGGAAATGAAAGAGCGGACAGGTTGGCTAGCTGCGCTGTCGTTGAGGACGGGCAACCAATGGATCGGGCGGACATCATCAATGCCCTCCGAGATGTGGGAAGAGCACAGGACTTCGACAAACACAGATCCACGTCACTTTTTCGGATGATAGAAATGGGAGTTAAGATGGGCACAGCCAGAAATGAGAGACTTAGCGGCTGTGTAAGAAGACTTATCAATCAACATAGAACTGGAGTCGTCAGTCGCTGGACACTGAGGGAATTGCTGAGGAGGGGATCTGAGCACCTATGGACATGTTCGGAGTGCAATGATGATGACCCGCAAATAACTCAATAACAGAAGAGGGGATCTGAGCACCTATGGACATGTTCGGAGTGCAATGATGATGACCCGCAAATAACTCAATAACAGAGGAGGCGATCTGAGCACCTATGGACATGTTCGGAGTGCAATGATGATGACCCGCAAATAACTCAATAACAAAGGAGGGGATCTGAGCCCCTATGGACATGTTCGGAGTGCAATGATGATGACCCGCTAATAACTCAATAACAGAGGAGGGGATCTGAGCACCTATGGACATGTTCGGAGTGCAATGATGATGACCCGCTAATAACTCAACAACTCAATAACTCCTCACAGTATGTTTTTTGCCAGGCCAGATGATCAAGATACGTTGCTAATGCCATTACATTTTATGTTTCTTCACAACAGTAACAAGATCGTCATGCACTTCGATTGCTTGCTTTATCCTCTTACTAACTTTCTCATTCGTGATTAGATCTAAATAAAAGATGTCCAAAACCTAACTACAACATTTCATCTACATATCGTATATTTCCTTCTATAGATCTACTGTAACGTTCCATGTTTCTTTCGCGAGTGTATTAACAATTGATATAACCAGGGCAAGAATCAGCTTGATTTTAGAACCAAGAATGGTGTTCGAATCTTTCCAAATAGGTTTCAGCATTACAGGAGCTGCTTTGAGTTCCGCGGTGGTAGTCGATATTTCAGATTTAACATCGTTGACAACTGATCCGGTTATTAAATGTGTCAACTGAGAAGAGGGCAAGGAATGAAAATTAATGAGCGGTGAATAAGAATAAAATATATGCCGATACCACATTAATGGCAGTTGGCAATAACCAAATAAAATTAGGAGAAATGCCTTTACAAAACGTACAATCTTACATATATCTTGGCACTATTTTAGATAAGGGAGGAACAGAAAATGATACCAAAATAAGGATATCAAAAAACAAGAGGAGCTTTTGTTGCACTGGGAAACATGGAAGTCCAAAAAAATTAGGTTAAATACAAAAATAAAAATGTTCAACTCCAATGTTAAGTCAGTCCTATTATATGGTTGTAAAACATGGAGAACAACAAAAATTGACAATCATGAAGATACAGACTTTCATTAATGGATGCATACGCAGAATAAAAGTATGGAAATGGCAGGACAAAATCACTAACATAGAATTATGGAAATGCACCAGTCAAATACCAGTAGAAAAAGAGATACAGCGAAGACGATGACGCTGGATAGAACACACACAGCAAAAGCCAACTGAGAGTATTACACAACAGGTCCTTTTTTGGAATCCCCAGGGAAAAGACAAAGAGGAAGACCAAGAAATTCTTGGAGAAGACAGACAGAAGCAGAGATGAAGATTATGGGGAAGACATAGAATAGACTTAAATGAAAGGCAAGAAACAGAACGACTTGGAAAGTGTTTGTTGAAGACATATGCTCGACAGGGAGCCGAAAGGTAGAAGAAGAGGACAACATTAATAGGAAAAGTCAATGATGGGTGCGCAATAAGAACAAAACATATGCCGATACAACATTAATGGAAATATTCATTGATGGATGAACAATAAGATAACGATTCAAATAAACAATTAATTGATTTTAATTTTCTTTTTTAATTTGTGAAAAGGTGGAGTCGAGTGACAAGTAACTATTTCGTTGCAAAAACTTTTTAAAAATTTTTAATAAAATGAAATATACAGAGATTATTATACTTGACCTTTCATTAATTACAGCAACAGCACATTACTTTAGTTAACACATTAACTACAAAGATTCTTAAAATAATTAGTCGAAAAATGGCCAACATTGAAGTGACTTTATTGAGCGAAATCAATAGACGCCAAGCCGACTATAAACTAACTTGAAGTCACTTGATCAAAAACACATCTACAAGGTAAACCACTTTGAAAGGCGTGTTTATCCATACCTGTTTTCATGACATACACACACACACTTTAGCTAGTTCCATGTTTTTGAACAAATCCAATTTCAAAGAAAAAAATTGACCTACAGAGTATATTTGGAAAAGTTCGAAACTGCTTTTAGTTAATTTGTGATTCAGCCCGCTGAACTGCCTCACGCGAGCGGGCTGCCTGTCAGGTGACGCGGGAAAGCTTGTTGTGTCATGTACAGCTCACGCCCTAGCATGCAGGAGTTCTGTGCTCGCGCGCCTGTCTATGACGCGTTAGTATCTTCAGTTGACAATAGTGACTGTGCAAGCTCTGGAGCCCAGAAGATAAATATGAGTTCTCTTTCTCACTGGCGTTAACTATTGCCAAGCAAAAAATAGGACTCATTGCGTTTTTTTGAGAGTGAGGGGTGCTCCAGCTTTACGGCACTTTTCTATTCTT
This sequence comes from Megaustenia siamemsis, assembly GCA_032433765.1. Taxonomy (NCBI): domain Eukaryota; kingdom Metazoa; phylum Mollusca; class Gastropoda; order Stylommatophora; family Ariophantidae; genus Megaustenia; species Megaustenia siamemsis. Next base: position 45,267,138 of record JAVIAB010000124.1, on the reverse strand, counting down.
AGAGCTTGCCGAGGGGACATAGATGCTCAGGGAACCGGAGAAAGTTAGTTGTTCCTGAGCAGTCGTCACAAGGTGTTCAAGTGTTGTTTTATTTGAGGGGTTCTCCATGAAGGTTCAAAAGTCTTGTTTTTATTTGAGGGGTGCTCCATGAAGGTTCAAAAGTCTTGTTTTTTATTTGCGGGGTGCTTCATGAAGGCTAAAATTTTCGGTTTTTATTTGCGGGGTGCTTCATGAAGGCTAAATTTTCGGTTTTTATTTGAGGGGTGATCTATGAAGGCTCAAAAGTCTTGTTTTTATTTGCGGGGTGCTTCATGAAGGCTAAAATGTTCGGTTTTTATTTGAGGGGTGATCCATGAAGGCTCAAAAGTCTTGTTTTTATTTGAGGGGTGATCCATGAAGGCTCAAAAGTCTTATTTTTATTTGAGGGGTGCTTCATGAAGGCTAAAATGTTCTGTTTTTATTTGAGGGGTGATCCATAAAGGCTCAAAAGTCTTGTTTTTATTTGCGGGGTGCTTCACGAAGGCTCAGTTTTTATTTGCGGGGTGCTTCACGAAGGCTCAGTTTTTATTTGAGGGGCGCTCCATGAAGGCTCAACTGTCTTTTTTTTAGGAGTGCTCCGTGGAAGCTCAAAAGTCTTGTTTTTA